>JAMXBB010000003.1:54303329-54792328 GCA_024138015.1 Lumnitzera littorea | reverse complement strand
ATGCATTCATATGATTGTGCATATAATAAATTTCTGCTATGTGGTACTGATGAGGGCATTTATCTCACTAAGCGTAAGCTTACTCCCCTATAGATTTTTGTTGATGCAGGAGAACCTCTTCGTCAATCCGGGCCGAGGCATGCCCGTGGTAAGTCTCGTGTAGAGACGGGTTGGAGCGATCAGAGAGCGAAGAGGACATTTTGTAATAGATTATAGATATTTAGATACCTTTATGTATTTATGCATAACTTAGATTTTATGCAGTTCCGTTATGAACTGCATTTGTTTGTAATATTATTTTGGTGTGGGTCTTACGAGCCCACACAATTAGTTAAATTATAACATAAAAGAAATTTTAGTTTAATTTGCTCTATATTATTAATCTATGGGCCTAGTAGTAACGTAGAGTGGAAGGAGCCTTGTGTGTCGTATGAAAGGCCTATGATCAGTAAGGGGGTTGATAGTAGACCTTTATACGGTACACGGCGACCTATCACGACAACGATACTGTTGGGTCGTTATAAACTACTTGTCCCCAAAGAGTGTAGCCATCTGCTTGAGGCCATGCCATGTCTACTGCTGAGGGTGATATTGATGATAAGAGACTTCGAATTGAATGTGGATACCTGGATCTTGATGTATCGAAATACTTCCTAACCCAAGCAATGGTGGGTATAAAAACCATATTGTATATAGTTACCCGTAGACTGTATATACTATTGCATTGCATATGTTTAACCATGCATTCATATGCTTGTTAAATAACTTGCTTGATATTGCTTGTTGTAAAGTAGGTAGGTTACTCACTAAGCAGTCGAGCTTAACCCCCTATAGTTTATTGTTGCAATAGGACTTATGGCGAGAGTTGGCCCACGTGATGCTCGAGGTCAGTAGTACCAACTTGGGATTGGGATGTGAAGAAGTTAAGAGCTCTAGTAGACCATTCGATTCAATATATGTGGACTCTCTTTAATTTCCAATTATTAAGTATCTTTAGTTTATTGAGTATCATAGACTACATAAGGTGATTTATCTTGGTACTGTATAACTAATTTAGGGGAAGCCTGACATTCCTACTTATCTATGTTATGTTAGTGATCATTTGGATAACTTAACTTAAATTCATATGTTCTGCTATTACTGAATGCTAGTTTCCAAGAGAAGGTCATAGTTGTGTATGCCTTGTATAGTGTACTGAAGACCCTTGATCAAGGATGGTGCTTGATCTCAGATCTTCACATATTACATGACGATACTGCCACAACTTGACTCTCCCTCTAGGTTGTGATAGTATTTTAGTGGTATTGGAGCCCTAGGTCTAAAAAGACAAAACTTAACCCTAGATGCCTAAGAAAAACCCACTTAGTGAGTAGAGAGGAGTAAAACTGGGTTTAGGATATTATTTATGTAAAAGACTTTGATTTGAAATAAAACCTTAACTATAATAAAACCCTTATGATTCTAGGAGAACTTTCTAGTTCTTATATAGCGATGGCTCGAGTTCTAGATGGAGGAAGGTGAAACGCTTCTGGATTACTGACGCCGTCTCTAGTTGCTTTGTAAAGACTTGGCCTTAGTGGGAGAGCCTCATAATATGAGCACTGTATTGTCATGGTGGAGGAGCAAGCTCACAAATTAGTGGAGATTTTGATGCGAGGAGCTACTCATGGATTTGGGTGTACCAGTCTATATAGATATCGAGTTTATTCGTATTTTAGAGCATGAGTCTTGGGTTATTGGACTCATTGGACCACCCCCGGAGGTTGCATTCCTGGTTAGCGACTCTTACCAACCCTTAGCCCTAGCTTTTGGTGAGTAGAGGTAGGTTGGACATGGAGTTATTTTCACTAGGGACAATAGGGGTGACCATCTAGCATTACTTTAGATTGATATCCAGTGGACTGTAGACATCTTATAGGAGGAGATGGAGTTGGAGTATGGTATGTGAGACTAACTTGTGGATAAACATACAAACCCAATATCATACGTAACCAAAGAAGGTGGGTCTAAGCCACAAGATGGCTTGAAAAATAAATGATAGTCGAGGGAGAACAAGGGTTCCCATATACTGACGCTGGATATTATGCACCAATGCCTCACACAAGCTCAGGTTGCACTTAATATGATGCACATGTATGGCCGAAGGTCACTCACTACTAGTCCACGCTCGAGTAAGCTAGATAAGAGTAGCTTAAGAGCAAGAGGACACTTAGCTTAAGAGAAGGTAAAAGGTCCAGTGTATTCTTTTGTATAGCTTCTTACGATTGTTACATTATGTGACTATTTATAGTACCCTGTTAAGATAAGTTTTATGTTATAGATAATTATAAAAAATGAATTTCTATTTGCTAAATAAAAAGGAAATTACTATACATGGAGACGTGAAATCGTACGCAGTGAATGTTGTTTGTCAAAAAGGACAATACGGTTGTTAGTAAGAATAGTGTGTACGTGTTTTTACTATGATTTTGATAGTATTGTGGTTCGAGTAGGGTTGAGCCTCTGTTCAGGCCTGTTTGGCGTCAAAAGGGGTTAGACTGTAGTTGGTTCAAGGACGACTCACCTTGGGTTAGCCTCAAAGCGTTAGCTTCTGACAGTCTTGTTTGGCTTCGACATGGTAGAGACTGCTGCACTCAGATTTGGTGCTTAGACTATGGTTTAGTAGAGGGTTTGACTCGGAATGTTGGTTGATCAACTTGGCAACATCTTGGATAGCATGGAGAGCAATATAGCTCGGTAGATTAGATTGGGGTAAGTACTGCTCCTCGACACTTAACTCACCTCAAATAGTTAAGTGAATCACTTGAGAGAGCCCTTGGGCTTAGGAGCGTATAATCGGTCTTTGATCCCTATCATCCCTTCTGGGTTGTTTGAGATTGGGGATCATATTTGGTTTAGTTCCTGGTTATTCATCCTTGAGAGAGTAAGGTTGGAGATCGACAATGTTGAAGGAGTTTGAGGCTCCATATTCTTCAAGTAATTTAATCCTATAGGCATTAGGATTGATCTTTTCAAGCACTTTGAAAGGTCCATCAGCTCTGGGAGACAACTTGCTCTTCCTTAAGTTTGGGAATCGTTCCTTGCTAAGGTATATCTAGACCAAATCGCTGGGTTGAAATTCCCTCTTCTTCTATCCTTAGTTTCATTTCTCAAGCTTAATAGCAGCTCGACCCAGTTGCTCTATAACCTTTTGGTATATGGTTTTGATGGCCTCAACTCCTTCGATAGCTGGCCGGTCTTCATTAAGCCTTGGTTGGGGTGCTTGGTCTGATGGCAGTTTAAGGTTGAACCCATAGGTGACCTCAAATGGAGACATACTTGTTACGTTGTAGGCAGTCTTATTGTATGTGAACTCAATGATTGGTAGGCATAGATCCTAATCGGCCATGTTTCATTTGATAGCAACTCATACCAAAGTTCCTACAGTTCTATTGAGAACTTCGATTTGTCCATTAGTCTGTGGGTAGCAGGACGTGCTGTGCAGCAGCTTGGTTCCCATTCTCCTCCACAATGTCCTCTAAAAGTGACTCATGAACTTAGGGTCTTGGCTTGAAACATTGGTCTTGGGAATTTCATGCAACTTGATTATTTCCTACAAGAAAATAAAAGAGATAGCTAAAGTGTCGCTAGTTTTGGAACAGGTATGAAATGTGTTATCTTGCTAAATCGATCTACAATCACCATGATGGAGTCCTTCCCTCGGGACGTCCTCGGCAATCCTAACATAAAGTCTATACTTAGCTCGAACTACGCTTTGGTTGGGGTCGATAAGGGTTGGTAGTATCCTTACTCGACTTGACTCTTCACTTATTGGTAAGTCATACACCTTTCTAGCATAAACTAGACATCTCTCCTCATCCTTAGCCAAAAAAATCTGGAGGATAATGCCTCATAAGTTCAGCTTTGCCAAAGTGTCCTATCAATCCCCCTCTATGCACCTCATGTACTAGTAGTTCTCAGGTGAAACAGGTTAGATACATAGCCTCCTCTTCTTGAATAAGTATCCATACTCCTTATAATAGTTGTTTAGTGTCTATCCTTCCTCACAATGGGTGTAGATAGGACTAAAGTGTAGGTCTTCAGCATTTAAATTCTTGATGGTTGAAAAACCAAGTTGCCTTGTTTGCAGCTTGGTCAAGAGGGTATGTTGTCTCAATAGGCTATCAGCTACTACATTATTCTTTTTGTTCTTGTATTTTACGACATAAAAAAAAGCCCTCCATGAATTTAACCCATTTAGCTTGTCTTCGGGACAACTTTGGTTGGCTCTTCAGATATCTCAAGGATTCATGATCGGTGTAGATCACAAATTCCTTGGGTAATAGATAGTGTTGCCACACTATTAAGGCTTGGATTAAGGAGTATAACTCCTTGACTTAGATGAAGTAGTTGAATGTGGCTCCTCGAAGTTTCTTACTGAAGTAAGCGATAGGTCGGTCTTCTTGTATCATCACAACACTTACACTTAGTTCGGACGAGTCACACCTTACTTTAAATATCTTGTTGAAGCTCGGTAGAGCTAAGATAGGGGTTATAGTTAGCCTCTCTTTTACTTCCTCAAAACTCCTCCTCTCTTTCTCACCCCATTTGAATTCAAAATTCTTCTTTGAGAGTTCAGTGAATGGGCTTACAATCGCATTGAAGTTCCTAATGAATCGGTAATAAAACAACACCAGGCCTTGGAAACTTCTCACATTGGCAAAACAGGTTGGCTTAGGCCATTCTATGATCACTCTTATCTTCTTTTCATTGACTCGGATGCTACCTTCGCTCACAACAAATCTTAAGAAGATCACTTTGGAATGGCAAAAGTCGCACTTCTTTAGATTGGCATAGAACTGTTTAACTCGATGTTTCGCAAGTACTTATTGGAGATGTTCTCAGTAAGTCTCCAAGTTAGAATTGTAAACTAAAATATCATCAAAATAAACCACGACAAATCTCCGAGTAATTCTTAGAGCACATGATTCATAAGTCGTATGAATGTGCTCGGCACATTGGATAGTCTAAATGGCATTATAAGCCACTCACATAAACCATGTCATGTCTTGAATGCGGTTTTGCACTTATCTCCTTCACGTATTCCGATCTGATGGTGTTTGAATTTGTGATTGATCTTGGAGAACACTCTTGCTCTACTTAACTCGTCTAGCATATCTTTAAGCCTAGGTATGGGATACTTACACTTCATGGTGATTCGATTGATGGCTCTACTATCTACACACATCTTCTAAGAACCATTCTTCTTCAGTACTAATAGGGCCAGTACAGTATAGGGCCCCAGGGACTGGCACACATACCCTTTCTTCATGACGTTGTTTACTTGTCTTTGCAGTTTAGCAGCCTATTCATGGTTCAGCCTGTAGGCAGGCTTGTTTGGTAGTGCGGCTCTTGGCTGTAGGTTAATCGCATGCTTGACACCTTAGATTAGGGGTAGACCCTCTAGTAGCTCCTCCGGAAATAGGTCAGCAAAGTCCATTAGTAAGGTTTTTACCTCAATTGGCAGCTCTTCCTCTTTAGGTCTCATCTCCAAAAGCCTCTTGACAAGTAGATAGGTTAGTCCTTCTAACTTCATTTCTCTTTTTAGTTTGGCTTAGGTTAATACCAAAGCCTCCTTCTTTAGGGTACAGCTAAGTTAGGACTGCATGGCTTTTACTTACTCAGCACTCATGGGACTCAATTTTAATCTTCTTCCTTCATGCTCCACAAAACATGTGTTCCTCTAACCATCATATATAACTGTTCGGTCAAACATCCATGGTTGTCCAAGTAGAAAGTGGGATGCACTCATGGGCAGCACATCATAAAGCACTTGATCTCAATACCTGCTTATATAAATTGACATAAACACCTATTTGTTCACTTGTAAGGCTTCTTTATCACAAAGCCAATGAAGTTTGTAAGGTTTTGGGAAAGGCATGGTTAGTAATTTTAGCTACTAGACCATAAATGCAGAGGCTGCATTAGTGCAGCTCCCACTGTCAATGATCAGTGTGCATAGTGATTCATTTACCTTACACCTAATATGGAAGAGATTTTCTCTCTACTAGTCTTTAAGCATAGGATTGGTACTCATTGTCCTCTTCAATACTAGAGCGGTCGACATGAAGTTGCCTTCCTCGCTGTAGACAACTTCCTCCTCAAATAGCTTAGTCTATTCATCCTCCTTCGACTCCTCTACTTCCTCATTAGTACTGTCAACCTCAACGGTCAGCCCTTCACCTCTGATCACTATTATTCGCCTGTTTGGATACTGAGCGGCCATGTATCAAAATCCTTGGCATTTGAAACACTTGATCTTACTTGTCTTCCTCCCTGAACTCTAGCCTTTTTTGAACTTCCTTGGTGGTTCCTTCTCCTATACTTGAATAGTTTAAGTAGGTTGGGTCTTAGTGACCTTGCTCGATTCCGTTCATATAGGTCTGCTCAGAACAAGTCGGCTATTACTAAGACGGTTGACAGGTGGTCAAAATCTTCTTGTTCGGTGCCTTTCTATCGTCTCGGTAGCTCAAATTACATCATCAGGCATTTTAACGTCTAGGGTTTCCAGGACATCCCCAATCTCATACTTCAATCTACCAATGAATCAAGATACAGTTCGGTCTTCTAGCTCCACTACTTTGCACCAGATCATTAGCATTTGGAACTCCTTAACATAAGCATCTACACTTGATCCTCCTTGTCTTAGTTCTTATAGTCTCTTGAAGGTATCCTGCAGATAATAGCCTGGCATAAACCTTCTCCACACAACTCTCTTCATGTCATCCTAAATCCTAATCTCTCATTCTCCTTCCCTTTTTCTAGTGGCATGCAAGTTCTTCCACCATAAGGCGACATAGTTAATAAACTCCAATACAGTAAGCCTAACCTTTGCATTTTTGGGCACTTCTTGGCATTCAAATTGCTTTTCAATCTAATCTATCCAATCTAGGTAGTCCTTAGCTTCACTACTTCTAGAGAAACTCAAAATATACATCCTTAATCCCTCAACTCTAAAGGCTTGTACATTCCTTTCCTTAGGTTCATAGTACTCCTTTGCCTCGTCACCTTCTTCTGCTTCCTCCTCAATCTCTTCAAGCATTAGTTGTTATTTAGCATCCCTACCAATTCATTCAGCTTAAGGTGGTTGAGTTAGGGCATTATCTTGGCCAAACTAACCGTTGCCTCGCCCTTGCTATTCATGTTCCCTCGTAGGGCTATTTTTAGTTGATTGTCTGTCTTCTTGGATAACAGTCACTAGATTAGCTACCAAATCGGTAAGCCTATCTAAGTGGTCATCTACTGATTGAGGTGAAAAGCTTCCTTCCTGTCCCTAACCATATCGAGTACCACTTTCTTGGTTTCCTAAAGTCCCTTACACACTTGAATCCGACATTGATATTTACTTCACAATGATAACTTCATAACAAACACAAAGTGAACCACACTCTGTTTTAGCATAACTAAAATAGGGGAAAATAGAGTATAAAACACTTCTCACTACTAGACTTGAAAGCTAACAATAGAACCACTATCATACGAAAGCAGTAACAAACTACTAAAAGAACATAGTAGCAGGATCTAGCTTCAAACATAACCCAGCTTTGATACTAAGTTGATACAGACTTGTAGATGAATACATGAACCTAATATCACCCGTAACCAAAGGGGGTGGGTCCAAGCTACAAGATGGCTTGACAAGTAAATGATAGTCGAGGGAAAGTAGGGGTTCCCATGCACCGATGCTGGATATGATACACCATCACCTTACACAAGCTTAGGTCGCACTTGATATGATGTACAAATGTAGCTAGAGGTCACTCACCATTAGTCCATACTCGAATAGGCTAGATAAGAGTAGCTTAAGAGCAAGATGACACTTAGCTCAAGACAAGTTAAAAAGTCCAATGTATTCTTCTATATATCTTCTTGCAACTATTACATTATGTGACTATTTATAGTACCCTGTTAGGCCAAGATCTATGTTATAGATAATTACAAAAAATGAATTCCTATTTGTTAAATAAAAAGGAAATTACTATATAGGGAGATACGAAATCATGCATAGTGAACTTCGTTTATCAGAAAGGATAGTACGGTTGTTCGTAAGGACAATGCGTACATGTTTTTACTATGATTTTGATAGTATTATGGTCTGAGCAGGGGTGAGCCTCTATTCAAGCTTGTTTAGCATTAGAAAGGGCTCGGTTGTGGTTAGTTCAGGGATAGCTCACCTTGGGTTGGTCTCAGAGGGTCAACTCCTGACAGTTTTAGTCAGCCTCGGCATGGTAAAGATTGCTGTACCTAGATTTGGTGCTTTGACTATGGTTTAGTAGAAGGTTTGGCTCAACATGCTAGTTGATCACCTCGGCAACATCTTAGATTGCATGGAGAGCAAAGTAGCTTAGCAGATTGGACTGGGGTAAGCACTACTCCTTGGTACTCAACTTAACTCGAATAGTTCGGTGAACTACTTGAGAGAAGCCTCGGGCTCAGGAGCATGTAATTAGTCCTTGATCCCTATTAGTATGCCTAAGTCAACAGATGATGAGATTGAATTGTTGGAGGAGTTGATGCTAGAGGACCTCGCTTCAAACATGATGGAGATGGACGAAGCTAAGTAAGAGTGACATCAGGAGGAGGTTCCATAAGAGGCTGTACCCCCGATAACACCAAGTGATGACCCTGACCATCTTATAGAGTTATCGAATGCAGGAGATGAGATGGAGATTAGGAAGCCTATCCTTAAGCCCCTTGCCCTTGCAGTTTAGGATCATGAGAAGGAGGATTGGTTAGAGTTTTCGACTTATTCCAATGTAGATTCTAATGGACATAGTTCTAATGATTCGAACGAGTCGGGTTCCATGAATGCTAATGCATATGTAGAGTTTGCAGCGGTCGAGATGGGTTCAACTACCTACCCCCAGATGTAGCAGATGCTTATATGCTTTTATATGAGGTCACCAAATTTTAGAATGTACTCGTATTGATTTTGTACTCTAAACTGTGTTGTTATGTTTTAGGTACCATGTTAGAGTTATGTTTAGACATAATACTAGTGGAGACTCACTCTCTGGAAGTGACTACTGCTTGGTGTAACCTCATTATTGACAAAATTAATGAAATGAAATGTTTATTATGCTCAAGATATGATGTATTCTCTTGTGTTATCAATATGAATCATGAGGTTGTGAAATTTTTTAAGCTTAAAGAACTTATTGAATTGTGTTAACCATAGGAATAGGCGAGGACATGGTAGGCCACTATTGAGATGGGTTCTCTTAGTGGATCCACTACAGCAGGATCCCCTTAAGGATCGGGTAAAGGAAGTGTTGATTGCGGTATAGGAGATGCTGAGAGCTTTTCATGAGAGGGACAGGACCCTACTAGTACCCATTCCACCCCCTATACTAATAAATGAGGTACCCCCGCCACTACCGCCTCTAGTTGAGTGAGTGTACTTAGCCCCTGTAGTACCCCTAGATCCTCGGCCTTAGAGGTCTTTGATGTCGGAGTTTATCAAGTGCACTAGGTATTTTGATGGGGTAGTTAACTTCCTAGAGGAGGCAGAGGATTGGCTTATGTAGATTGGGTGGACATTTAAGGCATTTGAGATCCCACATCACTTGTAAGTCACCTATGGTATGTACATGTTGAAACTCCATACTAGGACATGGTAGGAGTTAAAGAGGAGGACTATTAGGGATCCGATTACATAGGAGGCATTTAGGAGGGAGTTCATTTCAAATTATTTTCTAAGACATTGAAGTTGCAGTATAGTGATGCCTTCCTCTCTATTCATGAAGGGAGCTATACCATTGACCAATACGAGGTAGAGTTTAATCGATTGTTACAGTTTATTGATGAGGATTTTCAAGTTAGTGATAAGTTGAGGGTATAAGTTTTTGTTAGAGGATTAGATCTTGACACCAAGCTTTGTATGCATAAATTTTGACCTTAAGATTTCCATGAGGCTGTTGAGACAACTTGAACTATTGATAATGCCAGGAGTTCAGAGGATAAGATGGAGAGGCCTGAGGTAAATATTTTTGGGAAGAGACCATTTGAAGGACCCAGCTTTGCTAAGAAAGGAAAGAAGATCATGATGAGTCATAGCCATCAGTTGAGCCCAAGTATGGTAGGTTTTGGATCAAGGACTGGTTCAGTTAGATGTTAGAAGTGCGAAGGAGGACATTATCCGAGAGAGTGTCCTTAGCTACAACACAACTGTTTCTTATGTGGGGATGGAAATCATTGCATAGCTAAATGCCCTAAGAAGGCTACCATGACTTGCTTCATATGTAAGCAAGCAGGACATATTGCTTCTAATTGTCCATAGAGGAGAGCCGTACTAATTACCTAGCTAACTTGCCCTATGGCCCTTCTTAGTCACCTGATAGCATATAGACAAACAAGAGGTCTAGGACTTATATAGGCTAGACCAGGAGTGCCTATACATGCTAGAGTTTACAACATGGAGGGTGAGTAGGACTATGTGGATGATGGACTGGATGAGGATGCTACTGTCTATGAGGAGGGAGACACTGTAGATACTAGACTTATTGTAGGTATGTAACTTAATTCATGTGTTCTTTTTCTATATCAATAAGTAGATATAAGTATGAGAACTATGGAAAGTGGAAAATAAAGAAATTAGGAGAATCAAAAGATGTTTTTAAAACTAACCAGCTACAATAATGAAAACTATGATGGTTCAAGGAATATCCATGTCTCTAGCTTGCCCATGTATGCTTTTTTTGATATGGGAGCAACCCACTCCTTTATCACGACTAAAGTTGCCGAGTAAGCAGGATTGCAAGTTACAGTTGTTGAGTCGTGCTTTGGGATTAAGACTACTATTGGAAGTGTGATGGTAACTTGAGAAATGGTGAAAAATTGCCCTTTAAAAATTCAAGGCAAAGAAACTTGTACTAACATGATAGTGCTTAAGTTGAGAAAGTATAAATTCAACTTAGGCTTGAACTAGATGTTTGTAGTGAGAGCCAAGGTAGATTGCTAAAGCAAAGTAGAAGAATTTGAAACTATAGATGGGATGAGGGCTACTTTTAGGGGACAGTCAGTGATTAGTAAGTCGGGTGAAGTATATTCACTCAAGTTAATATTAGATGGAGAATTCCGAGCTTGGGTAGAAGTTAGTTTAAACACAACTAAGGTTGATAAAGAAAAGCCCCAAATGGAAGAAATTTGAGTGGTTAATGAATTCTTTGATGTTTTTCCAAATGAACTTTTGAGGTTGCCACCTAAGAAAGAAGTCAACTTTGTTATCGACTTACTACCAGGCACTAAGCCTATATCTAAAGCCCCTTACAAAATGGCACTAGTAGAATTAGAGGAGTTAAAAAAGCAATTGCAGGAATTACTTAACCAGGGATTCATCTGACTGAGTGTGTTGCCTTAGGGAGCACTCATGTTGTTTATAAAGAAGAAAGACAGGTTGATGAGACTGTACATAGACTATTGAGATTTGAACAAGGTAACTATCAGGAATAAGTACCCCATACCGAGGATAGACAACTTTTTTGATCAGTTGAAGGATGCTAAAGTCTTTTCAAAGATTGATTTGAGGTCCGGATACCATCAGTTGAGAATCAAGCTAGATGACGTTTCTAAAATTGCATTCAAAATGAGGTATGGGCATTATGAGTTTTTAGTAATGCCTTTCAATTTAACTAATGCCCCTACTGCCTTTATGGACTTGATGAATCGTATATTTCGAGCATTGGTAGACAAGTGCATGATTGTCTTCATTGGTGACATTTTAGTATATTCTTCCTCTCCTAATCAGTACGAAGAACATCTAAGAATGGTGTTGCAAATTTTAAGAGAACATAAGTTATATGGCAAGCTATTCAAGTGCGATATTTGGCTGAGAGAAATCTCTTTTCTTGGACACATAATATCAGGTGATGGAATAATGGTCGATCCCGAGAAGGCAAAGGCCACAGTGGAATGGAAAAGGCTAGAGATAGTAACTGAAGTGTGAAGTTTCCTAGGATTAGTTGAGTACTATCGGAAATTTTACAAGGTCTTCTCTACACTAGCTTGACCGCTCACCCAATTGATACAAAAGAATGTGAAATATGAGTGGACCGATAGGAGAGAATAGAGCTTTTAGGAGTTAAAGCGCAGATTGGTGTCCATACCCATTTTAATCCTACCCAATTTTGATGAGCCTTTTACAGTATACAGTGATGCCTCAAGAAATGGTTTAGGTTGTGTATTGATGCAAAATGGAAAGGTCATAGCTTATGCCTCACGATAACTAAGGCTGCATGAACAAAATTACCTTACACATGACTTGGAGTTGGCTACAGTGGTCTTTGCTCTCAAGATCTAGAGGTACAACTTGTATGGACAAAGGTATGAGATTTACATAGATCACAAAAGCCTCAAGTACCTTTTCACCCCAAAAGAATTGAATATGAGGCAAAGAAGATGGCTTGAACTAACCAAGGATTATGATCTTGAAATCAACTATTGCCTTGGATGGGTGAATGCCAATGCAAATGAACTGAGCCAAAAAAATCACACGGACGTTGCTTTACTCTTCAACAAATAGCAAGAGTTGGTTAAAGAATTTGAAAGGCTTAATATTGAATTCACTTAGGTTGGAGGAGAAGTAGAATTGTTGAATCTGGTCATTGAACTAACATTGATAGAAAGAATTCAAGAAACCCAGTGGACAGATTTAGCTTTAATGGAGGTTAAGGAGGAGATGGCAAATGGAAAGTACCTCGATTTTGGCATTGATGAGAAGGGAATTGTAAGCCTAAAAGGAATATTATGTGTGCTGAAAGATACTTCCCTTTAGAAAGAGATCATGAGTGAAGCTTACCACTTAGTTTATTCGATATACCTTGGAGGAGTAAAGATGTACTAAGATCTCAAGAAGAGTTTTCAATGGAATGGCATGAAATAGGACATAGCTGAATATGTACAAAAATGCGTAATATGCCAAAGGGTAAAGGTAAAACATCAAAGGCTAGTAGGATTGCTGCAATCGTTGCCAATCTCCGAATGAAAGTGGGAGCAAATTACTATGGACTTTGTTAGTGGTTTACCTCAGACCCAAGCAGGATTTGAAGCCATATGGGTAATTGTGGATAGACTTACCATGTTAGCACATTTTCTCCCCATCAGTATGACATACTCTTTAGAAAAGTTAGTGCATATCTATGTAAGGGAAATTGTGAGATTCCAAGGTGTTCCTATGAACATAGTTTTAGATCAAGATCTAAGATTTGTATTGAAGTTCTAAGGAAGTCTACAAAACTACTTAGGCACTCATTTAAACTTTAGCACTACTTACCACCCCCAATCAAATGGACAATTTGAAAGGACCATTCAAACCATGGAAAATATGTTAAGAGCTTGCGTAGTAGATTTCAAAGGAAGTTAGGATGTGCACTTACCCTTAGTCAAATTTACTTACAATAACAGCTTCTATTCGAGCATACAGATGCCACCTTATGAAGCCCTGTATGGACAAAAGTATAGATCTCCCTTATTTTGGGATGATATTGAGAAGTTAGCTCTCACACCTGACTTGATACAAGAGGCTACAGAGAAAGTTGTTATCATTAAGTAGAAGTTGAAGGAAGCTTAAGACTGCTAGAAAAGTTAGGCCGATTTGAAAAGATGAGAGGTGAAATTTCAAGTGGGCGATCATGTATACCTTAAGGTGAAACCAATAAAAGTGTGCATAAGGCAAAGATGCAAGGAAACAAGTGAAACAGTCATAAAACATACATCATTAGGAAGAGACATGAAGATTAAGAAGGTTATTATAGCTTCATCAATCTTAATTATCTTTGTTACATGAAAATTCATAGTCTTTCTTCTTTGAAAATGTATGTAATTGCAAATGATAGAAATTCATTTAGCAAGGATAAAAATGTTAGCATCTTTCTTGCTTCATAAATCTTAATTATCTTTGTTACATGAAAATTCATAGTACTTCTTCATTGCAAATGTGTGTAATTTCAAATGAAATAATATTTTAAAACAACTTGTCATCTCACATGTCTTTAATCTACATCCCTTTTGCCAACTCTCATGTTTGTATCCACGTAAGTCACCATATGTCCTTCTTCCTCATAATTTGTAACATTACATCATTAAGACTATGAACGAAAAATTAAAGTAATAAATTTAACATAGTAGGATTAATGCAATGAAATTAGGTTTAAAGTTTGAAGTATATAAAATCAATAAATACAAAGGAGGTTCTCAACTGAAAAATGAATTTAACATAATAGGATTAATGCAATGAAATTAGGTTAAAGTTTAAAGTGGCATATAAAATCAATAAATATAAGAGAAATTCTCAACTTAAAAATTAATAAGGAATCACATAGAGTAATGAATTTTAGGGGAAATTGAATTAATGATAATTGTAAATAACTGCATATTGTTTATATTTTTAAACTATGTTTTCTTATTGCATTTACAACAAAAAGTAGTTTCTTAGACATATGTTACTCTAGATTTTCTATTATAGGTTCAAATGTTTATTTTTTACTTACTTTTACTTTTAGCATCTAGAAGAACCAAATTACATCAAACAAGAGGATATTTTACAATTGAAGCTCATTTGACCCAACTCTTCTATGTTCTCTTGTGAAAATTCCATGCGGATAAAAAATCTAGTAATGAATACTACAAAGCATAAATGAAATAAGGAAAATTTAAAGAAAAATAACAAATGGAACATAAAATTTAAATATCTAAAGTTGACATTTGCAATTTGCGCTCCTACAAACATGTATGTTTTTTCTTCTTTTCCTTTTGCTTATGGGAAAATTTTCTTCATAACTAATACTATTTCGGGCAATCATCTTTAGTCTACTAGTTCATGTGCTATTAAGTGTATGCTTTAGATCTTAATTCAATTATGTTTACAGCAATCCTGATATTTTTTTTTTAAAGAGATCCAATCACTAATTAAGATAATACCATTAATATTATTAATTTAATGACAACATATAATGATAACTTATCACAAATACATATGTACATATATTCGTGCCATTACTATTATTATATCAACACAACGACATGTAATTTTTCTAACTTCTTTCTTCAATTAAAAACTCAACTAATAAAGTAAACTAATGAAACTAAATTAGAATTTCCTACTTCTTTTCCAATTTAAACTAACCCAAATGAAACATATTACTCAGAAAGAACTCTAATTAAGATGCCATCACTACTATTATTACATCAATAATAGCATATAATTGATAACAAATATACATATATATACATATAATCTTATTGTTTGAATTGGTTGCTATTCGCCGATAAAATAGTGATATGAAATTATTTGTCAATAGGACTATGCTTAGGCCTTAGCAGTTACCATTTCTAAAGTACCTTAAAGAAAACAAAATAAAAAAAAAATGAGAGAAGGAAAACTACAAAGTATAAATAAATAGAAGTAACACTATGAGGAAAAAATGAATTAAAAATAAACTAATTGATTTCAAAATTTTCTTTTATGAGGGTTCTTGATGATGAACTCCTTGACCAACAACTTTGGCCTTGCTGCTAATCTCTTAAAAAACAATTCTAAGAAGAGGAAAAGGACATCCATCTTCAAGCACAAATCTAGTGGCACCTTAATGCACCATTGTGTTTGCTTTCAATATTGTCAAAGAGATAAAAGTAACACTCCATTGTCCTAGGAAAACAAAGGAAATACAATTGAGAAAAAAAAAAAAAGGCAATTATGGAAGTAAGATGAATAGAGATTATGGGAATTAGAGAGGGGAATTTTTTTTTTCTTATATAGTACATGTATAGTAATGGCAAATTATTTGAAAAGTATAGTTTAATAGAAATGTGTCGAATAACCTATTATTTGCTTAAAATTAACAAATGATATTAGTATTCAACGTTATTTATAGGCATTAAAAACATATTAAAAATAAAACTATAGATGTAAGGGTCTAAATAGTGTTATCAAGTGGAACTTGCGTGAAAGCCATGCTGCACATGAGCTTAGAGGAGCAACACGTGAATGGCACTTGTATAGAATACTTGGAGAAAAATGACTGGGAGTAGAAACAGGTAATCTTAGTAGCATAAGCACACTTGTGACAGGTGAGGGAGCTATTGAGCATCAACCTCACCATTCTTAAGTATTGAATTGTTCTTTGAGAGCAAAGAATCCATAGGATAATATTGTTTCTCTGATCTCTAAAACTGCTAACGTGTTTATTGAAGAGGCATGGCTGGGTATTTATAGACTCTTGGATCCAATAGCAACTGTTAGATCATACTACCAATCAATGGTTGAGATTAAGCTTGCTCATTCAAGGTTATCTTGATGAACTTACTATGGGCCCAAGACTAGTAGCCTACTTTAAAAGAGGTTGGGAGCTAATAGATTAGTCTAACGATCCTTATTTCGAGCCTACCAAGCTAAATCTCCTTAAGTCATCCTAATTACAAACTAGACTCCTTATGCCCTATCACTTAGCTCGAGGAATCAAGTCTAAAAAGATAATGCATTAATCATAGGCTTAGGCTAACATAAAATTAGCCCTCTAAAAAAACAATAACTTAAACACAAACCAATTATGTTAACAATTTGCATTCTAACAATTTTCATACTCTAAAACAAATTTCCCATTAATGAATTTAGAAAATCATCAACTACACAACCATTACTCAACCTAAGAAGTACGATATCCAAAGCCTCCAACATGGTGTCTACCACTACTTCAATAATTAAACAATTGAAAATTTCTAAACTCTCATCCAATTTCCTGCATAATTTCCCAAATTAATCTCCTTTAAGACACAATAAGTTACTGTTTTATTTTTAAATTTTTGTTGGAATTTACCTTTCGTAAAATTTATCATTTACATTAAAAAATGAGTGAGTAGTTTTTGTCAAATGCCTTATATGAAAACTAATGAAACTTATATAAATACTTTTTTGTTATGAATGGTAAAACTATATCCGTTTACCCCCCATTGCAAAATAGTGTAGCTATCTTATTGTGAATATCCCACTTACATCTTCACCCTAAAAATAGCATATTAATAGTCTATGAAAAAACGCTTGAAACTTCGGTTATCTCAAGTCTTCCACCAAATCTATAACTCCAAAAACCCTTTCTATCCCTTCCCTTCATTCCTTTAGCTCTCACTCCCCAACTTGTCTCACCACTTATTCAATTAATCTCTTACACTCCCATCATGCCCTACATTAGATAATGATGCAACCTTAAGAATCTTGATGAGTTCCTTCTTTAATTGATCCTTGGTTCATGATAGAATGAAGAATTATTGATGGGAAGTAGTGAATTTCAATTCATATGATAGAATGAGAGCAGTTGGATTAGATGAAACTAACTCCTAAAATGGAGAAAAGATAGGGGAAAACGGTATGGATGTTTAGTTTGCTGATAATAAATTAGAAACTATAAAAGTTTGCCTTTTTTTTTTTTCTTTGGTATGTGAGAACTGCAAAAGTTAATGATAGATGCAAAATTATAGAAGAGAGAGACAAAGAGCATGTGAAAGATTAAAAAATGAAGAGAGAGGGAAATGTGTGAGTTGGTTATCAATATATGGGAAAGTGGCATAAAAAAATATATAACAATTGTCATTTGCTCATTATAGGCAAAGAGATAGGTAAGAATGTAGAGAGTATATCATTATTTTGTGGATTTCAAATACATTAAAATTGAAAAATATAAAATATACAATTAAGAAAAGTATGAATAAAGGTATATAATTAATTAAAGCATAGAACAAAGGTGTAGAGTCAAATGGTAGTTACTGCCTCCTTAGTAACTTAAATATTATAGATGTAGATAGTAGATTTGATATTTATTTTTCTAGGAAATCAATTGAAATGGTATGATAAATTAAAATGGGGGACAAAATGGCAGAAAATAACAAATCAATGAAAAGGCAAATGAGAGATTAGATGGTTGAGAAAATAGAAAAACATAATAAATCAACAAAAAGCAAATATTAACAATTTTTAAGAATCATCCAATAGATACATTTTCCAAATGCATACTTATAAATGGGTGCCATTAAAAAAATTTAGCAACCAATGATATTTTTCCAATAGGTACTATTTTCAAAAGGTTAAATTGAAAGGATACAATGGTAAAGATAGTTTTCATAATTATTGTGAGACCCTAGTCGATTAAGTACTTTAGCCTTTAAACTAACTAATTTAAGTTTTGGCGTTTAGAACATTTGAAACAATTTAGGGCTTTTGGACAATATTGCCTAAATTGACCCAAATTTTAATATAAGATCATAAAAGTTAGATGAAGAACGATATTATGATCAATTTGTCAAAATATATATGCATATAATATTTAATTTTAATAAAGTGTATTTTTATTGCATACATTTGATAATTATTGGAAACTCAACGTTTAAGCCTCGAAATATAACGAGTAGTTAAAGATAAATTATATATATAATAAAATTACTATGGGACATAAAATAACATATGGAATATATACATATGTGCTGTATGTAATTTATATATATATTTGTAATCAAAACTAATTAAAATAATTGAAAATAACTCTTTTAGGCCAAAGTAAGTTAATTAAATTCATGGAAATAAATAAACAAAATACTAGGAACACTAAGGCAGTTGGATTTCATCCCAATAGGCATGTAGAATTGAGGAGGATAGGTATTGGAGATTAAGATAAGGTTTAACATGCAAAAGAACTTAATATTTAAGCTTAGAAATTGAAGAGAGAGAAGGTAAAATCATTTCCATATCAAGCTCTATAAAATCCAAAAACACTCACCATTATTTCATTCATACGAGTGAAGATCTAGGAAAAATTATAATGGGTTGAAGTGATCAAAGAAGAAAATTAGGAAAAATTTACAAAATTAGTATACGGTTTGAGGAGTTAGAAGGTTCATGCATATATGGAGAAGCTAAAAGTCAATCGACCACCCTATCTCAAAGGGAAGCTGACGACTAGCGTTACTAACATAAGAGTGGTCGTAGCAAGGTTTTCTAGTAGGTGTCTATTTTCTTGGTAATTTTGCAAAATTCAATAAAAATATAAAATGTGCCTAGAAAATTGTGCTAATATATTTTCATGTATAGAATTTAGGAAAAATATTATTTGTATAAATCTAGTAGCTATCATATATGTTCTTAAGAAATCGAACAATTTTCAATATTGAAATACTTAAGCCTAATGACGTTGTTCCCACTTCAAAAATTTTCTAAACTATCTTAAGTTAATATTGAATTGTCATGTAAAATCTTCTCATGAAATTATTTGTTTAATTTTATTTTATTTTTGACCCATAAATTATGCCTAAAATAGTGTTTTTGGTGAAAAGTAACCTATTTCTTTTAATAACCTTATGTGGATTTTGAGTTGGATCAATTCTTGAAGTATTTATACTATTTTGAGATGGTCAAAATTGGTTGATACATTGACGGCATGGCACAAAAAGGACCTATGGGTTAGTTTTCTTAAAACTTATGGTTTTGTTACAATAAGTTTACAAAGCTAGGTTTTGTACTTTTAGTTTCGCATTAAAAAAAATTTTAATTGCACTCCATGGTTTTTGTTAGGCTAAGATATTTTACTAAGTTCTTGGATATACTCTCTAGATGTCAGATTTGTAGTCGACCAAACTAGATGGGTTGTTAGGATATCAATACCAATGCATATCACATGTATTAGCATGGCATACTATTTGCATTATCTTATTTAGTGCTTAGATATTGACTGAATATGAAACTTGAGTTCTTATGTTGTGTGCTTTGGTGTATTATTGCTTGTTTTCTACTCTCACTTAGCTCAATAGTAGCTAAGGGGATAAGTTTTCTCTTATCCTCATATTAGGATGCGACTTTATAAGGCATCACCAACAACTAGGATGGACTTTTAGAGAGTGCTAGATAGAGTCAACTATTTTGAAAATAAAAGTGTCATGGAATAAGTACAATGGAGACCCAAAAGTTAACTAAAGTTTAGTGTTCAAGTTTTTGAAGTTTGTAAATGATGTAAACATTCATAATCAAAATCCTACAACTAATCTCCTTTAAGCACTAAATATAGAATGAAGTATTGTTTTGTTAGAATTAAGTATTGTTTTGTTAGAATTGAACTTATTTACAAATGGTTTACCTATGTGATGGGGCATCCTGTGCTATGCTGGGATGTGACATCTTTTAGGTGGTATTAAAGCATAAGTTTGAGACCTTAAGATTTTAGGCGTATGTGAGATGTATGTGGTAGCTAAGTGATAGAGTGTTATAACTTTATAGCATCATATGGGTACTTAATATTTATGTGTTTGGTAGTATTTAGAAAATGATGTGAAGAGGATGTAGAAGGCCTCCAGTAAACTGAGAACCCTATGAGCAAAGGGTGAAACCTCAACTACAACTTGATCTGGCTCTACATTAACTAAGTATGGAATTTATGCAACAATTTGCAACTGCTTTAGTTAGAGTTAGAAGAGGTGATAAGTTGGCTTAGATATAATGGATAGTGAAGCCGTATGATGACAAGAATATTGATCCTTTAGTTATTGGGGAGTGGATTGATTCTTTGGATAAACCTTTTGAAGTGCATGAAGTAAAAGAGAATAAAAAGGTTGAGATTGCAACTATTTTATTAGATGGATGTGTGAATGATTGGTGGAAGCATAAGAAGTGATTTTTAGCTCAACTTATTGAGTGGAATGCTTTCATGAGTGCATTTCTAGAACAATATTTCCTTAAGTACATAAGGGAATAGATGTGTGAAGACTACTACAAACTAATGTAGGATGGTAAGTTAGTTGAGGAGTATGAAAGGGAGTTTAACAAGTTATTGAAATTTGCACTAGTGGCAATCTAGGAGGATGAATTAGCTAAGGTTGGAAGGTTTAAAGTTGGAATTGATTTGTATTTCCAAGTGGAGTTGAAAAGAGTTAGGATAGTAAGGTACAATGACTTAGTGACTAAGGCCCGATTAATTGAGCAAACTCGTATTTTACAAGAAAAACTGATGGAATGGAGAGTAAGAAAAGAAAGTTTGGGGTAAGCTTTAGTAGCAGCAATAAGATGGTAAAAGAAAAGCAGGGTAGGCAATTTATAGAAGTAAGGATTGGAGAAGTGGGGGAACTACGATTCTATGTTGGAAGTGTAATGCAAGGCATCGAGTTGTAGAATGTCCTGAGTTATGCGAAAAGTGTTTTAGGTGTGGAGAAGCTAGATATATAGTGAAGAATTGTCAAAATCTGAACCTTAAGGGAATGTTTTGTAATAACTCTTGCAAGACAAGTCATAACATGAGCTAGTGTACTGAACTACAAGCAGGGCGGGAGCAAGGCCAAGGTAATAGACCGAAACCAGCCAACAGGAATAATAATCGGCCAAGTAGAGCAGCAAGAAGGCCTAGGGTACAAGGAAGAGTTTATGCACTCTAATAAGAAGATGTAAGGGTTGCTCATTAGTAGCAGGTAAGTATTACCTAGATTTCTCTAACTTCTATATATGTAATAGTTAGTTAGTTTAAATATATATTGATGTTACTCACAAATATAAAGTGATATAGTTATAAATAATTGTTCTATGATTGGTACGCATAGGAGATAATTACGCATATACTTTTTTTGATACTGGAGTGAATCATTCATATGCCTCGAAGGAGTATGTTGATAGGAATCAATTATCAATAGAAACCTTAGTATATGAAATTGTAGTCATAGCACCTTTTAGAGGAGAACAAGTTGTATATTACAAGCTATGAGATAAGAATGTTTATATAGAAACCAATGATAGATATTTTTGGATAATTATTATGTAGGCTTATATTGGTGGGCCTAATATCTAAGCCTAGTCCAATGACCTAATTCAAGGATAATCTCTATTGACTTACTATAAATACCAAGCAAGACCCCCAAGTAAGGGGACCCTCTTCTATTCTCTCATTTTTTCCTAACTAGTTGACATTTTTCTCTACATGACAAGAGGGCTGACTTATACATCGGAGTGGCTGTGCCAAAGCACCCTCCGGTGCCCCTCAAAGCCGTTTTCATATTTTACAGGTGTTCATGTATTGGGACAAAAATCAACCAGCAACAATTGGCATCTAGTCCCTACGTTTGTTAAGAATTTATTGGAATTTTGTAGTAGATTATATCTCCCTTTCAACAGACTTCTCTTGGTTTGGTTTTTTCATGCTTTCATTCCCTTATTAATACGCTCATAGCTTGCCAACCTATCTTAGTCTTAGAAGATTGCTCTTCCCTTTTTTCTTTAAATTTGGATCGATATTTATTTGCATACACATGTTGAGGTTTGAGGATGCATTAGGTTTGAATTCACAGTTTCTCTACTCTTCAAAATTTATTAGTGTCTTTGAAGTTTAGAAAACTATTAGTAACTACCATTTTTTTTTTTCACATGGTAGAGGATTTGAGATCTCTTTCATGCAATACTGAGTAATATTTCTTACATTTTTTGGAACTGACTTAAGAACATTCTTTAACACAAGAGCATATATCTAAAAATTTTTTCCTTTCAGCCTTTCAAAATTTCTCCGAAGCTATGAGTCTCATTAACTACTCACCATAAATCGCAATGTCTAGGCTATCATTTGATGTTTTGTTCTACATCTATTTATATTAATATAATTTTGTTATCATTAGATTTAAAACAACCTCTAAATTATCCATGGCAAAAGATCATCTATGCAATGACTAGCGAGATGCATGGCTTATAAACTTCAGCAATTGAGTCAAACTCCAAAGCTTAAACTTCGAGACCATGAGACCAAATTGGATTGCAAATTCCAGAGTTTAAATCTGCATGCCTTGCCGACTAAGTTGATGGCTACCAAGGCACCCATCTCAATAGCATCAAACACCTATGTTCAATGGACCAAACGAGGCTCTAAGTTGACTTTGTCTAAGGAATAGAAGGTCAGAATTTAAGTTTCTAATTTATTGAAGAGGGGCTATCCTTTATTGAAAGAATTGCCAAACCATACTATAATGGCAACAAGAGATAAAGCTTTCCATTGATGACATCAACACTTCACTTTAATTGTGTTCAACAATAGCTACCATGTGCAAATTGTTGCCAAATCATGGCTGAGCAATAACTAAGTCGAAATTATGCCAAGCAATCCACCAACTTATGCATTTTGAACTTTCCAGTAGCTAGCTTAGTTACGTAAGCTTATAACTTAGGCACAACCAAAAATCTCAAACATTCATAGCTCTTAATTTCCCAACTTTCGAGCTCTTAAATACTTGGTCAATATTTAAAGTTTCTCAGTAGTCTATGGTCGAGAAGCTAAGTAGCTTTGAATTATGGTGCCAAGAAACTTATACTGAATGGTCAAGAATCTTTGGTGTTGTATGGCTAAGAAGTTACAGTGAGGTAAAGATTAGTAGTACCAAGATGTCTCTTTAAGGAAGTTGAGTAATCGATTGATGTGGATGTAGATGGTTAAGAAGCAACTGTGAGCATGAATCTAAACAATGTCTTATGGTCAAAGAGTATTCTTGGTCTAAGCTTAAGTATACATATGGATCATCTGAGATGTTCACTTAAACATGAACCCAAGCATCTAACAATGATAGCAAGTATGAGCTGTCATTTGGGAATTTCGAGTTTCATTTAGTGGAAACCTACATCAATAAGCAAGAGCTATTCGAACCCAATACGTCTAAGTAAAATTGACTAGATTAAGTCGTAGCTGAATTAAGCTATTATATCCACCATCTGCATTCTCTATGCTCATACAGATTGAGTTTGCACTATAATGAAATCTAAACACCAAGCTCTTTTTTCGAGCAATATTCATGCCAAACAATTGTTGCCGAGTCATGTTATCGAACAATCTCACACATGACATTCTGTGGCTAAGAAACTTTAGCCAAGTTAAGTTTCCATCTACTACGCCGAGTTCCGGATACTTCTAAAATAAAGAATTGACCCAAAATAACTTTTCAATTAGTCAAGCAAAGGAGAAATTTCTTTCCTAAGCTAAAGGATATCGAGTAAGTTTGACGAAATTGGGAAGCTCCTGAGCTATCCTCCAAGTTGCTACTCCTTTAAATCTCTTAACCTACTAGTGTATAGTTATTGAACTCTATACAAGAAAGTGGTGTAAGCTAAACTAATGTATCCAAAAGTATACAGCGAAAGTTAACACATGCTTGCGTATCATGTGGAGACTAAATATAGCACTTAAAGGATCATGTTGTTCTGTTCATGCCATACTGAGCAATTCACATACTAAGCCTCTCCTAACATACATGCTGATTCTATTCAAATTGTTGAGTGCAATTTATTCAAGTTCCATGCCGAGTTGCTAAGTTTCGGGCTGAGTGGTTCATCTATAGTATGAAAGGTAGAATTATGTTAAGTATCCAAGCAAGTGTTACTGTCTAACACATAGTAGAGTAGCCATAGATCCATGGCTATGCCAAGTTGATGAGAAGCGGCTACAACCTTATATCCTAGATAACAATGCTGAGCAAAGTTTCTAAGTAACCTTAGCATCCTTTTTTGAACTTCTAAGGGGGAGTATAACATTCCAATGTGAGTACCTAATGCCAAGATCCAACTTTAAGCAATAATAAACAAAGTCAGCAACTTCGTTCCTCTAAGACTAAGTCAAGTGCCATGATGTATGAAGCTAGTTACTAAGCTTCGAATTCCGAGCAGCAATGCATCCATGCTGAGTAGCCGAGAAGTTTCAACGAGTGTGCACAACAGTAGAGTGTACTGAGTATCATAGCTAAATAGCTTAGTTTCTCTACTTATCAAGCTCCATGCTTTTCAAACAATTTTGCGTGCCCCAATCAAAATTGATGCAAGTACTCATAGCAACAAGGACATTCGGGTGAAATAGAGCATGTACATAAATGTAGTAGATGCACTCGATGTAATGGCAACTAGACTCATGAAAACGAATCCGACTTCCTTATGGACATGTTGAGCTCATTTGGCTGACAATAGTTTATGCCGAGCTCTCCACCACAACAATCTAAGTTAATGTTCAAGCTATATGCATTGAAGCCGAGCTCTCGACCCTTAATAGCAAGTACCAAGCTCTATCTACATGACCAGCCATTGTCCAAGCTCTCCTATAACAAAGCTGCAATTAAATTTACCAAGTACTCGATAGGGGCGGTGACTAGACCGACAGCACATGTTGCGTGTGTTAGGGGTATATATTACATGCACCACTCAAACACGACCACAAAACTAAGCTCCACACATGCCAATGTCCTTGCTTAAAACAATACGGTCGAGCTTTTTGTCCTTGTTAACGATGTGGTTGAATAGAGCTCATTTATACACTTAAGTTGATCAACTCTATTGGCCAAGAGGTTGAAAGACATAGGAAGTCGAGGAATAACTTGCCAAGTTGTTTCAGTTACTTATAACAATAGCCGAGAGGTCGAGATACCCAGGGAGCTAAGAAATATGATAGAGCTATCTCCATTGGCTTTCAGCATTGGTTGAGAAGTCATGTTTTTCGACTTGTTCCAAGTTGCCGAACTATAAGTCGCTGAATAGTTCATTTCTCCCATGAATTGGAACACTATAACAAATGAGGTTACAAACTGAGATTGTCTCTAAGCCAACTTTACGTAGAAGTAACCTAATTCACTTAGCCAGTGTAGAACATATCCATTCGCATATTGGTTTTCACCAATGAAAGATGAGTAAAAATTCTCTATCATTACTTTCAACTCACAATTATTTATTTTGAGTTATGTACTTTACAATTGTTACCATTCATACTTGACTCATGAACAGTGTATTATATATCTACAAGGTGCTCCAACGTGAATACAAAGATGAATTGGGGCCAATCAAATGCTTTCTATTTTAAGCATGAGCAATTGTAATCTACTAATAGGAAACTCCTCGATAGTTGTAAGTCCCACACTTAATGGACATTGACTTAGTATAAATTTAATTACCCCATCTATGATGGGTAAAGTGTTCTAAGTTTTATAATTGGTATGGAAAATGAATAAGTAAGCCAAAGTCCTATACTTTAATTAACTAAAGCCCAATTAGCCTACTTTACGACTTTACTTAGTATGGGTTATGGTCAATTCAAATGACCTGCATGCTTATCTAACCTCTTTAGGCACTTTGGCCTCCTCAAGCCTTTGCTTCTTTAAGCGCTCTTGCCTCCTCAGGCGCTCTACCTCTTCAAGTGCTTTGGCCTCTTAAGGTGCTTCAGCCTCTTTAGGTCCTCGCCTCTTCTAGCGCTTCAGCCCCTTTAGGCCCTCGCCTCTTTAGACGCTTCAACCCCTTTAGGCCCTTACCTATTTAGATGCTTCAACCCCTTTAGGCCCTTACCTGTTCAGATACTTCAGCCCCTTTAGGCCCTCACTTGTTCAAACGCTTCGGCCCCTTTAGGCTCTCATTTCTTTAGGCTCTTCAACCTCTTTTTAAGGCATACCAATATTTATAAGTGCTCCGATTACTCTGTTATTCGTCTCTTTAGGTCTTTGCTTCTTCAAGCACTTTAGCCTCTTTAGGTTGTAATTCCAAATCTCTCCAGAATTTCCAAAAAATCAACCTCCCTAAATACTCTTTTTTCTGACTTCATCACCAAAGAGTGGGGGGTAGATGTTGATAGGCATTTTTGGATAGCTATTATATAGGCTTATATTGGTGGGTCTAATATTTAAGTTCGATCCAATGACCTAATCTAGAGACTATCTCTATGGACTCACTATAAATACCAGGCAAGACCCCTAAGTAAGGGAACCTTCTTCCATTCTCTTATTTTTTCCTAACTACTTGACATTTCTGTCCACATAACAAAAGGGCTAACTTAGGCATTAGAGTGGTCATGCCAAAGCACCTTTCGGTGCCCTTCAAAGCCGTTTTAATGTTTTATAGGTGTTTGCACACCGGGATGAAAATCAACGGTCAATAGATAGTCATGAGATGCTAGCTGATTTAATAGTTTTAGATATGAAAGGATTTGATGTAATATTAGGGAAATATTAGATGACTAACTATAAAGAAAATGTTAACTATGAAAAATAAAATGGTGGTGTTTTGAAGGTTAGATAAAGAGGACTATCTTTTTAAAGGAAGTTCTAATGATGCAATTTCCCCAGTAATTTTAGCAAGTAAAGTGCGAAAATTGATATGTAAAGGGAATGTAGGTTACTTAGCCTCAATAGTGGATACATAAGCCAAGGAAACCAAATTAGAAGACATACTTATAGTACTAGAGTTCCCTAAAGTTTTCCCTAAGGATTTACTTAGATTGCCACTCAATGGTGAAATTGAATTCATCATTGACCTTATTTTAGGAACTATACCTATTTCTAAAACCCCTCACCATATGGCACCAATAGAGTTAGTTGAACTAAAGAAGCAAATTTAAGAGCCATTAGCTAAAGGTTTTATTAGACCTAGAATGTTACCTTAAGGTGTGCCAGTACTCTTTATCAAGAAGAAGGATAGAAGTTTGAGGCTTTGTATAGATTATTAGGAGTTGAATAAGTTATGATTAAGAATAAGTATCTGCTTGCAATGATCAATGATTTGTTTGATTAGTTAAAAGGAGCTATTGTGTTTTCAAAGATAGATTTGCAATTAGGGTATCATCAACTAAAGATTAAGGAAGAGGATATACTTGAGATAGCTTTTAGAACGAGGCATGGACACTACAAGTTCTTAGTAATGCCATTCAGTTTGACAAATATCCTAGCTGCCTTCATGTACATGATGAATCGTGTGTTTAGGAAGTATTTAGATGAGTTTGTGGTGGTGTTCATAAATGAGATTTTGATTTACTCAAGAGATAAAGACGAACAAGCAAAGCACTTGAGGAAAGTACTTCAAACTTTGAAGGAAAACAAATTATATGCTAAGTTGAAGAAGTGTGAGTTTTGGTTGGAGCAAGTTGGATTTCTTGGACATATTGTATTAGGTGTTAGAATAGCTGTAGATCTTGTAAAAGTAAAGGTAGTGATGGATTGAGCAAGGCCAACACTTGTAATTAAGGTAAGAAGTTTCTTAGGAATGGCAAGCTATTATAGGAGATTTGTGTAGGATTTCTCCAAGATTGCTATGCCATTAACATAATTGATACATAAAGGAATTCAATTTGAATGGATTGATAAGTGTGAGAGAAGTTTCCAAGAACATAAGAAGCAGTTCGTTAGTATAACCATGCTAACATTATCGGAAGGATCAAGGGAGTATTCAATTTATTGTGATGCTTTGAGGAACGGTTTAGGTTGCGTATTGATGTAGAAAGATAAGGTGATCACTTATGCATTAAGACAACTTAACATGAGTGGAATTATCTAATGTATTATTTGGAATTGGTAGCAGTAATATTTGCCTTAAAGATCTTGAGACACTTACTTATATGGTGAGAAGTGCAAGGTGTATATAGATCATAAAAGTCTCAAGTAAATTTTTACACAAAAAGAATTGAATCTATGGCAAAGGAAATGGATGGAATTGCTTAAGAATTATGATCTTTTGGTTTGGTATCATCTAGGAAAGGCGAACATAGTTATGGATGCCTTAGGTAGGAAAAAGTTCAATAATGCTATTATGTTTATAACTGATAAGAGGGAGTTGATTGAAGAGATGGAAAGAATGAGGTTGGAAATCTTGGTCTAAGGGAGTAGATCGATGTTGGCAAACTTAGAAGTACAACTACACACTTGGAACGTATAAAGGAAGCTTAGACAAAGGATGTAGAATTACAAAAGGTCAAAGATAATTTGGAAAAGCAACTCAACTTTTGGATTGATGACAAGGGAATGTTAAAATTCAAGGAAAGGGCATGTGTTCTAAAGGTCGCAAAAGTTAAGGAAGTGATTTTAAAAGAAGCTCATGATGCGAAGTATTCTTTACATCCTGGAAATAATAAGACATATAAGGATTTGAAGCAAAAGTTCTAGTAGATAGGAATGAAGGGAGCTATGCGATATATCTCAAAGTACATAGCTTGTCATAAGGTTAAAGTAGAGCATCGGAAGCTAAGCAGGTTATTACAACCTTTGCTAATGCCTAAATGGAAATTGGAGAATGTAATGATGGATTTTATAAGTGGTTTACCTAAAATAAGGAATCAACATGATGTGATATGAGTTCTAGTAGATTGACTTACCAAGTCTGCACATTTTCTAGTTATCAAGCAAACTGCAACCATATCTCAATTGGTTGAAGTGTATGTTAATGAAATAGTTCATTTGCATAGGATATCGGTATCAATCATTTCAGATAGTGATTCTCAATTCATGTCATGATTTTAGCTATCTTTACAAGCAAAATTAGGAACTAAGTTGAGCTTTAGTACAAAATATCATCTATAGAGTGATGAATAATCAAAATGTACTATACAAACACTAGAAGATATGCTTAAGGCATGTGTGTTAGAGTTTGGTCAAAATTGGGATGATCATTTACCAATGGTGGAATTCGCCTACAACAATAGTTATCATAGTACTATTCAGATGGCATCTTATGAAGCATTGTATAGACATAAACGTGGATCTCTAGTGTATTGGGATGAGGTATTAACCAAATGATTGGACTAGCCATGCTATAAGATCTTTAGGAGAAAGTACAAATGATGTAGGAATGAATGAGGATAGCTCAAAGTTGATAGAAAAGTTATGCAGATGTTAGAAGGAAGCCATTAGAGTTTTAAGTAGGCAATTAGGTGCTTTTGAAAATATCTCTAATGAAGGGTATTAGGTGTTTTGGTATTAAAGGAAAGTTAAGTACGCAATACGTGGGATCTTATTAGATTAAGAGAAGAATTGGGAAGGTAGCTTATGAGTTGGAATTGCTAGAAGAAATGACAAGTATCCATAATGTATTTCATGTTTTAACTTTAAGAAAGTTTGTAGGGGATCTCGTGACCATATTGGATGTACCACCTATGGAGCTAAAGGAAAACCTGACATATGTGGAACATTAGTAAAGATTTTCAACACTAAAATACAAAGATTAAGAAATTGGGATATTGACTATGTTAAAGTGTTGTAGAGTTGACATATTGTAAATGAGGCAACATAGGAGTCTACAAACCACATGAGGGCTCAATACCCTAAATTATTTACTCAAGGTTAGTATATTGATTCTAATAAGTTATTTGTGGTAAGTTAAGATTCTAAATATACAAACTGACATATTATATGAGTGAGTTTTAAGGATGAAACTTTTTGTAAAGGGGTAAAATATGAGACCATAGTCGATTAAGTACCTTAGTCATTAAACTAACTAATTCGAGCTAGGACATATAGAGCATTAGGAATGATTTAAGGCCTTCAGACAATGTTGCTTGAATTAAGCCAAATTTTAATATAGAGCCATAAAAGTTAGATAAAGAATGCTAGTAAGATCAATTTCTCAAAATAACATATATATATATATATATATATATATAGTTAATTTCAATAAAGTGTATTTTTACTACGTACATTTGATAATTATCATAAACTTGACGTTTAAGCCCCAAAATGTAACAAGCCATTATAGATGAATTATATATGTAATAAAATTACTATGGGATATAAAATAACATATGAAATATATACATATGTGTCGTATGTAATTTTTATATATATACTTATAATCGAAACTAATTAAAATACCTAAAAATAACACTTTTAGGCTGAAATAAATTATTAAATTCATAGAAATCAATAAAAAAATACTAAGAACATTGAGGTAGCTAGATTTCATCTCAATAGGTGTGTAAAATTGAGGAGGATAGGTGTTGGAGATTAAGATAGGATTTAACATGTAAAAGAACTTAATATTTGAGCTTAGAAATTGAAGAGAGAGAAAAGGAAAAATCATTTTCCTGTCAAGTAAGCTCTATAAAATCCAAAAACAGTCACAAAAATTTCATTCATACAAGTGAAGGATTTGGGAAAAATTATAATAGGTTGAAGTGATCAAGGAAGAAAATTAGGAAAAATATAGAAAATCGGTATGTGGTTAAAGGAGTTAGATGGTTTGTATGTGTATGGAGGAGCTAGAAGTCGACTGACCACCCCACCTTAAGGGGATGCCAACAACTAGTGCTGTTAATACAAGAGTTGCTAGAACAAGGATTTTCGGTAAGTGTCTATTTTCTTTGCAATTTTACAAAATTCAATAAAAATATAAAATGTTCCTAGAAAATTATGAAAGAAATCATTCTTATATATTTTCACGTATAGAATTTAAGAAAAATATTATTTTGTATAAATCTAGTAGTTATTATATACATCCATAAGAAATTAGACAATTTTCAATATTGAAATACATAAAGCTAATGATGTAGTTTCTACTTCAAAATTTTTCTATAAACTATCCTAAGTTAATATTGAATTGCTATTCAAAAGTATATTCTGAAATTTTTTAAAATTTTTAATTGATTTTTGAGCCTTAAATTATGCCTTAAATAGTGTTTTTGGTGAAAAGTAACCTATTTCTTTTAATAACCTTACTTGCATTTTGAGTTAGATAAGTTCTTGATGTATTTATACTATTGTAGGATAGTTGGATTGAGTAATAAAATGAGGAGTTGTAAAAAATTGTAGTTGCTCATTAAAAGTGAGTAAAACAACTAAATTTTAGGACATTGGTTGAAGATAACGGATAATTCAAAGGTTCTGAGAATAAATTTTATACTATAATGATACTTAAAGAATAAGTTAAAGACAAAATCTATGAGTTAAATGTGAAATAGAGGATTCAAAAGCTTGATCAAAGGTTATTTTTCCTAAAAATTCTAGAGATAACAAAGTTAGAGGGTAGCTAGGAGGATGGTTTAGTAAGGAGCTTAAATTAGAGAAACTCAAAAGTTGTGTCCAAGGATAAAATTGATATTATGAATGACCCTTGTATAGCTTAGATGTAGCTTAGATAGTAACTCGAAGGATTTTCAATTAAAGAAAATTACTATAGAATTACTTAGACTCAAACTTAGAGGCTAAAGTAAAACCAACTATGATGAATTAACAACCAACAAGAGAGTATTTAACTAGTATATGGATATATTTACTCATGACCTATAATTGACTAAAGAAGTACTTCCACTCCCTTAGTGAAGTCGTGGAGGGGGAAGTTCCTACTAGTGAGTAAATTGGGATTGTACCAATAGCAAGGTGTCACATCCTAGCTTAGCATAGAATGTACGGTCACATAAGAATACTTGTTGAAAGCTTAACTCAACTTGCTCATGTATCAAAAGATAATATTGTTTACATGATAAAGGGGTTACTATATTAGAGTCTAGTTGGATATTCTACGATAACTTATGTGTACAACATAATATTTACATCAAAACATGAACTAACTTGTTCCTTTATCATCTTCACAATAATAGGATTCCTAACTTAGTATAGGTTCCACACAAAAGTCACTAACTTTGACTTACGCTCTCAATATATATATATATATATCCCTCCTTAGTGTTAGGCCCTTTACAATGCAGTTAACTTAAGGATAAAAGTGTTAGGCCCTTTACAATGCAGTTAACTTAAGGATAAAACATTTTATCCCCTCAACTACTAAAGTTAAGTGAGAGTAGATATCAAACAATATAATATAGATAATATGATAGATAATACTGCATATCACAACTGAAATATTTTAATTATAACCTGCAGGTTCAACTCACATATGCATCCGCCCAACCGAGCATTTATTGCTTTAATGCTACATGCTATGCTCATGCATGTAGCACGCATCGGTATTGATATCTTATGCCCTCCAATCTTCTTTCAGTTAGTCGACATAGCTAAACATCTAAATATAACATCTAGGAACCTATGGGCAATAAGGAGCTGCTTAGGAGTAGGACCCTCCACCAAATTGGACTCACACTATAGTTTACCATTTTCAAAAAGGGCAATAAGGAGCTACCTGAGAGTAAGACCCTTAACTTTGCTTTACAAAATTAGGCTACACATTGTAGTTCACCAAATCAAAGTGGCAATACTGCCAAATTAGACCATATATTATAGTCTACCAAATCTAACTATCCAAATAGTCACGATATTCAGGTAATGCAATCTATATGCTTTTGAAAACTGAGTTCATAAAGCCATGCTTTTTCCATGATCACTTGGAAGCTTTATTATGAAAGTTCTGACCTGTAAGTCCCTTTTTGTGCCATACTATGTCATGATATGCAATAACAACTTAAGGATATCAATCAGCATAATCAATTTTTAAGTTTTATTCAACTTAGTTATTTAATTCTTATTTTCGAACTCTCCATAGCAGAATTCTAGTATCTTACTTAAGTTTCACTTAGGTTAACTCCTAGAAGATTGAGTTAGAAATCATTTAACTTCCTTGGTTAGCACAATCATTCGTAAGCACAAATCATCACCTAACATAATAGCATAACAGTTTAACCAAGATACAGTTATTGTCATTCAAAATCATCGCATCAACATCCATTATAGTAGCATATTAGTTCACCTATGATATGGCCATATTCAATCAACATAGCATCAAACAGCATATAGTTTTATGAGTAGCAATATATTTACTCTCAGCATGGGTTAGATCTACTTACCTAAACTCAGAAATAACAAAAAGTCCTAAATTTCGTGACGTGGTCCCTTCTTACTTATCATACTCATGAAAATATAAACATGGTTTCCAAGTTAGCTACCAATCAAACCCAAATTCTTATAAACTTTCCCTACCTCATCTTTAAACTTCCTTTGACTGTATCTTACTCATTTCTTATCTGATTTTAGTAAACTTTATAACGTCACGGTTGTTATTTCGAGCACTATTGAGATATCTTAAGAACTAAGTCTATCAATATTATTAAGGTTTAAAAATACCTTTTCTCATTACAACTCAACCATACGCTACCCTAATTCCGTAATTGACCTAAATAAGCTTTAGTATTGAACTAAAAACCCTAAAAATCAATAACCCTTAATACACTCCATTTTGTTCATTTTACATAAATTTGATAAGTATCTCATTAGTACTAATTACTATATTACATATTAAGTCATGATATAAGTTTATATTAGGAAAATATGTAAAAAATAGTATACGAGCCTAATTAATTTCACAAAAAATTCTATAAACTCAAAAAAATATGTTGTTTAATTGTTGACCATGAATTATACTAAATTAGTTGTTATCTATTTTTACGAAAATAACGATTTTAGCTCAAAATTATAAAAAATTAGGAAAAATAAAAAAAAATTATGTTTGAGATAAAAATTAAATATTCCAAATATCATTATAAACATCCAAAAGTCTAAACATGTAGGGCTCATTCATTAATTTCATCAAAATCTAATTATTTCAATAATTTGGTAAAATTGACAATTTTATTCAAAATAATTATAAAAAATAGTAAACATGGACATTTTCAAAAAATCTTGTTACTAAAATTTAATTAATTATATAAGTGTGTTATACAAAAATTTTTAAGCCGAAGTAACATTATTTAATATTTTGAAAAATTTATTTAAAATTCATCTAAACAAAGTATATTCTTAGGCAAGTACCCTAAATCAATGTTATTTTAAGAAAATAAAATTACCACATTAAAGTACATTTAAAATAACCTCGGTATACCAAATTTCATAATTTTATGAGCTAATTTGATATTTTTCGTGAATTAATGAACATCAAGTAGAAAAATTTGACTCACCAACGCGCAGTGCTCTAGCTACTCTCTGGCGACCACCCTACGTCAGCCTACTTTCTCTCTCCACCACAACTTTAATTCCCAAGTGGCTCCTTGTTAGGTTCTTTATAGCCTTAGGATCCGTAGTTTACCATATTTTCTCACTATTTTCTTTTATTTTTTCTAAATTCTTTTCTAATTTTTCTAAATTATATTTTTGTATTTTCAAAGTGATAAAATGTTGTAAATGAGGGATTGGGACCTATTTATATTTTTTGAACTTTGCATAATTAAATAGAACTTGGACATATGTTTGACACATGTCAATTTTCCATTTTTATAAATGACATGTGTCATCTCCTCATCAATCAAGTATTGACTCATCATTTCCAATTAATGCTAAGTTGACACATCATTTGGTAACTCATCCATCTAATTTTTTTAGTAATTTTCTATTATTTTACCTAATTTTAATAATTAATTATTATTAATGTATATATTTAATACATATAATGTATATCATATGTATATTATGTATAATGCAACTTCATTTATTATTTTTTAAAGTTAATTAACTAATCTCTAATATCTCACTATATCTAAAATCTTAAATTTTATGATTATCGGCTTTATAAATAAATTAATATTTTTATATAGCTTATTTTAAGAAATTGACTTTACTTAAATTATTTCATCTAACTTTTCTAGTTTTACTGTAAAGTTTGACATAAAATGGATAATATAACCCGATGCTCTAAATTTAGGAGCTCGAATCCTAAGGTTTTGAATTGGCTTGAAATCCTAGAGTATTACATAAGGTAAGCGAATTTATGTGTATAGGATATAGACTTATATTGATTAGTGGAGAGTGAATGTTCTTGTTCATGATTGGAATGATTGTCTGAATGTTGCTTCGATTCATTATGTAAGTACTTGATGGTGTTGTACTTTGTGAGTATAATGTTGGTAATGTCTTATGTGATGAATTTTAGACTTGGTTGTGAGTAAAACATATGAAAACTTGTGCTATAATGAATATTCAAATCAGAAGCAAATTCGAAAGTAAAGTCAAAATGAAAATGATAATCCTTATTGCTATACTTGATGTTTAATGAGAATTGGTTGATGCATTCATGACTTGGCATGAGAAGCACTCATAGGCTCGTTTTCTTAAAACATATGGTTTTGATAGGATAAGTTTTTAAAATTGGGTTTTGTACATATAGTTTCTCATTAACCAAACTTTAACTATACTCTATGGTTTTTGCTAAGTTGAGATATTTTGCAAGGTTTTTGGATATATTCTCCAGATTCCTAGATTTGTAGTTAACCAAATTAGATGAGTAGCTTAGCTGGCTAGAATATAGGTACTGATGTATATCACGTACAATACAATTTGCATTATCTTATTTGATGCTTATATATTAACTGAATATGAAACTTAAGTGCCTATATTATGTGCTTTGGTGTATTGTTACTTGTTTTCTACTCTCACTCAACTCAATAGTAGTTAAAGGGATAAGTTTTTTCTTATCCTCAAGTTAGGATGTGACTTTTTAGGTTTCATCAGCAACAGGGGTAGACTTTTGGAGAATGTTAGATAGAGTCAGCTATTTTGAAAGTGAAAGTGTACATAACAAGTACAGTAGAGATTTAGAAGTTAAATAAAGTTTAACGTTCAAATTTTTAAAGTTTGTAAATGATGTAAATATTTGTAACCAAAAGCCTACAACTGGACTCCTTTAAGTGCCAAGTATATAATGAAGTATTGTTTTGTTAGAATTAAGCTTATTTACAATAGGTTTACTTGTGTAATGGGGCATCTGGTGCTACATCAGAATGTTACAATTATATGTTTTTCTATGAAGCTAAAAGGGTATAAGTAAAGAGTTTGTTTGTTCATTTAAAAAGTTACAAGCTAGAAAGATATTATAATGCAATTTTTTAAGAAGTTTTTTAAGTAGGCACCACTCTCAAAACATATTTATGATGGAGTACCATTAAAAAAAATTAAACAACTAATGACATTTTTTTAATAGGCATTATTTTTTAAAAGTTAAATCCAAAAGGGTATATTAGAAGAAAAAGTTTCTAGAATTATATATTATAATGGATTCAAAACAAACCATACATTGCCATTTTGAAATTTAAAAAAAAATTATAAAAACTTCCATTTAGTTTGCTTATAGTTTTATTTATTATCATGTATCTATAAAATCTCATATAACTAATGTTAAATTTCTTTTAGAAGTCAATAATAACATCATCTCTTTAAACTAGGGGTGAGTGAATAATCTTATAGAACTGTGTACCCGCTTGGACTTTTCCGCACCGAGTAAGTTTTAGGTAGGAAATGAGGGTTACAATGTAAGTTTTAAGCAGTAATTTTTTAAAACTTACTCTCATGAGGTAAGGTATGGGTATAAAGTCAAGGTAACTTATATCTACATTGAAACTTATACTAAAGTAGACAAGGTATAGGTTGGATGGTGTGCTATATTTGTGCTATAATAATAATTGAACAATAATAATAAGTGCAAAAATATTCATACTATTGCATTTTTTCAGTCTTGAAGACTATGTACTATTTGTGTCTACTTTCTAGTCACTCTTCCTCTCTCATTCTTTTTTCCTCTAATAAAACCCTCTCTTTTCTTTTATTATCACTTTTTTTTTTTTTTGCTATAACCCTTAGAAATTTAGGAGTAAGATTATAGGAATTTAGCATATCGAAAGTTTTATTTAGTAAACTAAGTAAGTTTTACGAATTGAATTTTAGTAGTATAATAGAATAAAGAACCTTAGAATATACTATATAGAAAACCTTAGGTTGATAAAGTAAATAGGTTATTCATAGAATAGTAAGTAAAACTAAATACTACTTAATATTCACTCCTTATATATGGTGCAACTTATCGGAATACTTATAAATTACTAATGGAATTGATAATCTAATTAATAGACATATGTGTTAATAATTGAAATTGATGAATATGAGACAAAAATAACAAATGTAGAATAATTAAACACTCCATATTTGCTATGACTCCAATAAGAACAACAGAAAATTCAACAACACTTTTGTTACATGGTAAACTAAAAGTAGATATAATAATATAAGAAATAAGAAAGATAAAATAATTAGAGCTTTCTTCTCTTCCTTTGTCGTGACAACATGAGAAAATAAGGAATTAGCGAAGTCAAAAACACTATGCATGTCTTGTTGAGGAAGTAGTGGCATCCATCTTCCATTCTTAGCTATCTTTCCCATCTATCACAAGCATTGACTCCTTGGCTTTTCTTCTACTTTCCAACTAACTTTCTTTCTTCCTTTTCCTTTGCTCTTTCATTTTCATTGTGGTCCCTAAAGGAGCCCTCCTTACGATTATCCCCACTCTCCCATTCCTCAATCAATTTCCATTTTGAAGACCTTAAAGCTTCAACAAGGTTATCTAAATTTAGTAAGTATTACCACTTGTTTAAAGTTAGTATATATATTGTACTTTAGAAAGAATCACAGATCACATCTAAGTTAGTGTAGAAAACTCCTTACTGTAGTTTATATGTACATGATTATTATAATCACTAGATATTTGATGATGATCTCAACATAGTATTGTAATAAGTTAGTATATCTTGCTTATGATTAAGAAGATACTAAGTTAAGTACTTCCACCCTTACACCTAGGTTGCAACATACATATATGTAAGTGTTCATGTTTCTTCTTATTTTATGAGCCTTAAATCACATATTATATAGCATGTATAAAAGATATCTTAAAAGATTAATGCTTAAAGAGGGATAACAAGATGATAAAAATATAGATGTATGCATTTAGGGTTTCAACCATCATGTGGAATGGAAAAAGTATTAACTTTAAAATTTGATTAAGTTAGAATACGAGACTATATTGAAGTTTAGGATATGATAAGATATCTCCATGATCAAAATAATTAAGATATGTAACAATCATTAAAAAGGTGATTAAGGCACTAATTACAATTAATAAAATAAATTATGATATTAGGAAATTGCATTAACATTTAGAATACAAATATACTAACTATATATATAATAAGAATAAGAGATTTCAAGATAATGTAATAAAATTTCAAGATGCTAGAAGTCTAACTATGTACACTACCTTTAGGAATTCATAGGAAATTTATGTTGACTAACTAGAAGTTAAATCGAACATTCCTAATCAACCTTACAATATTATATTTTAGAAATATCGATAAGGACATAATAAAATAAGAAAATTTATTAGATATGGTCAAATTGCACCATGTATAAAAAAGTGAAACAATAAGATAACTATATAATTATAAAAGAATCAATTTACGAATCCATTGATTATAGTAACTTATATATATATATATATATGTTCACTATTAATGAATTTTGCTATAGGTGGTGTGGATGAATCTTTGGAATATCTTAAGGATTACTTTAACTGATACAAATGGATGAATAAGTACCTTGATAACTATTACTCTATTTTGTGATTGTACTGTAGTCACATTTAAAGGAAGATAATAATTGGTTGTATAGGGTATCAAGATTATACACGTATTTGTTTGTTTGTTTGTTTGTTGATGTGGTGACAACTTGACATTTCTGATAGTGAAAAGTAAAGGTTGACTATTGCATGTACTAAAGGAATTTGAATGTTTGTGAGAATTGATTTGTCACCTAAAAGAAATTGACTTAAGTATATCAAAATTTAAATAAAAATTTGTCATGCATGGCACTTTGCATGCAAATTGCCATTAACTATCATACACATAATGAAAGAATGTACTGAGTTGGGGTTCTCTCTTTTATTTGCAAACTAAAATTGGTTGTATTGTTGAGTGATTTTAGGATAAGATTTCGTTCCTGCAAAAACACTAGAAACTAAGTGGTATCGAGGCTAGTCTAGTGTAGTTACTCTAATGCCTAAGTCAGTATGTGTGTTTTGAGAGAGGTAAGATAAGTATAAAGTTTGGGGTCATAAGAGAGTTCTTACAATGCCTCTTCTTCATATTTATAGGTGAAAATTGGGTATTTAGAATGACAGTCAATCATCAATAGTGGGACATGTGGAGATCTCATAATCAAACATATGCCTAACATATAAGAATAGTGGACAATTATGTAATGAGATCGTACTAGTTCATAACTATTCTTGCCACGTTCTTGAGTTTAAATTAGACGTGTTAACAAGTTAGGCTTTAAGGTTTACTGAATCGGTTGAGCTTTAGTCAGCATTAGCCAAAAACAAAGTAACTTAGCCTTATGTTAGCCGAGTAGACAAATAATGTTGTAAGGTGAAAACCAATTGCCAAAATTTGGGCCCCCCCCCCTAATTCTAGTGGTCGAGAATTCGACTATAGGAGTAAATAGAGTTTAATATCTAGTTTGGGAGGGTTGATGGAGCTGAATGGTTGAGACCATAATGAGATGTTCAGAAGTTGAGTGATGTGAGAAGTTTTGAGACAAATCATATTCTAAACAAAAGGTCATAACCTTTTAAATTTCCCGCCTATTTACCTTCCTATGGTGATATGCGTGACAATTGTTACCCTAGTTGTCTTGCACTACAGGGCTAATAACTACTAGTTACATAATGATCATTAGATCTCTAACAACTTAACACCTGTCATCAATCCATGGATGGTAATACAACCAAAAATGCATTTTAATCAGGAGTAAGTTAAGATTACAATGAAAATTCGTTCGTATATAAAGGATTTCTTCACACACTTTCTTCATTCTATCATCATCCTCATCAACTATCTAAGTTCTTATTTGCTCTAGAGATCCCATCCTCATTATCTTAATCCATACTTTCTGAACATAACTTCAATCAGGTATAGTTCGTAGTGTCGTTCATTAACTTGTACTTTTACATTCTGAAACAATGGAGATCGAGGCTACCTTTCCCCCTCAAAAAAGGAATGAGTCAATTTGTTCCTCGAGTAGCTCAGCTGATAGCACAATAGAGCGATGGGAAAAAATTACCCATATCAACTCTCTTCTAGTAGATAATTATTCAGATGATAAAGAAGGAAGATGCATAGCCAGGTACTTATACAATAATGTAGTTTATTTTAGCCATTCTCCAAATGGAATGGCGAGTGGTGCAGAAAAACAATTGTTTCAAAATGCAATAAATACTGGAAAGATCTTCCTAAAATATGGAATTTGCGAAGACTTAGGGAGGATGAAAGGGTATACTTTCTGAGAGAGCGCAAGTTTCATATTTATTTGAAATACCTCAATTTTGGAATGTACTTCCCATTTTCTGCTTTCATTAAGCAATTCTTTAATTATTTTTAAGTTGCGTCGAGTATGTTTTCGCCAAATAGTTATCGACTCTTTATAGCTTTTAAGGTAGCTTGTGAAGAGGTTGAAGTTAAGGCTATACCCTAATTATTTAGATATTTCTTTATAATATGAAGACAACCTAATGGTTGGTATTTTTTAGCCATTAGGTATGGGTAGAAATTTATGGATGGGTTGGAGTCTAAAATTCACAAGTGGCACGACAAGTTCATGTCCATTATATCAAATGAAGAATTAGATTTTTAAACCCAATGGATTGAACCTATCCCTACTAAAGATATTGAATTGATGTCACTGTAGCAAAAAAGATACAAGAAAGGAGAAAGAACAAAATGTTCTTTTGGGATACCAAGAGAATAATAAGGTGATATGAAAATAGAGAACCAATCTTTTCTAAGAAAGAAGGTATGCTATTGAACAATTAACATGCTAAGTTTAACTACAAGAGGAAAGCCGTGCTCGTGACTTAGGAGAAGAATAGTCGCCTTTGAGCTTTGCTTGGTATGGATCTTGTAAGTTCTTAATTTCTCTCTATTTTGTATTCTTAATACTTCCACTTTTTATTGTAGACATAGGCCCAGGCAATGTAGATCTCCCTAACTTGTTGGCCTTAGCGAAGCCTAAAAAAATTGAAAATCAATAAATGAGCAAGTATCAAAGCACCCATTGCTTGGCCGCTCGCTCCGAAGAAAGTCTAATAGGAGAAAGCAATGAAGCAAGTATCTACTAAAAAAAAGGTGACTCGGCTTGCCAACAAGTGACAAAGGATTGAAAAAATTAGAGCTGTTAAGGACACATAAGTTAAAGTAATCTATTCTTTGAAAAGTATTCCTCTAAAGGAAGTACCGAGAGATTCTAGTGAAGAGATCATCAATTGTAATGGGGATCAGGTCATTGCTCATGAGATTGTTGAGGGCTTGTCATGCTAAGTAGATAGTGAGCCTAGTACTAATAAAAGAAGTAGGAAGGAGCTTATTGGCCAACCTCCATCTAAAAAATTAAAGGCCTTAAATGGGAGGTTAGAAGAAGCTTAGAAGAATAAAGCTTTCGGTGTTAGTAATGCTCAGTTCATTCCAAATCATGAAATAAGTAAGTACTTCATATCGTGATAAGGCTAGAACATCCTACATACTAACTCAGCCTTGGGTGACAGGACCAAGTCTTTGGCCTTATTAGAAGGAGTCATTCTCCCAAGGGATAGGGAGATTGTAAAAAATGATGTAGATAGAGTTGGCAGTTGCAACAAAGGATATATTTTTGCCAAGTTGTACGATGTAAGTACCAAATACATCTTTATTTCTAGCTCATGTTTCTGTTGTAAACAAAATATTGTTTTTGTATAGATAAGTAGCCATGCTTTGACTACTTTAAAGAAATGAAGAAGGTATTTTTTACATGTTGCTTTGTTAAGAGGTCCAATTGATTTATCATTTTTCATTGCCAACTGATTATAGAAAATCGAGGAAGCATACAACTCTTCGAAGGCTCAAAACCATGGTAGTTGAGAATGAAAGAATCAAGGCTGAGATTGAGAAACTGGTGCATGCGCTAGCGGTTGATGAAGTTTCGATACTCAAGGCTAAGAGTAAAGAATAATACCAAGAGATTGAAGACCTAAAGGAGGAGCTTCATAAGAAAAAAAAAAGGATGCTAGGGGTTAAGTCGAACAATTTGTTCAATAAGTGATGAAGCAGATAAGCTTAGGATGAAAATTAAAGAGTTGGAGGCATGTGGCTCAAGGCTCTACTCTTGTGTTGCCAAATTAGAAGAGACAGTGAAGAAAATGCCTTATATTGAGGAAGCATTAGAAATCGTTACTCCTAGTCGGTAATGTGAGAAGCTATTGGGGAAAAAGTTATCGGAAGGGCTCTAAGTGATAAGAAAGGAGATTTTAAAGATTCACCCTGACTACGACCTTTCTGTTTGGATTTCTTCGACATTGATGATAATAACATCAATAGTGATGACGAAGATAGTGAAGATGCATAAATTGAGGTTTAGGGGCAAGGTGATAATAATGAAGCTTATGTCGAAGACCCTGATGATGAGGAGGAAAAATCATCTAAGGAGACACCCTATGTCTGCAAAGAAACATCCATCTGCAACAAAACCCTTAGTGCTAGAAAAGAGATAAGCTCCAGGAGGGTCTTACCATCTTCTAATCAAGATAGTGCCTTTACTCTATCTAAAAACAATTTGAAGTTTTGAGATTATTAATGTATTTTGTTTCTATACAAGTTGTACGAGCAAGATTTGGTCAGGTGGCCAACCATTTGATATCATGCGTGTTATTAATATCATGCATGTTTTATTTCACATGCATTATTGTTTCTTGGTATGTTTTATTTCATGTGCGTTATTGTTTCTCAACGTGTTTTATTTTATGCATACATTAGATGTCTTATCGAAGGTATACAATTTGTTAGTTACGTAAGACGTAAATTAGTGTGATTCACTAAGATCATCACTACTTTTCAGCAATTGAGTAGTTCATTTGTTATATAGCTAGAACTCTATTAATTTAGTAATCATTTATAAGTTAGGAGCATATATGATAGAAATAGTGATGCTAAGAAAACTTGGAATGAACATTCATGATCAAACTAAGTCGTAGGCCATTGCCTTACAAAGTTCATAAAGGGAAATAACATCAAATGAACTAAGCGTAATAAAGCTTCAGATTCTCAACATTCCGTACTCAAGGGATGATTGTTCCATCCAACCTTTCTAGTTGATATGCCCCCTTACCTATGACTTCTCAAATCTTGATAGGATCCTCCTAGTTTGCACCAAGCTTCCTTTGTTTATCTTGTAGGCTAGTCGCATCTAATTTCCTACAAACCAGATCTCCAAGCCAAAATACCTTATATTTCACCTTGTGATTATAATACCTGGCCACTCTATGTTAGTATGTAGTAAGCCTTTGCAATGTCTCTTATCTCTTTGATAGTGTCTAAATTGGCCATAATACCCACCTCATTGGCCATTACGTCAAAATTTTGTACGCGAAGATTAAGCAAGTCTAATTCAATCGACAATACCACCTTTGTACCAATGCTAATCTAAAGGGGTGTTTCTCCAATTATAGTCCTATGGGTAATCTAATATCCCTACAAAATGTTTTGCAATTCGTTAGCCCATTTACCCATAGCTTGATCAACTTTCCTTTTCATGCTGTAGAAGATGATCATATTAGTGGCTTCCAGTTGCCCATTTGTTTGAGGATGTGCCATAGGTGCATAACTTAAACGAATGCCTTGTTTCCTATAAAATGCTTGAAATTTATTATTATCAAACTATGGTCCATTATTAGTCATTATCATAAATAAGACCCCAAATCTCAATATAATGAAGTTGAAAATAGAAACCTCTACCTTTTGTTCGATGATTCTTGCCAATGCCTTAGCTTCCACCCACTTGGTAAAATAACCCATAACAACAATGACAAATTATCGCTAGGCCATGGACATAAGAAATGGTCTGAATATATTTGACCCCCATTGAGCAAAGGACTAGGGATTGGTGAAGCTACATAGTTTAGAAGGAGGTGCATAACTTAGTTCCTCATGTTTCTAGCATTGTAGATATTGTCAAATAGTAGTTCTTGTGTCATCCTTCAATGTAGGGCAATAATAGCTGAGTCATAGTATACGAACAAACAATGTTTGTCCCATCACATGGTTCTTGCAAATACCACCATGTAGCTTAGATAGTACTCATTATGCATCTTTCGGAGGAAGACATCAAAGGTAAGGTTAGGAAATGCTGCATTTGTACAATTAATTGTCTATTAGTGTGTAATTTACAGCTTAATAGATCATCCTTCGAACCTATTTTTTATCATTAGGGAGAATGACATCCTTTAGATAATTTTTTATTGGGTCCATCCAAGACCTCTCCTTTGAGCAAGGAGCTAGTTCATAGCTCTGCTAAACAATTTTCAAGCTCTTATTGAGAAAGAAATCAATAAAGAGCTTATCATTTAAATTAGGGAGTACCATGTTGGCTAACTTAGATAACTTATCACTTGCTCCTTGGTATTTTCTAGATCAAAAAGGATTGAAACTCCTCTATGAGTGTTTCTACTATTAGTAAGTACTTACTCATTGCTTCCTCTTTTGTGCATAACTCCCCTTGACCTAATTCACAACAAGTTGTGAGTCGGGAAAAACTTCAATCTTCTTGATGCCAGCTTCCTTTTCCAATTTGAGTCCAGCTATTAAGGCTTAATATTCAGCTTCATTATTGCTGACTAGAAATTTAAAATTCAAAGTATAATTAACCTTGACATTGTAGGGTCCTTATAGAATAAGACCCGCACCACTTCCTTCCTTTGTTAAAGAAACATCAATATATAAATTCCATATTGGCTTTTTAACTATCTCTATGCTATCCTCTTCACCTGTGATGTTGATAAGAAAATCTACCGACACCCGAACTTTTAATTTTATTTTGGGTATATATTATATACCATAAACACTCAACTCTAAGGCATACTTCAACATCCTCTTCGAGGAATTTAGCTATTGTAAAGCTTATCATAAGGGCTTATCAGTAAGGATAATAAGTTGACGAGTCTCAAAGTATGGTTTCAACTTCTTTGCAAAGAGAACCACCGTTAATACAAATTTCTCAATTTTTGTATGACAGTGTTTTGGTACTTGTAAAACATGACTTACATAATAAATAGGCCGATGCTCCTTACCTTCAATTCAAACCAAAATAGAGGAGAGTGCTTAGCTACTAACTAACATATATAAATATAAAGTTTCTTCCAAAATGGTGTCGAGAGTATTGGTGGTGATGTAAGAAACTCTTTCAATTCATCAAATGCTATTTTGAAGAATTCTGTACATCTGTCTGTACTTCTCGACACGAACTTGTTAAGGGTAGTTACCCGCCTAGTCAACTCCTAAACTTCCTTGACCGTGAAAGGAGACTTCATGTTTCTAATTGCATCAATTTTTCTTGGATTTTCTTCAATACCATGCTGGGTGATCATATGTCCTAAAAACATTCTTGAAGTTGCACCAGAAATGCATTTCTATGGATTCAGCTTCATATTGTATCTTCTAAGAGTGTTGAATGTCTCTTGGAGATCAGTAAGATGCCGGCTTTCTGATGTGCTTTTCACTATCATGTCATTGACATATACCTCAATGTTATAGTGAATTTGGGACTAAAACATCTTGGTGACAAGGTGTTGATAAGTTGCGCTAGTGTTTTTTAGCCTAAAAGGTATCACTATGTAACAATATGTCCTAAAGTTGGTAATGAATGTTGTGTGAACCTCATCCTCCTTGTCTATTTTGATTTGATTGTAATTAGAAATCACATCCACAAAGGATAGTAAGGCATGTCCAGTAGTCGAATCAACCAATTAGTCTATTCTCAATAAGGGGAAACAATCTTTAAGATAGGCCTTATTCAAATCTGTAAAGTCTATGCACATACGCTATTTATAGTTAGACTTTTCAACTAACACATAATGGGTTAGCTAAGTTAGATAAGGCTCTTCCCTAATGGACTTTACCTTGAGTAGCTTTTAGACTTCTTTTACTATGGTTACTTACTCTTCAAGAGTAAAATAACTTTTACTTTACTAGATAACCTTCACATTATGATTGATCTGAAGTTTATATGTTATAACATCTCATGGAATACCTTGCATATTTGAGGGGGACATGCAAAGATATTAGCAATATCCAATAAGAAATTAATCAAGTTTTAGTCGATGTATGCTGGCAATGGTTTCCCTATTTTGGTCATCCTCCTTGGATCATTTCCCAATGGAATCTCTTTCGTCTCTTCTTCATCATTCTTTATGCCAATTGATTTTTGTTCTAGACAATTTTCAACTTGAAACATTTCTTCTAGGCATGGCACCCTTATATATAGGGATCTTGCCAATTATTGGTCCCCTCTACACACACTAACTCCACTAAGAGTAGGGAATTTAGCTATGAGATGTGCAGTAGAAGGGACCCTGCCAAATAAATGCTAACATAGCTAACCCATGATCATATTGTATGGGGACCAACACTTGACTACAAGGAAATCTACCTCATCTTTTACAATATGTTCATCATCTCCAATTTAGATAAGGAGAGAGATTACTCCACCAATATGAACTGGCTAATTATTGAAAGCATATAAATCATAGTCAAAAGATCTCAATTGCACCTTAATCAAAAGCATGATAACAAATGATATTTGTCAAACTTCTGGTGTCAATCAGAATATTTTTAACCTTGAAGTTGGTAATTCTCGCACTAATTAGTAGTACATCATCATAAGGTATTTGAATACCTCTGAAATCCTCTTTTGAGAAAGATATTGAATTGTCAACCTTAATCTTCTTGCCTTGCACATTATAAACATAATGTATGGCATTAGTTAAGCTTGAAGAGCTAAACCAACCTAAGGTAGAAGGTCCATTGACAATAGCATTTATTATACCATTCAATACTTTACTATTGCTTCCATCTCTTGTATCTTTTATAGCTTGAGAAGGCCTTATGACATTCTGTTGCTCATTACATCTCCATTGAATCGATTGTTCAATGTTTTCAGCATTGTATGTGAGAAACTTACTCAAATACCCTTGCTAGATTGCATCTTCGATTGCATTTTTGAGTTGGATACACTCGTCAATATTAGACCACTATCATAGTGAAAATCATAGTATTTATTCAAATTTCGTCTTAAAAGATTTCCTCTCATTCTCTCTAGCCATTCTAATACACCTCCTTAGCCATGTAATTCCATTAATATGTCTACAATTGGACAATTAAGTGGTGTATGGACAAAATATGTTGGGATGCATGGCCACTTGTTCTTGATGTTAGAAAATTGATCATCATTCTCTCTAAGTCAATCTTTTGCACTCTTCTTTTTATCACCTTTTCGGTCTCCTCTACTCTAATTGACCTCTCGAGGAGCCCTAATGTTGTCTTCCTAGTGGATGTAAGATGTGGCTTTAGCTTAAAACTTTGCAAATGTTCTCCACTTGTTTTTGGTGAGAGACTTGAAAAAGTCTCCATGGGGTTTAACACCATCGATAACTGCAATGAGAGTAACACTCATATCTAACTTTAGGATCTGGACCATCTCGGCCATAAACCTGGCTAGATAGTCCTTGATAGATTCATCTAATCTTTGCTTTATCGTGTTAAGGATAAAAGAATCCTTAATAAGAAGCTTACTTGCAAGGAAGTGCTACAAAAACAGTTTTACTAAATCCTCAAAACATGAGATAATGTTTGACTCTAGATGTTTGAACCATGTACGAGCTGCATTTCTCAATATTGAGGGAAAAGCTTAGCAAGCCATGACATTACTCAAGTTGTACAACTTAGCTAAGGTGCAATAGTACTCAAAATGATCTTCAGGATCTCTTGTTCCATCATACGTTTCAAATTGTGGCAGCTTAATGTACTGTGGTATAACTTCATCCAAAATCTCAAGGATGAAAGGACTCTTCTTTATTTGGAATTGTCTACTCATCGTAGCAAAGGTGCTAACATGTGAGGGTTCGGTATGGTGCACCTACTGTAGTTGTTTTCCCCTATCATTTTCTTAAGAGCAAGGGTTGAATGTCCTAATGTAACTTTAGCTTACTTTCTCGATGCTTCAAGAAAGTAGATTGAGTCTCTACTATTCTCGACATTATTATCACCGTACTCTTGATTTTCATCTGGGTAGATATTTCTATAGAGAAGGTTAAGGATCTCACCATGTTTTTTGCTAAGTTCTTGGTTTTCCTTGGCTAAGTGGAGGCAAAGTTGCTCTAACTTAGCTAAACACTATTCATCAATATTGCTACTTCCCTTTGCTCTGTAGTAGGGTGAAGAACTAACATCGGTACTTTTGGTCAGTCATGTCCTTTCCATGTGGGTGTCTAATGAAAAATAGATGGTGCCAAATATTGTTAAGTGATTTTAGGATAAGATCTTGTTCTTACAAAAACATAAAAAACTATGTGATACCAAGGCTAATTCGGTGTAGCCACTTTAATGCTTAAGTCAGTAAGTGTGTTTTAAGAGAGGTAAGATAAATACAAAGTTTAGGGTCATAAGGGAGTTCTTACAATGCCTCCTCTTCATATTTATAAGTAGAAATCGAGTGTTTGGAATGGCAATCAATCATCAATAGTGGGACACATAGAGATCTCATAATCAAACATATGCTGAAGATATATGAATAATGGGTAGTTATGTAATGACATCTTATTAGATCATAACTGTTCGTGCCACTTTCCTAAGTTTAAACTAGATGTGTTAATAGGATAGGCTTCAAGGCCCACATAATGGGTTAACTTCAATCGGCACATGCTAAAAATAAAGTAACTCAACCTCACATCAATCGAGTAGATGAATAATGTTATAAGTTGAAAACTGACTATCAACCAACTATTAATAGGATAGGAGAGTGGTCATGTAATTAAATGAGCTAAGTTCATTATGTTGTTGTTAGCATGCATGTATCTGGAGGTGTTAATAAGTAGGAAGTTCATTCTCGAAGTGTTTTAATGAACAATTGATTTTATGGTAACCAAAGATACATGCTAAGAGATAAGTGATAATTAGGTTAACTTGAGCACTTGGTGGAACTATAACCTTTAACCTTTGGTCTACATGGGGCTTAAACCTTTGTCTTCATGTAGTTTCCAATTAACTACATGTGATGTTGCATTCACTTGCTTATTCATACATTCATATGTGGAATAACTTGTTTGCTTTTGTTTGTGAGTAATATGAGATGGTTTTCACTAAGTTGGATGTAGCTTTCACCCTCTTAGTCTTTTGTAGGGACCCTATTGGGTATCTCCAAGCTGCATTATGACTTAGATAGGGTATTGCTTAATAACTTTTTGGATAAGATGTGAGCTTAATGAGAGAACAATTGGAAGAATTATAGTTATATTATAGATTAATAAACTTATCGTGTTTGTAATGTCATTTGACAAATAATTTCTCCAATCTACATATAGAAGTTGCCATGTGCCCTTTTATGTTACTCCACATAGAAGATAGATTCAATTACTAATGATTGATTACATATGCTAAAGAAGCTAGACCTTTTACACTAATTAGACTTATTTGAAGTAAATATATTACTTATGAAGTATACTTGTTCTTTCTTGTCTATAAATGTTGCATGTATTCTCCCTACTCTAATAATACATGTACAGAGCCTTGTACATTATGGTGAAGTTCATGAGGCAACAAAGGTGTTGGTCATTAGTTTCTATGTAGAGTACGGCAATCTATTGTGCCTTACTACTTCGTTTAGGGAGTGGCATTTTCTCTTTGTTTCTCTTTTACTAACTCTAATCTAGTAAGATCTTAAAAATAATTTAATTCTTAATTAATTTGTATCATTAAAAATGGTATGTTCTTCAACTTCTCATATACATGCATTGTGGAATCATTTATTTGGACTATAAGATCTCATTCCTTTCGAATTATTATTGGCTTATCTAATTGTAGTGAAGTTACATGTTTGATATTTATTATGCTTCCGGCATAATATTTTAAAGGAAGATTGAAAAAAATATTTATTTCATAGGGTACCATGTATCTTGTAGAATCTATAAGGTATATGGTTGTTTTAAAGTATCATAGGGTAGTTTCTGCATAGAAATGATCGAGAACCAGTATCTATAGGGTAAGGTATAAGTAGGACCTCACATACTACCCTCCTAGTACTAGCTCATCCTTAATTTAAACCATGTTGATGTCACTTTCATGCATGAAAAAAGGGGAACTTCAAATGTGTATTTATAATTTCTTTTCTTCTCATTTGTTGTAAAAAACGACGTGTATATGTAAGAAAGGTCATACGTACATACATACATATGTTGTTGGTGAATTTTGAGGTTAGGAAATAGTCCTGCAAAAGGGAGTAAAAGACTTGAAGTAGGGGCCAGTCCGATATGGCCACTCTAATGCCTAAGTTAGAATGGTGATTTAGTATAGTAAGTATGAGAACGAGAAGTGTTCGAGTCATCTTACAGAGTTTCTTTTTGAGATTTATAGATGTTTGTTATGTCTAAGGCAGTTGTTGAGGTAACTGTTAGGATATGTAGAGCGCTCTTGACTTAGCATCTCCCTTAATATGTACAGATAGCAAGTGGTTGTAAAATATAACTATGCTTATAATAACTATTCACGCTATAGATTTGAATTCAAACCAGGAGCGTTTCTTCTACTCGGCATAATTGTCGAGTGCCTTCTATAGAGTGAAAATGTTAAGAGATTCAATTACTTGGCTTGTTGACCGACGAAAGGATGGGTGCAAGTTGAGTGAAAACTGACTATTAACATTTGCTCCCCAACTCCTATGTTTGAATAGATAACAAAGGGAGTTATGTAGATAAATTGCAGCAGAAGTTCAATGGGGGGAGACTTTAGATTTATGTCGGGTAACATGGGAAGTAGGATGGATCATATCCCAGCTAAAACAACGCCATTTCAAATCTCTCACCTATTCGGGAAACTAAAAAGCTGTAGGCACGACATTTGTCACCTAGGTTATCATTTTGTTGTAAGCCTAATAACTATCAGAAAGTTTTCATCCATTAGAATTTTGTCATGAGATACGTGTCAACAATCCGTGGGAATATCATATTTGGACATCAATACTTTCAAAAGTAGATTTGTAGTTACAAGAATGGATTGTCCATATATAAGGCATTGTTTACAAATAGATTTTACTCCTTTAGTTGCATCTAAAATTTTCATTCGTTTTCAAATCTTCAGATTTTCACTCTTCAACTTCTATTATTTCATTTCATACAACCGTCTAGGTATGGTTCCTAAAGTTGCTCGTCGACTTGTTTTATCTGATTCCAAGGTAACGAAAATTGAGGCCACTTTTCCCCCCCAAAATAGGAGTGAGGCGGCATGTTCTTCAAGCTGTTTGATCAATAGTATGGAGGCCAAGTGGGATAAACTTGCTCAGATTAATGAGCTTCCTATATATAATTATCCTGAGGATAAGGAAGGGAGATTATTAGCAAGATTTCTGTATAACACAATAGCTTACTTTCGTGATTCTCTTGATGCAACTGCCAATTCCATCAATAGAGTTCTTATCACAAAGTACAATTAATACTGGCAAGATCTTCCTAGAATATGGAACTTGAGGAGGCCGAGAGACAGGGAGAGAGTATGCTTTCTACAGGAGCGCAAGTTCCATATACACCCAAAGTATCTAGATTTTGGGTTGCATTTCCCTTTCTCAGCTTTTGTTCAGGGCTTCTTCAACTACTTTAGAGTCATATTGAGTATGTTCTTAGCCAATACATATCGACTTCTAGCAGCTTTTGAAATAGTATGTGAAGAAATTGAGGCTAGGGTTACACTTTAGTTGTATAGATTTTTTTTCACTATCCATAGGCAGCTTGATAAGTCATACTTCACTGCTGTAAGGCATGGGTATAAGTTCATGGACAGGTTAGAATCTAAGATTCATAAGTGGCATGATAAGTTCGTGTCAATAGTATCTGATGGGGACTTGGACTTTTGGACTCAATGGACTAAGCTGATACATACAAAGGATGTAGATTTAATGCTGATTGATGTAACAACATCGAAGAAGATTCAGGAGAGAAGGAGAAACAAAATGTTCTTTTAGGATGCTGAGAGAATTATATGTCGTTATAAAAATGGTGAACCAATATTTTCTAAAAAAGAAGATACGCTGATGTATTGCTATTGTGCCGAGTATAGCTACGAGGAAAGCTGTTCTTGAGACTTTAAGGGAGAATAGTGACATTTAAGCCTTGCTCGGCATGAAAAATGTAAGTTCATATTTTTTCCTTATTTATATTAATTGATCTACTTATCTTGTAGATATGGGTACTGGAGAGGTAGATCCTGCAAAGCTACTTGCTCAAACTAAGGCTAAGAAGTTTAAGGCTAATATGAGGGGGACTACCTCTACAAATACCATACGACCTACTATCGTAAAGAGACCACTAAATGAGGTTACAGTAAAGCATGCAACTGCACAGATCTCTTATCCTACCGAAAGAGTGAGGGAGAATGAGAATATACGACCGACCGAGGTTCATTCTAAGGAGCCTCCATCGAGCTAAGGAATAGCGATCATTAAGAGACATGCTTCGACAAGCAGGATGAAAATGTAATTGTCATAGAAGGCTCAACACAAGTGATTGCGGTGGCTCTTAGTAGTGAAAAAAGACTAGGGAAGGAACTTTTTGGCTAGCTGCTTATCAAGAAATCTAAGGGATTAGATGAACGAGCGAAGGAGGTGATGAATGCTAAAGCTTTCAGCATCAATGGCACCAAATTCGTGCCAAATAGAGAGGTTAACGAGTACTTCATCCCTTGTTGGAGCCATTAGATTTTGGACACTGACTTAACCTTAGGAGATAGGATGAAATCTTTGGCTTTAATGAAAGGAGTCATTCTTCTGAAAGATAAAGATATCGCTAAGAAGGATATCGATAGGGTCTGTAGTTGCAATAAGGCCCATTTTGCAACCAATTTGTATGATGTAAGTATCCATAAACATTTTTGTTCTCCAGCTCCTTTAGATAATTAACACATTTTCTTTTTCAAGATAAGCAGCCACATCCTTATAGCTTTGGACGAGGTTGATAGAGAGACAAAGAAGGTAATATCCTCTGCTATGTTTATGTAATATCCAATCATTCTTAATTATAATAAATGAATTTGCTGCAGAAAGTTGAGGATGCGTACAATGCATCAAAGGCTTAAATTGCTAAGGCTAAGAATGTAAAGATTAGGGTTGAGGTGGAGGCAAGAAAGCTTAAGGAGGAACTTGATGCTGAGAAATTGGCACAAGATCTCACTGTTGATGAAATCTTTAGATTAAAGGCCAAAATGTAATAATAGTACAAAGAGTTCGAAAGCTTGAAGGAGGAACTGTAGAAGAAAAGGGAAGAGTACGGGGGCTTAGGTCGGACTATTTGCACGATGAGCAATGATGAAGATAAGCTTAGGATGTAGATAAAGGAATTGGAGACTAACAACTTGAACTTATAGAGCCATGTGGCTGAATTGTAGGAGGCTATGAAGAAGGCACCTTCAATTGAAGGGGCTCTCAATATAGTCACTCCTAGTCAGCAATATGAAAGGCTTCTACGCAAGAAGTTGTTAGAGGGGGTTTAAGTAGCAAGGGAAGAGGTCTTGAAGCTTCATCTCAATTATGATCTCTTGTGTCTCAACTTTGTTGATGTCGATGACAAAGTTAGTAGTGTCAATGAAGATGAAGGTGATGAGACAGGTGTCGAGAGTATCAATCAAAGTGATAATGAAGCTCAAGTCAAAGAAGTTACCCCCTCCGAGAAACTGGCTACCAAGGAAGCCCTAGTAAAAGATTTAAGAATTGCTTCTGCTGAATTTAAGAATAAGCTGTAGGACTTATTGTATTGGTATATTGCATTCTCCTATAATTAATCACTGCAATATAATCAAGGCAATGCCAAATGTATGTGACTTTTGCATAACTGAGCTTTCACGGTTTGTTTGGTTTATGCATGTTGCTTTACGCTCTCATTCATTGGAATGCTTTAATTCACTCCATTTAATTCTCGACATGTTTTAATTCACATGCCCTGCTATCCTTCGATCTATTTCATTTCATAAGTCTATCGTTTCTAGGCATGTTTTATTTCATACGGCACGTGTTTCTCGGTATGTTTTATTTCATGTCCCCATTTTTTCTTGGCATGTTTTTTTTTTACATGCCCATTGTTCCTTGGCATGTTTTATTTCACATGCCCATTTTTCCTCAACATGTTATATTTCACACGCCCATTGTTCCTTGGCATGTTTTATTTCACATGCCCATTTTTATTCGACATTTTTTATTTTATATGCCCATTTTTATATCGTTTGTTAACCATTTGAGGTGTAGACTAGTCGCATTACTCAGCTATATAGTTACTTTATATAGTTCTTCTATTGCATTAAGCTAGAACTTAGATCAGTTTGTTTGCCATGCAGCCTAGAACTCGTTCATTCGGCAATTATAACTAAATCACAAAGACATCAAATATATAATTGTCATAAATAAATCTTACAAGAACGTTGGCTATTGCCAAATGAATGACCGTAGAAATCATCCGACATTAATTGAAATAAAATTTTAGATTATCGGCATTTCAAGCTTGCGGGATGATGGATCCATCCAACCTTTCTAATGGACAGGCCCCCTCGCCAACAACTTCCTGGATCATGATAGGATCCTTCCAATTCATGCCGAGCTTTCCTTGATTTGCTCACGTGCCTAATACTTCCATCTTTCGGCAAACCAAATCTCCGGGTGAGAAAACCTTGTGCTTCACTTTCTCATTATAGTATCTTGTTGCTCTGTGCTGGTATGCCACGACCCTAGCTTTTGCAATGTCTCAGATTTCCTCAATAGTGTCCAGATTCGCTATCAATCTAACTTGATTAAGCATAACATCAAAATTATGTGTATGAAGATTAGGCAAGTCCAACTCAATTGGTAACACGGCTTTAGTACCGTAGACCAACTTAAATGGTCTCTCCTATTGAGGTTTTGTAAGTGGTTTTCTATCCCTATAGGATGTTTGGCAGTTCATCAACGCACTTCCCCCTGATTTGATCTACTTTTCACTTCAGGTCGTACAATATAATCTTATTTATGGCTTTGACTTGTCCATTTGTCTAAGGATGCACTACAGACGTATAGTTCAGCTGAATGCCGTGCTTTTGGCAAAATGTTTGAAACTTGTTGTTGTCAAATTGCGGGCCATTATTTGTAATTATCATGTAAGGAACTCCAAATCTAGATATGATGGAGTTGAAGACAAAAGCTTCTACATTCTACTTTGTGATCTTTGCTACAGCTTTAGCCTCAGCCCATTTGGTAAAGCAGTCTACGGTGATAATGACAAATTGTCGTTGGGCGATAGACTTGGGAATGGGTCCGAGAATATCTAGACCCCACTGGGCAAAAGGTTAAGGACTGGTTAGGCTACATAATTCACTTACAGGTGTTTTACTCGGCATCTCGTGCTTCTAGCATTAAGGATATTGCTGGACAATATCCTTCGCATCTTCTTTCATAGTCGGCCAATAATAGCCGAGTTACAGTGCTCGAACATACTTTGTTTGTACCTTCACATGATTGCTACATATGCTACCATGGAGTTCAAATAATACCCTCTAGGCATCCCTTATGGAAAGGCATTGATGGTAAGGTTAAGATATGCTATGCTTATATAACTGACCATCATTTAACGTGTAGTTCACAGCCTAGTAAGTCAATCTTCGTACCTCCTTTTTGTTGTCGGGGATAGAACCTTCTTTTAGATAATTCAATAAGGGATCTATCCATAATTCTTCTTTTGGGCAAGGAGCTAACTCACAACTTTACGAGAGATTAGACAAGCTATTCTACGGGAGAAATTCAATGAAGAGTTTCTCATTCAACTCAGGGAATGCCATACTAGCCAACTTTGATAGCTTATCGGCAGTAATATTCTTACTTCTTGGAATTTTATGAATCAAGAAAGATAGGAATTCTTCTATGAATGTTTATACCACCAATAGGTACTTGCTCATCTCTTCTTCTCTTGTCGCATAACTTTCGGTGACCTGATTTACCACTAGCTGGGAATTAGAGAACACTTTGAGTTTCTTGGCACCAATTTCTTTAGCCAGTTTCAATCCGGCAATTAGAGCTTTGTACTTTACTTCATTGTTACTGGTTGGGAATCCAAATTTTAAAGTATAATGAACTTTGACATTATAGGGGCCTTAGAGAACTAAGCCTACACTACTCCCCTCTTGTGTTAAAGAACCATTGACATAAAGAAACAAGATAGGTTTCTCAGCAATCTCCACACTGTCTTCGTCTCCTGTGAATTCAGCTAGAAAATCCGCCAGTACTTAGGCCTTTAGTGCCATTCTAGGTTTATATTATACACGATGGGCACTAAGCTCCAAGGCATATTTTATCATCTTCCCCAAGGCATTGGGTCTTTGCGATGCTTGCCACAATGGTTGATCTGTAAGGATAATAATCTAGTGAGCTTCAAAGTACAGCTTCAATTTTCTTGTTGAGAGAACTACTAACAATACAAATTTTTCTATCTTTGTGTATCGAAGCTCTAGCCCTTGTAGAACATGACTTAGGTAATAAACGGGTTGATGATTTTTGTCATCAATTTGGACTAACACAGAAGAAAGTGCTCAGTAGTTAAATGATAGATATAGGTATAAATTTTCTATAAGAATGGGTATTGAGAGTATCGGAGGGGGGATGCAAGAAATTCTTTGAGCTCGTTGAAAGCTCTTTTGCAATCATTAGTCCAGTTGAATTCCTTCAGATTCTTCAAAATTTTGAAGAATTCTGTGCACCTATCCACACTTCTCGACATGAATCTATTGAGGGCAGTAATTCGCCCAATGAGTTCCCGTACCTCCTTAACTATGCGAGGTAACTTCATATTCTTTATGGCTTCAATCTTTCTCGGATTAGCCTCAATGCTACATTATATGACCATATACCTAAGAAATTTTCCAGATGTTGTGCCAAAAATGCACTTCTGTGGGTTGAGATTCATGCTATATCTCCTCAATGTATCAAACATCTCCTCTAGACCAATGAGATGACAATCTTCCTTCATGCTCTCCACAATCATGTCATCCACATATACTTCAACATTCCTATGGATCTAAGATTTGAACATCTTTGTTACTAATCTCTGGTATGTGGCACCAGCGTTCTTTAACCCGAAGGGCATCACTGTATAACATTACATTCCAAAATTGGTAACGAAAGATGTGTGGACTTCATCGACCTTGTCCATCTTGATTTGATTGTAACTAAAGAAAGCATCCATAAATGAAAGCAACACATGTCTTACGATTGCATCTACCATCTAATTGATTTTTGGCAGTAGGAAATAGTCCTTGGGACAGGCCTTGTTAAGATCCATGAAGTCTATGCATATTCACCATTTGTTGTTAGACTTCTTGATTAGTACACAATTTGCTAGTCAAGTCAAATAAGGCTCTTCATAGATGAATCCTACCATCAACAAGCTTTAGACCTCTTCTTCTATTGTCGCTTGTCTCTTTGGTGCAAAATGTCTCTTTTTCTATTGGACCATCATTACATTCGAGTCAATCTAGAGCTTGTGTACCATAACATTTATCAGAATACCTAGCATATCCAATGCTGACCATGTGAACACGTCAGTATTGGCTCGTAGGAAGTCAATCAGACTTTACCAAACATCAGCTGACATGGGTTTTCTATCCTTGTCATCTTCTCGGGATCATTTCCTAGAGGAATTTCCATTGTATCATTCTCGGCATTCTCTATGCCAACTGACTTGCTTTCCGAGCAAGTCTCGACTTGAAATACTTCCTCTCGCCTCAAAGCCCTTATATATAAAGAGCGTACCAATTGCTAATCCCTTCTACACACACTAACCCCTATGGAAGTGGAAAACTTGGCTTTTAGATGTGCCATTGAAGGGACGATGCCGAATAAATGTATGCCCTCAAAATCCTCTTCGCCGAAAGATATTGTATTATCAATTCTAACTTTCTTTCCGTGAATATTGCAAACGTAATTCTTGGCATTAATCGAGTTTGAAGAACTCAATTGACTTATACTAGGTCAGTCAAAAATTGTATTAATTACTCCGTTGGGTGCTCTATTGGGATTAACATCCCTTGCATCTCTCACAGCCATTACTAGCCAATTGCCATCCTCATGTTCCTCTCTTCTCCTCTGAGGCGATCTTTCGATTCTCTCGGCATCATGCACCAGAAATTTGTACAAGTGCCCACATTGTATTGCATCTTTGATTGCATTCTTGAGTTGAATGCACTCATCCGTATTGTGACCCTTGTTATGGTAGAAGTTGCAATACTTGTTCAAATTTCTTTTTGAGGGATTTCCTCTCATTCTTTTCAACCATTGGAGGACACCTCTCTCCCTATGAGCTTCCTTCAAAATATCCGAGATTAGACAATTGACGAGCATGTGAGATGAGAATGTTAGGATCCTCGGTCTCTTTCTCTCTGTGTTTGAGCCATTGTCACTATCACTGTCAAGTCTATCCTTGGCATTTTTCCGTTTTTCATTCTTTCCATCTCGTCTGCTTTGATCAACTGACGAGCATGTGAGATGAGAATGTTAGGATCCTTAGTCTCTTTCTCTCGGCATTTGAGCCATTGTCATTGTCAATGCCAAGTCTATCCTTAGCATTTTTCCGTTTTTCATTCTTTCCATCTCCTTTACTTTGATCAACTTCTCATCATGCCTTTATGTTATGTTCCTATCAGATGTATGAGGTGGCTTTAACTTTAAACTCAGTGAAAGTTTTCTACTTATTCTTTATGAGAGACTTGAAAAAGTCTCCATAAGGCTTAACTCCGTTGATTATAGCGTTAAGGGCCACACTCATATTTAGTTCTAGGATTTGGACCATCTTAGCCATGAATTTAGCCAAATAATCCCTGATCGACTCATCAAACTTTTGTTTAATGGTGTTCAGGATTGAGGAGTCCTTAACAAGAAGCTTGCTAGTAAGGAAGTGTTGAAGGAACACATCTGTTAGTTCATCAAAATAGGATATGGTATTTGGTTTCAGGTGTTTGAACCATATGTTAGCTGCATTCCTTAAAGTTAAGGGAAAGGCTTGATAGGTCATCGCGTCGCTTAAACCATGCCACTTGGCCAGTATTTGGTAGTACTCTAAGTGGTCTTCGAGGTCCTTCATCTCATCGTATGTTTCAAATTGAGGCAACTTAATGTGCTAAGGTATTACTTCCTCCAAAATCTTTGGGACAAAAGGATATTTCTTGATTTAAAATTGTTTAACTACTGAAATGGGTGTGCTGACATGCAATGGTCCCACATGATGTATGTAAATCCCGCGAATTTAGCTTTCTAAGTATAGAATCAAACGCTCAAATTGTAGATGATTTCCTAAAGTTAATAGAGCCAGTAAGATTTAAAACCGATTAAAATCTCAATTCAAAATCTAAAGTGAATATGAAAAACCTTAAATTATCAATTGAACCTCTAACCACATACGAAGGCCCTAAAACCTCAAGTATATGTAACTACAAAAGTTAACCTCGAACCTCATCAAAACCCTAAAATAACAATCGAAGACTTAATTGCGTATAAATATATTAAACCCTAAATGTATAAAAACACGAAAGATTGTACTTGAAAGTAATAAAAACCCTAAAACTATTACTTTAAGGATATAAAAGCATTAATCTACCATAATTTATCCTAAAACCCTAAGTGATAATATACTCTCCATATTTTACCATTTCATTAGTAAACGACTAAAAATAACTTTTAATCATGCATAAACATTTAGAATACTTAAGTGATCCCTTAAAAACTAAGATATTGCATTTTACATCACATTCATCTTCTAAGTATATAACTAGGATAATACTATATAGAGTTAGGGGTATAATTGAAGCTTAGGTTAAATGTAGTGAACCTTAACACCCTAATTGGTACTTTTCATACTAGTTATACTAAGTAGCTTACCAAATAATGTATATAGGATATAAATACCTACAGTAAGATCTTATGATCTATTTTTACTAATCAATTCACCAAATGCCTCATTTCCTTAATTTTTCTCCTAATTTTCCTTAATTACTACATTATGTATGGAAAGTTGACCAAGTCAACACATGTTGACCAAAGTCAAAAGGTTGACCAAATCAACACATGTTGACTAAAGTCAACATTTAGAAAAGTCAACAAAAATGTCCCTTTCATTTGAAAAAATATCTTCCTTCTCATGATTTCTTTTCTTTTGGCTTTTTCCTTCTTCTTTTTTCTTTTTATGCCATCCACTTCTTCCTTCTTCAAGACCCCACTTTTCTTCACATTTTCAAACACAAACTAAAACAAAGCAAAGTCCCTTTCTTCTTCCCCTTTTCCAACCGTATCTTCCCTTCCCCTTTCAATCTTCTTTCCTTTTTAACTTTTCATCCATTTTAAAGAGCAAAATTAAGGTATGTACTTATCATACTATGTCTTGCTTCATCTTCTTTACTAGTTAGAAGAGGAGTTAGGTTAGGTTAAGTAGTTATGTGTTGTGTATATATATGTTGATTTAGGCTTAAAGTTTCAATCTTTACATATGGAAGTGTAGAATTCTTTAGGCAATGGAAGAAGATATATGTGTATATGTCTTTGAGTATGTGTACATAAGGGTATGCTAGAGATATACATGTATAAATATCTTTGTACATAAGTATTCATTATGTACATAACCTAAATTAAGACATCTACTAATTATACATACATATACCGTATTAAATATACCCTTAAAATACAAAAAGATGAAATTTGAGAAGCTTTCTTAAGGGGGTAGATAAAGCATACGAAAATACGTATAAAAATATATATGTCACCGTATGCATATATGGGTATGTGTATTAGTATATGTATAAGTACACATGTATAAGTACTTATAAGTACACAAGTATACATATTAGTATATTAGAAGTATAGGTATGTATATCACATATATATAAAGTGTGTAAATATATAAGGATAATAATGGACTAATGATGTAAGCAATGATGTCATCAAAGGATTACATAAGCCATGACATCATCAAATGATTACATAACCTATGACATAAGCAAATGATGACATAAGCAATGACACAAGTGATTGATGATGTAAGCAATGACATAAGTATAGGTTTATAAAATAAGAAATAAGAAGAGTACATAAGAATTAGGTACATGAATTAGTAAACCCTAATACACTTCCTAAATTAAATTAAACTTAATCAAATATGTAAATTAGTAACACTAATGTAAAATTCCCTAAGTATAAGAATCTAATGTCTAATTAAATCATTAAATACTAGAATAGGATATAAACATAAGCAATAAGAATAATTAAACTACAATAAGATAACATTTCAATAAATTTAGCGCAAATCGTAAAACACAGGTCTTAACGTCCAAAACAAACATCACCGTATGAACGTACGTCCGAAAATGATGAAAAACAACTATAAGTTCTCAAATATCGGAATTAGAATGAAAAAGTTACAAAATACATATAGGAAGTCTCATAACTTACAAATATAAGAAACTAGTTACTATTAATCCCATTGAGTATAGTAAACCCTATACATATAAAACTTAGGGTATATTGGGGAACTAGATAAACTACAATAGACTTTAAGTTAACTAAAGAGTCTGACTTCTCATAATACTTATAAGTTTTACTATTTTGATTTAGGTGTTCAATATCGAGTTCTGGAAACCTAAAGCTTAAAGAATGAGCAATAATCCAAGTGAGAGAGTTCTAATGACTTGTTACTTGCTTGGGTGTGTTACTTGTATGATGTTTTGCTGCTTGCTGTTGCTTATATGTTTGAATGACTGTTCTGCTTGTATGCCATCATTTGTGTAATCAATTTTTTTTAAATTGATAAATATAAATATCTAACCCAAACAATTGATTCCATTCGTTGCATGTCTATGACTTAGTAAATGTATGGATGAACTAGCTTTGCAAAATGTTGAAAAGGATATTTTTGGAAAAAAATTTCTTAATCTTAAACGTATTTTGTACGATTTTGATAAGGGCCGCAGTGCTAGAAATGATATTATCATTGAGGTAAAAATAGCATAGGTTCTCCACTTAATAGCGAGAGGATTCACTTTATTATGCTTGTAAGGCCTTAGTTAATTTTGGTTATGAGAGGACTCGCAAGTTTATGCCCGAGGGGTCTTAGAAGGTGGATAGTCCTAGTTTGGAATCTCCCTATTTGGATTGAAACTCTTTTCTCGACTAAAGAAATAGTCGAGTGTTGCCTAGAGGGGTGGTGCCCCTAGGTAGCCTCACGCGGGTAAGCTGAGGTGTCCTATGCGAGTAAGTATAGGGGATAATCGAAGTGTAGACGACGTAATTCTACACCTTCCATAGTTCCGAACTCCTATAGATATGTTGCTTGCATTCATCGCACATGCATTCATGTTGTATGTAGATAACTTGCCTGCATATGTGATAATAATGTGTTAAAACTTACTTGATCGGTAGTAATGAGGAACGAACTCACTGAGCTGTTATATGTTCACTCCCTCATAGTTTCTCTTGCAAGTTTACTGACATTGGGATTGGGATAAGTCTTGAGTGCCGAGTGTGAAATGAAGATATGTATCTTAGTATTAGAAATAGCTAAGTATTCTTTAGATGATACACAAACATCCTTTGTGGATAATTTAATTTTTCTTGTATTTCTTTTATAATGTTGGTATATCCTATCTTATTATTTGGTAGGAGATACCGACTTTCTACGGTTCTGAGGAACTATGGGATATTGGACATTCATAGTTACTTATAATTATATGTTGTGTCATGTTACAATAAATTAATTACTTCAAAATCATTAATCTTATTGATTTATTATTTAGAGTCTTGTAATCTCTAACTTGCAAGGCAGTTTTCATATCATGGCTGCACACATGTTATGGAAATTTTAGGTAATCCTACTAGGCCTTCTCTAGGGTCCTGACAATATATGTGCTGCAATTGGTTGCCCTTATCAATCTTTTTGAAAGCAGGAGCTATGGGTCGCACTAGAACCTCAGCTTGCTTTTTTGGCAATTCAGGTGAATAAATGGAATCGATGGTACTATTAGGATCATCATCACTACACTCTATTTCTTTATTTGGGTGAAAACTTTTATGAAGAAGGTCAAGGATTTGTTTGTGTTTTTTTGTTTAGCTCAAAATTTTATTTGGCTAAATCGAGACAGAGCTACTTGAGTCGAGCTAATCGTTATTCATCAACAGGTTGACTCCCTCCTTCACATTGTTAGGATGAAGTACCAGCACCTGCACTTCGTGTCATCCTAGTTCTAGCCATGTAGTCATGCTTAGAGAAAAATAGATGGCACCAAATGTTGTTGGTGAATTTTGAGGTTAAGAAATAGTCCTGCAAAAGAGAGTAAAAGACTTAGAACCGAGGCCAATTCGGTATAGCCACTCTGATGCCTAAGTTAGAATGGTGATTTAGTATAGTAAGTATGAGAATAAGAAATGTTCAAGTCATCTTATAGAGTTTCTTTCTGAGATTTATAGACGTTTGTTATATCTAAGGCAGTTTTCGAGATAACTATTAAGATACGTGGAGCGCTCTTGACTTGATATCTCCCTTAATATATAAGAATAGCAAGTGATTGTAAAATATAACCATGCTTATGATAATTGTTTACACTATAGATTTGAATTCAAACTAGGAGCGTTTCTTCTACTTGGCATAATTGCTAAGTGCCATCTATAGAGTGCGAATGCCAAGAGATTCGATTACCTAGCTTGTTAGCCAACGAAAGGATAGGTGCAAGTTGAGTGAAAACTGACTATCAACAACATACATATTACATACTAATAGAAGCACTCTCATGATGCATATGTAGAAATTAATTATTAGTGATCTAATCAAATTTAAGGCATAATATAGTTATTTAATCAACTTATTTATACAACTTACGATTTTAAGGAAAAGATAACATAATAAAAAAGTCCTCAATGTTTATCTCTTTTTTCTATTTTAGTCATTAATACTTCAATAGTTCATTTCAATCTTCAACATTTTAAACTTTTGTCGAATTAGTCCTTCTATTAGGTTCTATCAGATTTTCCATTGACAAGTAGACATGGAATGGCATGATTGGTCGATGTGCAATTTTCAAATAAAAAATAGAAAAATGCAAAAAAAAAAGGACTACAAGATTAAAAAAGCATATGTAATATAATATATATATATACTTATATGTATATTTGTATATTAAAAAATTATATAAAAAAATTTGAAAATAAAAAAAAAAGCTGGAAAATTGAAAAGAAGAGAAATCTAACAACCTAAGGGTAGGGTATAGCTGGTGGCTACCCAGGGCATCACGTAACTGCTTAGAGGTGGCTACCTTGCCAAGAGTCGAGTTAAGGGTTTACAAGGGGTCACACAATGAATATTAGCTTAAGAGCCTTTTAAAGATAAGGAGTTTATCCATGATCGAAGCCTATTGTATTTCAACCACTCAGAGTACCGAGTACTCATCGTGATCATAGCTAAGATGAACCTCAAGTTGACGAGCACTATGCCCCTTTTAGAACTGACCAATTTTGCTTCCTAAGTTGGTTTAACTACAATTCTAAGCTTATTATACTATGTACCGACCTGATCGAAATCAAGTCAGCTAACATATTCAATTCTTTACCCAAACTCTATCTAGCTGATTTCCTTTGACATTGAGTTATTTCCATTATTGAGTACTACATTTCTCTAGGAGCAATAGAGCAAAATTCCTTCAACTTTATCAGAGTTATCTAAGCAAAGGCTGACAAGTGTTATTCACACAACATTCTAAAATGATTCTTTTTTCTATACATTGTACTATATTTAGACATTTTTACCCCTTTTTGATATGTACTGGGAATCTTATTTGCGCATTGTCCTTTTTGTCTTTTCTTTAGTCATATAACCTTAAAGAGGATGGTATATAAACCCCTCTTATTGTAAATGCAAACAATCATCTTACATCAATGAATATCAAATTTTCCTTTTGATAGTACTATCGCCTGTCTTCTCTAACCCTAACTCTTATCTATTCCCTTTAGTGAGGAATAGTTAGAAGTGACTCTAATCCACACTTGTATGCCATAACAAGTGAAGGTTAGGTTAAGTAGAATTAATTGGTGTGTCATATATAACTAGTAGTTACTTAGGTATTGCTAACTCTTTTATTCCTTTGGTTTATAGTTCATTGTGGTGTTTCTTCATGTATCTTAACCTCAAAGACACATAACTACTAGTGCCGAGATTTTAGTTAGCCAAAGGGTTGGGTTATGACCCATTTTATTAACTAGGTTATTTAATATTGAGGCAACCATAAGGGGCTACCCCTATCTAAGAAAAAAGACAAAAATATTAAAAATCCCAATCGAGTCATGTAACGTAATGGAGACCTTATTAGGTTTTTATAACCAACCTTCTAAGAATTTGCTTGAAATATTTTCTTGACATTTGGTGCTTGAAGACAATATGTTATGCCATCCCTCTATTAGGGATAAGGTGAAACTTGTATTCAACCTGCTATTCAACTTCATAAGACACTTGATTTTTCAATCTTTTCTTATTCAACATAACGAACAATAGTAAAAATCTTTACTGTAGTAGGCTTAACTAGAAGTATCATAATTGTACATTCCTGTACAATGCACGAATCCATCAATAAGTCTATATCACATTTAAAATCTTTGTGTTGAAATCCATAAGTAGCATATTGATCTCCCTAAAGAGCCACTTCTAATTGTATCTTGTAGCTACTTGCTACTTGTTAAGGGAAAACTATCTTCAACTAACGTTCTAAAGCCTTTCTTGCCTTAGTGATGTAATATCTTATGTAAACTTTCTTCATAACTTGAGGATAAGAAAACTTAGCCCCTCAACTTATTTCAAACTAAGTGTAAGTGCATAACCAAGCAACAAGGATAAGCATAGTCCAGCATAATAATCATTTCCAACAAGTAGTTAGTTAAATTATATCATCTTACATCCCAGCGAAGAGATCAATGCAAATAATGTTGCTATGCTAATGCATGGACATATATCAATACTAATATCCTAACTTAGCTTATCCATCTGATTGGTTGACTTCAATTTAAGCATTTAGACATAAAGTTTAGGAGCTTAGTAGTATAATAAGGAGTTTCCAAAACTTATTGTAGTAGAAACCATGCAAAATGATTAGAAAAGATACAATGAAATTTCTATATTTTGAAAGCTCAACTTATATAAATCAAGTTGTTTACTTAACAAACCTAGCTTTTAGAAATCAAACTATTTGGTTATTGAAACTCAACTTTTCATATGTGACCCAACTTAGAAAATTCTTAGTTTTAGAAAACTTGACCATTAGACTCATTTTGTGCCATGCTGTGAATGCATCAAATAACTAACTAAGAAATACCTAACAAATTACCAAGCAAACTTTCTCTTTACTTATTAACCTAGTCATTACTTTGTTCCATTTATAGTTTCATTTCTAAAACCTTATTATAGAGTTCACTTAAGTGAATACCTTAAGAGGTAGGGTTAGTCTTTAGCTTCTTATCCAAATTAGTACATGTCCTAACAAACGTCACATATCCAATAATCAACATTGACACAATAACCAATTCTAACATCCAAACATGTTTAAGCTAACATCAATTATACAAAAACAAGCATTATACAACTCATCAAGCAGTACATTCAAAACTTGTAACCTTGCTCAACTATGTCAAACGTAGCAAAATTAGTTAGAAAACTCATATAACAATGAGTAAATATAAATCTACTCTAGACATACAAATATCCACTTATCTTAAGTTAGCGGTGACCTTGAGCCTATGATCCTAGACCATGTTCCCTTTCACTTATGTTACCTAGGAGAGATGTACATAGCACCAAAATCAAATCTATGTTGAATATGAAATTACTTATTCTTATTTATAAGGGTTATGGTCTTTCTTTAAGAAAGTGTTCATTTTAGACATCCTCTAATTTAGCTTCTAACTTATCTTTTGAATTATCCTTTAAATCGGGTCAATTGTAAAGTTCCTAAACGAATACTGTTGGAAGTATATCCTCAGTCCATACTAATTAAAAGTCTCATTTACATCTTCTTATTCAATTTCTAGGCCCATCGTACATAAAAGCTACTAAACCTATCCTTCAATTTTTTTTTCTCTAATATTTCTTCTAATTTAGCTAAGTTACTATATTGCTTATAAAATTCTTACCTCTTATCAACCATATCAATTTAAGATTAGTAAATAGTACATCTAGATATAGGGTTATATAGTACCTATGTTTTTGTTAGTTGAGAATGGTGTTTGACTTTGTTCTTGTAAAGGAAAGAAAATAAAGCTAAAGGGGGCACCTAGGCTAGTCCGATGTAATCACTCTAATGCCTAAGTTAGCCTATTGTGATAAGAGTAAAATTGAAAAGTAATAAGAATGAGATAATCAAAGAGAGGGTCCCCTTACTTAGGGGTCTTACTCGTTTTATAGTAGGTCAGTGAAAGTTGTATCCATACTGGTTTACTAGATCGAGCTTAAGTACTAGGCTAACTAATGTAAGCTAGTGGCTTATTTATCAAAAAGCCCTATTAACATTTGTTACCACTCTCTTTGATGACAAGTTCAAAAAAGAGAGTATCTGGAGAGGTCAATTTTGTAGGAACTCTATAAAAGTTTGTAATCTAAGGCTTGAAGAGGCTAAGATGCTTGAAGAATTAAAGGCTCGAAGACGCAAAGGTCAAGAATGGTTAGAGCACTTATAGACATCGATATGCTGGAAAAGGTAAGGGTTTGAAGAGGCTAGAGCACCTTAAGAGGACACTTAGCACCAAGCCCTTTAATGATATAGGACATTAGGCTTATTTACTTGTCTTCCATACGGGGTATTGAATTAGAATATTTTACCCATAGCCAATCAATGGCTTAGGGGTTTCCACATGGCTCATCATCCTTTCATAGGATTTAAAGTGTTGTACTCATTGCTAGTTGATGACTTGAAGCTTCTAGGTGACTTGTTGTCTATTTATTAGTCTTAAAGCATTCATGCCAGTCACTCTTAAGAGAACTCAAAGCTTTATATCTCTATTTTCTTAAGACTTTGAGATTTAAGGACATCCTTTTCTTGTCGTCGGTCAAATATAAGACTTATAATGCTTTCTATGATTTGCTTGTCAACCGTAATGTGTAGGTTTTAGAGCTATTAAGGAGTAACCCCTTAGGAAATTATGCTTGTGTAGGCTAAAGGCAAAGGGTGTTTCTCTAGCCACTTGTCTTTGGAGGAGGTAGTGATAAACTTGCTAAGAATTGAATCAATCGTTAGAAGTGCCAAATGATCAACACTTTTCATTTCAAAACTTGTCGAAGTTTAGATCATTGAGTAACATATGGATGGATATAACTTAATATATAACTTAAGAATCGAATGGGGATATCAACAATAGGTTAGCACAAAGCACAAAATAAAGTATGTATACTCAATACGTACTTTCTTATAAAATAAATAAAAGAGAAATCACAAATAGTAGAAGTAAAGTATCACATATCTCTCTTTGGTTGTAACTTGTACATGTTTAGGTGAATGTGCCTCTAGTTATATATAAATGATAACTCAGTTTAAATATTTTAATGAAGCAGATCTCTGACTCCATTAGTTTGGAATTTGGATGTGCCCAATTAAAAGGAGCTTAGTGAATGTGGATAAAATGGATCAAAATGATCCATTCATGTGCATGAGGTCAACACCTTCAATGTTTCTTTGGCATGCTTAGAAAGTGCAATATTCTAAAGAGTCCCCCTTGGTTTTACTTTTTATTTTCCTTTTTAGTAGCATCGACATCATATTCAAACAACCCAAGAACCAGGTTCCCATGTATATCTAGCGGATGTATAATGTAGCTCTAATAACGATGCACTACGAGTTAGATAAACCTTTAAATTGTAGTGGTTCCTTATCAATCACATGCTTTATAAGCACCATTAGTTTTGGCACATAAGCACTAAGGTGACAACCTATCATCTTAATTAACATCTTAATATGTTTTAAAGCTTGTTTTTGCAATAAAAGGTTGTCAGTGTGAAGCATTTTTCTATCAATACCATCAAGAAGGCCAATAAAATGACTTTTGAGAATGTTGGGAAGATCTTCAACAATGGTTAAAATCTTGGCAACCTCCTTGATTATATGGGGTACTCTTTCTAATCTTCTATGAGCATGATGGCTTGGTGAGGAGTTGCTTGTAAATATGTCAAAAGTGCTCGGCATTGCTAAGATTTAGCTTAGTTGTAGAAAAATTAAGCCTAAACTTGAAGTACTTGACCTTATTAAATGCTTGCTCAACTTGACTATTATACACTTAAGCTTAGTCTAAAGCAACTTCACTCAGCACATGTGCTAGGAGTAGCTTGGTTGAAAAGAACTCGGGCTTAGGAAGCTTAGCCAAATACTTACAATGGTCAACAACTATAACTACTATGGATTGAGCTCGTCTATACCGGCCGCTATTGGAGTTGGACCTCAAAAAATGGAATTCTTTAGTCCTACTTACTTGGTGCTGCAACTATTTACTAATTGGATAAATTGCCATAGCTTTGACCATGTTTTTCATGGCGCTTGCAACAATCTTTTAGAAGAAATGATTTTAGATCTTTCATATGCTTTCCCCTTAAGAGGAAAAATTTCAAAGCAATTTATCCTCACATGAAATGAATGAATTTATTATAAAGGTACAATGTTACTCAAACTAGTATAGAGAATTGCTTAGCTACTATATGACTTTGCAAATTTCACTCGATAGGAGTAGCTTAAGGTACACAAAGAAAGCTGATAAGAACTTCTAGCCCCTCAAATTGACTCTTCAAGTACACTAGGATCAACTTTGCTACATTTCCATGGAGTGATTCAAGCTTACTTAGGATTGTTCAGTGTTGTAAATCCTTAATTCACTACTCCAATATCTAATAACTCAAAGCAAAATTGGTCATTAGTTAATACTTAATGAAAATGAAACAAGCTCGAGTTTTGTTGTCGTTGATCGGGTTGAAAGCTTAGATGCTATTCCTCTCATCTAAATAGTAGCTGCTTAGTAACCTAAAATGGAGCTCGGTTGTGCCTTTAGTGATGTGCCTTAGAGCAAAGTTATCACAAGGTCTCATTATAGTAAATCAAATGAGTCCTTTGAATATCAAAAAAAGCATAAGATGGGGTAGTTCAAATATTCCAATAGCTTTGTGAAGCTACTCACTAGATATGACACACCAAAGAGCACTACACGACTTAGCCTCTACTTGATATTACATAAAAACAAAGAACTAAGGTCCACTTGCCACTAACGTCATGCTGCTAGGAAGATTATATAAGATTGTAAGAAATGTAGTCAAAGAGGGTTTCTTGCAAGAACATAGAAGAATATTCATTCATAGTAAGATAAGGTGATTTTAGCTACAAAGGCTGAGGGCTATTTATAATAAGCCCTTAAGGTTATAAAGAAATGTGTGAAATTACAAAAAAGGTAATACAAGGTAAGGAAACTTAGTACAATGTTAAAAAGGGTAAATGGGATGAAAGACAAAAGGGTATATAGTACAAATGTCAGAAAAGTTAGGATAGGTGGTGCATTACTATTAAATCCATACTAAGGGCAGTGAGGTATAGGAGCTAAGCTGTTTAGATGCAAGAGTAGGTTGCTAAAGAAGGCTTTGAAAGTCAGAATTAGGGACCTTGGCACTAAATTAGTTTGCCATAATGGGAGGGATCAAGAGCTCATCATTTATGCTTGTAGTAGAGTAGAGTAAGGCATATTTGAGCTAGGCACTTATAGACTTTAGCAATAGGCCTTCTTGATATTGAAGCTCATCTTGGGTGAGTTAAGAAGATTGGATTTTTCTTACAAGACCTTGCAAGCCCCTAAGACGAGCTTAGGTAAGGGGTCTTAAGGTCATAAGTCCATCATCTCATTGAAGTTGTTAAAGATTTACCCTTAAATCTAGTTTAAACTCCTCCTTAGGTACATATGGCATCAGATTGGTGACATTGAAGGTTGGCAACACTCTATATCCTTTTGGTAGTTTTAACTCATAGGTATTCTCGTTAATCTTCCAAAAGATTAAATAGGCCATCTAATCTGGGGGATAATTTGTTGGTCCTCTTGGTTGGGAGCCCTTCTTTACTAATGTGGATCTAAACTAGATCTCTAGGGTTGAATGCAATGCTTTTTCAAACTCTATTACCTCACTCCTATTGTCTAGGTACTATCTTGGGTAGTTGCTTAGCAACCTTCTTATGTAACCTTTGGAACACTTTGGCTCACTACAAAATATATTGGCTTTCTCCTTAAGAGGTCAGGCTAGTGATCATGTCTAAAGGCAAATTTGAGTTAAGCCCATAGGCAACCTCGAAGGATGATTTTCCTATTGAACTATGAGAAGAGCGATTGTAGGAAAATTTAACAACTGGTAGACATAGATCCCATTCACATAAGTTGTTCCCAATAGTAGCTTGGAGTAGACTTCTAGCTGTTTTGTTCACAACTTTGGCCTAGCCATCTATCTAGGGATAACAAGAAGTACTAAACATTAACTTGGTGTTGAACATCTTCTATAAGGCTTGCTAAAAGAAGTTTATTAAATTTGTATCTTGTTCTAACACAAGGCTTCTTGGAACTCCATAGAGTCATACAATCTCTTGTAAAAAGAGGTTAACAATGTATAAAGCGTCATCAGTTTCCTAGTTGGTAATGAAGTGGCTCATTTTGTTGAACTGATTGGTCACCACCATAATGGAGTCATGTTTTCGAGCCGTTCGAGCCAGTCCAAGCATGAAATCCATGCTTAGAACAGTCCAATGTTGCTTAGGTATAGGTAAAGGTATATGCTCTACATATGGTTTTTTCCTTCCTTTAGCTCTCTTGCATACCTTGCACTATTCTAAAACCTTATGCATATCTTCTACAATCCCTAGCCAATAGAAATGTTCTTTTAATAGTTTTAGTGTTCTCTTTTCCTCAAAATGATTGGCAATGCAAGTATAAGGGAAAACGTTAACTTGAACTTTATCTCTTCAAAACTCTTCTAAGCTTTCTCTAACCATTTAAACTTAGAGTTCTTTTTGGTTAGCTCAATTTATAGGGCATCTATAGAAATGAGATTCTGAATTAACCTTCGATGAAATGAGGCCAACCTATGAAGATTCCCTATGTTAGCAATACTAGTAGGAGTTGGCCAGTCAAGTACAGCTTAGATTTTCTCTCATGAACTCGGATGCTTCCTTTAGACACAACATATCTAAGGAACATAACCCCACACACATTTCTTTAAGTTGCCGAACAAGTGTTTATTTTAAAGAATATCAAACACAACTCTTAAGTGCTCTACATAAGATGAGTAGTTGGCATTGTATATTAAAATGTCACCAAAATATACCATAACACACTTACTAATAAATGCCCTCAAGACATGATTCATGAGTTGCATAAAAGTACTCAGTGCATTCATAAGGCTAAAAAGCATTACCAACCACTCAAAGAGACCATCCTTCATTTTAAAAGCTGTCTTCCAATCATCTCCTAGTCTCATCCTAATCCAGTGATAGCCACCCCTCAAATCTACTTTTGAAAAGATCCGTACACCATGTAGTTTGTTTGACATGTCATCTAATCGAGGTATTGGATACTTGTATTTGATGGTTATCATGTTGATAGCTCGACTATCAATGCACATCCACTAAGAGCCGTTCTTCTTTGGTGTTAGAACAGTGGGCATGGCACAAGGGCTCATGCTTTCTCTAACATACCCTTAGTTGATCAGCTCATCAACTTGTTTCTTAAGGTCAACCTACTCAAAATTGAGCTTATAGGTAAATCAATTCCGTAAAGTCGCTATGGTTTGGCGATTAGTATAGTTTTTGATATCTCTAAGTGGGGGTAACCCCTCTGAGTAGTTCATTAGGAAATAGATCAGCATATTCTCAGAGTAGGGCCTGTAAATTGGCTAGCAAAGCTCCATCCTCCTTCAGTTTGAGTGGCCTCCTGACTAGCAGGAAGACAAACTGTTCCTTCTTAACATCCTTAAAGAATTAAGCTTAGGAAATTAGTAAGGACTTCTTCTATAAGGACTTGAAGATCTTAACTTAGGATTCCTAAACCTCTTTAGGGCTCATGAGGGTTAGCACTACTTTCTTGAGGTACACATTAGTAGGACTTTGCATAGCACCTCATCCTTGTATCTATCCTTAATAGAGAACAGTACTCTTACTTGCTCAATAACTGGAAGTCCTTATATCTATTGCATAGCACCTCGTCCTTGTATCCATTGTGAAGTACTCTTAAGATAAATAACCGAGGACTTAGAGATTGGTACTCCTACTTGCTCATATAGCACCTCATCCTTATATCCATCATAAAGTACGGTCATGACTCGAGGGGGCTAGTCGTGGCAGTCGCCGTACACTATACAAAGGATTGCAGATTGAATTCCCTTACAATTGACGACTCTTTTATACGATACATAAGGCTACAGCCGCTACTAACTACCAAGAGTGCAAAGCTTAAGCAATACCAGTTCATGATAAATAATAATATTATAAAAACATAACACATAGTCTATTTGTATAAAAGTTTACAGATACAGAGTCTGAAACGTGTATTAAGTTAGACTAATATAAAGATTACATATTTAGATCTATAATTTATCAGAAGTACTCTCTAACTTCATCCAACTCCCATACTGACCCCATGTAGAAAACTAACCTCAGGCATGCGATGGCCCGACTCCACAATGAGGTCGGCCTGCGAAAGAAGATTACAAGGCTATAAGCCTACTAGCTTAGTGAGATAATTTCTCTCAACCATACAACAATTAAGTTAGACCAAATAAGTGCATGACAAACAGTATGCCAAACAAATACATGCAAGTGACCAGGTACTGTATGTAACTCAGATTTAACGCCCTCTAAAGTTAGGATTGGAGATTCATCGGTATAGTCAGATCTAGGTATCATATTAGAACTTATTTCATAACGAAACCTTGCGTTTTGTATTCAAAAGGTAATAGTACATTCATTATCAGTTTTATCAAAATGAGTTCTACATATGATTGTAAGTAGGTTCACGCAGCCCTCATTCACCCCTAAAAGAAGATCTCTAGACTCAACCCTTAGCTAGGCAGTTGGTGCCTCTAATGCCTAGTCATCTCGCGGGCCAAGGTAAGCTCATATCGTACGTATGCACCGTATGAAATCTATTACAATCAATAATCAACCTACATATGGCCTCTCGCTATCTCCGTGTAATGTAACTGCCGGAATTAGTTATGTAGTGTATGATTTATGTATGATCCAAGTTAACTTTTTCTAGTCGAATAAAATTAAGTCTTATTTATTTAGTGATCATTCCATGTCATAAACAATCAATTCTAGTGAATCTACTATGCAACAATCATTATATTATTGAAATTTAAAGTAAATTCACTAACTACAAACACAAACAAATATGGAATCATTAGGAAAAACTCACTCAGTTATGGCTAACTCAGGAGTCATAATAGTTTGGTGGTAGCTTAGGGTCTATATCGAAATCACCTAAGAATAATGGAAATTTGTACGTTTGGGAATTTAAAGCTAACTAGTGTTATAATTTGTAAGGTTTATTTCACTTAGTTATGTATAATTGTCGATTCGAGCTTTTTATCGAATCACGTGTAACTTTTTCATTTTAGCTTAGATCGTTATAAACTTATAGTTCATTTAGATTGTTTTCGAACGTATTTTCTCGTAACGAGGTTCGTTTTGGACGTTGTGACTCGTAGTTTAAATTGTGATATAAAAATATCACAAAATTTACTTTTTAAGTTTAAAAATTATAAAATATTGATTTTCGCTTTTTCTTAATATATTTATAATTTAATATTTATTTAAACCATATATTTGATATTTTTATTATTTTGAGCATACTTTTCCTATTTTTGAGATTTTTAGCTTTATTATGATTATTATTATTATTATTGCCTTTATTATTTTTATTATTTCTCATTTTTTATTATTTATATATTTCACGATTTATACATATATATGTATATATATACTTATAATATATTTTATAATTTTATCTTTATTGAAAAATTCTTAATTATGGTAATATATATATATATATATATATATACCTACACATAATTATAAATTTATTTTAGTTTATAGATATTATTATATTACATATATGTTTTCGGTATTCTACTTATATATACTATATGTTATATGCTATATGTATGTATATACTTATTTAATGAAAACAAACATATTCTAATGTACATATATATATATATATATTCATGTTTTTGTATTTATACATACACATATACTCATATAATTCCGAATACATAATATATATTCTATATTATATATATATATATACATATATGTCTTATATACATATATTACCACTTATAGAAGTATACTACCACATATATACTATATGATTACATATATATATATATGAAAAAAATTATACATAGATACATATATATATATATAATTTATGGTACAAATATATATATATATATATATATACTATAGTTATTTAATGAAAATACTTAATACTAATTATATGTATTATTAAAAAAATACATAATACATACTCTTCCGTATAATATACCTATATACATACATGTATACATACATAGCCTAATACATACATATATAATTCAATCTAAGTGTTTATGCATATATACATGTATTAGAAATGTTATATGTATAAAAATACCATACAAATACTATATTTATACATATATATACTATATAATATACATCTATACTAGAAAATAATTTACTTACCTATTTATTTTAATTCTTTCTTCTTCTTTTCCTTCCTTCTTTTTCTTCTTTCCTTCACGTTTTGTAATTTTCTAAAATTTTTCTCTTTTCTTCTTCTTTTCGGTTCTTTTGCTTTTGTTTTGTTTTGTTTGCATATTTTTTTTTTCCTCTTTTATTTCAGACGTGAATAGCAAGCTTAGGATAAGAATAAATAAAAAAAAATCATAGCCTAATCTATGCATTAATGAGAAAAAGACAACCTAATCTAATTGTATTTGTTTTTCCTTTCTAATTGCAACACTTGTCTCTTAATTTATCTTACGTGGGCTGCTATATGCTGATTTTTTTTTTCATTGTGCAGGAAGTGTTGCAAGGAGAAAAAGAAGAAAAGAAAGAAAAGAGAAAAAAAGAAAAAGAAAGAGAAGGAAAATAAAAATTAATAATAAATATATATAATTTTTTTAAACATAAAAATTATAACATTACTCATCGTAAATTAATTTTTAAATTTTTGTGAAATTTTATCAATTTAATTGGTACCCCTTACAATTATAATTTTTACAAGTTATTGTAATGATTTCATTATAATTTCGTACGAATAGGCAATTTAGTCGAAAATAGCAATCGACTATAATTATATCTCTATTGAATAATATTTAATTATTTTATAGGCCTATGTTTATAATTTTAGGGTTTCGAACAAATTCAGATTCAATTTTTTATTAATGGTGCATATGTCAATCTTAGGGTTTTATTATCAGCGTTATATTTGATTTATTAAACTTTGTAATCTTTTATTGTTACTAGCCTTATCGACTTATTGTATAGTTTAGAACACTCGAACTTAAATTAGGGTTCAACTACTAATTTCCTAGGGTTTACAAATACTCTTAAATCAAATAACCATGGTTGGCTAAGAAGTATGTATGAGGCAAACATTGGTATGACATCACATAGCACCTTATCCTTATATCTCTTTCCAATGGAGATCGGTACTCTTACCTACTCGATAACTGGAAGTCTACCTTTTTTATTAAGTTAGTAGATCTTATAAGGTTAGGGGTGAGAATAGGTTGAAAACTTTAAACCACATTAGTCTAACTCCTTCCATTTGTAATTAAGGCACACAGATTACCATTTACGTGTTAGTTCATGTGCAAGAGGTTCTCTCTTTATTCATTCTTATCTATAGGAAGAGCATAGAGGGCTCTTCAAATAACTATAAATATTCCCCAAATTCAAGTCCAATTAGGGCATCGGGGTCTTCTTGAAACTACTCCAACAAATGCCAAATATCTATCTCCTCTTCTCCTTTACTTATACTCTCCACCTTATTTTGTAGGGTCTTACCCTTTATAGTCATCACACGTCAATTCAAATACTAGTTAGCAACATGTCTATAGCCAAGACATTTGAAACATTTAATTTCCCTAGTCTTCTATCTTGAGCTTTAACTTGAGTCATTCTTGACCTAAAGCTCCTTAGCCTTAGCTTTACCTCGGCAGTCATCAAGTCCACTCATAGCTTAAATATGTCGTTCTACCTTGGAACTATAAGGAGCTCAACCATATCTAAGTCAGCTCAACATGCTAAGTTGAGCTAGCTTGAGCTTGGTTAAGTTGAGTTTGCCTCTATCGGTCTACTCATTAAGCAACTTGTATTGTCTTGTCTAAAGTTCCTATCCTCTATATTTCAACCACATTTCAAATCTCAAGCCACAAACCAGATATGAATCTTGTGATGGTTTGCACTTCTGGCTCATCAACATTACATCGAATCATCAATAACTAAAATTCTAGAACATACTACTATAGATCAACCACCTTACTTGAGCTCTTAACGATGTTGGAAACTGTCTTACTTATAGTGTTTAGGGACAAATCTATTCCTTAAGTCTCACTTCATTTCATTCTAAGTTCAGATCTCACGTCGTATGTATCAACGCGTATTCTACAATTTCTTCCACTACATTATTACGTATCGAGAAAACTCTAAAGCAACAACTCAAATTCAGATAGCATACTGATCATAGTCATAGAAGTAAAAAATTTTCTCTACCTTCTCTTCCCAATCCATATACTTATTTGCACTTCCTATTTTAGATAAGCTTAAAACCTGTACTTTAATGTTTTTGGTTCCTTAAGGAGCTTGAAGCTCTCGCTCATCAAACTCATGAAACTATTCATCCTCTTCTTCTTCTTTAGCTTCCTTTAACTTTAGTCTTTGTCGAGTGAGTCCTTCAGCTTAGTTAGGTTGTGCTTATAGTACATTCATAGCATTAGGAGCTTAGATTTCTATGCCCTTCCCTCTCAACCTATATTGTATACCTTGACCATACTCAACGTTTCTTTTTTGTGGTCGAGTTTCCACTAGTCTTTGCATAGACACAATACTACCCTTACAAAATTAAAGCTCTCTCTCGATCCTAAAAAGTAATTTATCTTTAATAAAAGTCATTTTTTAAATTAGGGTAAGCATATTTCTAATTTTTCCTAAAGTTCTCAACTTGTACACCCAGGATTAATATTTCTTTCAAAATAGGCTTCTTCATTAGTCACTTTCAAAACCTTTAGACTAAAAGCCTAAATTCATAATGATAAACTGAAAAAGACCTAATGGATTGATCAAGGTGTATCACATACAAAATGGATTATATTTTAGGACTATAGTTAAGAATGTAATATGGGCCAAGAGTTTGCAAGGAAGTCCTCAACTAAACTAGTCATGAGTTACCTTTTCCTTAAAAAATAAGGATGTTTGAAATCACAAGACCTCACCAAATGGCTTGGCATCTAGGCTAGGGGGAACATAAGAGGCCCCATGTGATTATTAAAGAAGGGTTCTTTGCTTATTAGCAAACTAAAATAATAAAAAAAAAAGAAAAGAAAAGAAGAAGAAAAGAATATAAAGGGAAGTAATAATAACCAAAAAGGAAAAGAAAAAGAGAGACAAAGTATTTTTATTCTAAGTCCATGTCGACCCAAGTGGCCAAGTTTTCAAATCCATCCTAAAAAACAGGAAATTATCATCCATGTTTCTCTTTCAACGTAAATGGTTTTCACTAAAGGGTTTTCTTCAAATTAGATAGTGTTTTAGACAAGCTTAATCCTAGCCAGCTATTAAAAGTGCTATCCTACTTTCCACTTATTCAACTCTCTTCTTTAGCAAACTTATAGGGTGCTTCTGTTCCTCAATTACCTTTAGCATAGCCATAGGATACTTGCTTTGTTTAAGTGAGCCCATTGGGCCCCTTTGTTCACAAAGTTTCTCTTAATGAACCTGTAAGGTAATTCTCATCATTGGTTCCTTTTGGTAAGCCCGTAAAGCATAACATTAAGACTAAGTTTAGGGTTGCTAGTCCCTGAGAGATACTCCCGCCTAAGTTAATAAGCCTAGTGAGGCATGACCAAGTCCTTTAGAACAATCCCAACTTAGGATTGCTAGTCCCCAAGAGACACTCCTGCCTAGGTTAGTAAGCTTAGCAAGGCATGGCCAAGTCGTTTAGATCGACCTCAACTTAAGGTTACTAGTCCTTGAGAGATGCTATCGCGTAGGTTAGTAAGCTTAGTAAGGTACGTCTAAGTCTTTTAGATCAATCCCAACTTAGGGTTGCTAGTCCCTAAGAGATACTCCTACCTAAGTTATTGAGCCTAGAGAGGTACAACTAGGTGCTTTAGATTGATCACATCTTAAGGTTACTAGTCTCTGAGAGATGCTCTCGCCTAAGTGAGTGAGCCTAGTAAGGCATGACGAAGTCCTTTAGATCGATCCCAACTTAAGGTTGTTAGTCTACAAGAGATTCTCTCACTTAGGTTAGTTCACCTAGTGAGGTACGACTAGGTCCTTTAGATCGATCCCAGATTAGTGTTACTAGTCCCCAAGAGATACTCTCACCTAAGTTAGTGAGCCTAGTAAGGCACAACCTGGTCCTTTAGATCAGTCCTCAATTAGGGTTGCTAGTCCTTGAGAGACGCTCCCGCCTAAGTTAATGAGCCTAGTGAGGCATGACTAAGTCCTTCAGATCAATCTCAACTTAGGGTTACTAGTCTCCGAGAGACATTCCCACCTAGATTAGTGAGCCTAACGAGGCACGACCAAGTCTTTTAGATCGATTACAGCTTGGGCTTACTAGTACTTAAGAGATGCTCCCACCTAAGTTAGTGAGCCTAAAAAGGCATAACCGAGTTCTCTAAATCAATTCCAAAGTAAGGTTGGTTATCCCTTAAAAACATTCATACCTAGGTTAGTGAGCTTAGAAAGGTACAATCAGGTTTCATTTCTTCAACAAATCCCTAGTAGATCAAGTTTAAGATATTTAATTAGTTGTTTTATAGTCATCCCAAGGGCTAAAGTAATGTCTCTTTGTTTTTGTGGCAAAGTTTTATTTAAACTTTATCACAAAGAAGGGTAATTATAAATACCTAATTTTTGCTCCCTTTATTTTATTTTATTTTCTCAGGGGGTCCTAAATTAGGAAAAACACAAAAAAAAAAAGAAAATTAAAGAAAATCTAAAAAATTAAGAAATTTAAAAAAATAAGAAGTATAGAAAAAAACAAAAAAGATAAAAAAAAAAGAAAAAGCACATAAAAATAAGAAAATTGTAAAAATGTTAAAAAAAAATAGAAAGTCTAGAAAGAAACACCAAAAATAAGAAATTTAGAAAATAAAAAAAATTAGAAAATTGAAAAGTCACAAAAATAGAAAAATTTGAAAAAATAAAAGATTTTAGGGATTAACAATTTAATAGGATAGATTTTTTAAATTTTAAAATAAGTTTAGAAGTCAGGTCACCTAGGCTTAGATTTGAATCTAATTGAGGCTGATCCCGTCCATATGTACAATTTAATTACATATAGACAAGGTATAGGCTAATAGCCTAATGGATAAACATTTGGACTTGGTATTAGGTTTAGACATGAGGTCAAGGGTTCAGATCTTAGTAATGGCATAAAGGCCTTTTTATATTCTAACTAACATACTATCACATCAGGAACTATCATGTGTTAGGATCTTATTGTGCCACATGTCCTAACACATGGCAGCATGGTGCTGACGTAACATCACGTGGCATGCCACGTTAGCTACCACGTATCATGTGATGATGTGTGGCATATGACTATTGGACGACGTGGTTGATGTAGCACTGCATTAGCCCCTCTTTCCCTCCCATTCCTTCCTTTTTCTCTCCTTTTCCCTGATTTTCCTCTACTTTCCCTAGTCAAAACAGCCTACCCCCTTCACTTTAGATCTAATTTCGATACAAATTCTACATATACAGGCGTAATTTCTTACTCCAATCCTATTCTAAACATGGCTTACTTTAAATAGAGCCAAATAGCAAGATTAGATTCGTCCTTTTCATCATTCAAATTAAGCTCCAAAATTTAGAAAAAACTAGAATTTCATAAATTTTCTTTCAATTCGAATCCAAGCTTTCCTTGTTTTCTAAGGTGTTTTCGTATGTAAAAAGGGTGTTGGGGAGCTCATTAGAAGACATACAAGCTTTAGCTCTTACGCATAAGCTCTCTTTCTCCTCGAATGACTCTTTCTCTCTACCAAAGTCTTTGTCTCTCTTTGAGTCTCTCCCTTTCGTCACTTTCAATCGAGTCCACTACCATAGTTAAGACCTCTACCACTCAAACTTCCGAACCCGACCACCATCACCCTTAGTTGCGACCTTTACTACTCACCACCAATTTTCTACTGCTAAACCCTAACTACCATACTCTTCCCTCTCAAACTACCACCTCTGACCACCCTATTTCCAAACTAACCCTACAACCTAGGTGTTCGCTACCCAAAACCCTTACCCATACATCTCCTTCACCCCCCAATTGCCACTATGTCAAAGGCCCTAGGATCATCAATAACCGTTGCCTTAAACAACCATCGACTGGCCACTCCAAGCTACGATATTGGTTTTACCCCTACTATTCCTAATCTAAAACACATGAAACACTTCTTTCCCCTTCAATTCAACAACTAAATCAAGCAAAACTACCTCAAGCAACTAAGTTCCTCTTCTTCTCTAATTTGAAGTGAACCTAGATCTAAACTCTAACCCGCAACCCATCCCAATGACCCGTAAACCGACCCAAGATCCGTTCCATTTGACCTGACCTGTATCCACTTCCTAGTCTAATTCTCTTTGAATTGTTTTTTTCTTTCATTTTTATTTATTATTTATTTTGTTTACTTATTTGTTTGTTTATTTTTTGATGTAAATGTGAAAAAAAAGAAAAAAAAAAGAAAAAGAAAGAAAGAAAAAAATAGAGAAAAGAGAAAGTAGTTTATTTATTTATTTTATTTTTAGTTTAATAGATAAAATAAAATAAATATAATAAAATATAAAAAAATAAAAATAAAATAAAAGCAAAAATAAATAAGCAAATAAGTTAAGGAATAATTTTTTTCTTTTTTTACTCTTAGAAAAATCAAGTTTTCAAAAATAATAACAAATAAATGGACCCTTTATAATTTAGGGTATTTTAGAATTTTTTAAAAATATGTAAAAATCCAATTTAAGACCTTCCTTTTAAAAATTTTCCTTAAGTAAATCATATAGAGTAAAATGTAAATTCAATCATTTTTTCAAATTAAAAAAAAACCAACTAACTAAAGTTTTACAAAGAGAACTACATACGTCTAATCCCAAATAGTGGGTACGTAGGCATCTACAGTACAACAATAAAAATAAAAAATCTAATTTTCCTTTTTCCTAGAATACTTAAGTTATCCAATTAGAGTAATTAACAATCGAGTTTTGTCATGTGAAATTAAAAGGTAATTTTTAAGATTATAATTAAATTTGAAAAGTTAGTGATACTCGTAAGGGATTAAAGAATATAACTCTTAGATCTAGATCTCTTATTCAAAAATCGTTTTTTATCGAAAGACCAGTGGCTATGTTATAACCAATCTACTCAATTGGTTATAACTTAACTCTTTTTCCCGACTTCGGTTGGGTGGCGACTTTAAAGTGATTTCAAAACATAATTTATAAAAAGAATCGGGAGGTGAAAAACTAAGCTTGATAATACTAATTAAAGCAAGAATCTAAAGGATCGGAAAATTCAATAATTTTTCTCCCATATGTTAGGAAGAAGAAGTTGTGAACAAACCCTGATGTTACTTGTTCAAATAAGCAATTCAATTACCAAATGAGTTCATGGATCATCTTTACCCTCTCATCTAAAAAATGCAACTTCAGAAACTTATGCTACTATTGAAAGTGGGCAAAATCTAAAATCTTATGCTGGCCTTGAGCAAATTTGTATAGAAAAGATTAATATTACAACAAAAAAAGGCTCGGTAAATAAGGAATTTAGTTTCCATTCAAACGGTAGCACTCAAGGAACCACTCTTTTCCTTTCAAGATATCAATAGCCATTAACTTATAAGGAAGAAAACACTAATGTCCAAGTAGATTTGGAAAAAACATAAAGGTTAGAAATGTCTCGATTCCGAAATTTCAAAAAATCATCTAGGATAGTAGTGATATATTTATTTTTTTGGGCAACTGGCGCCAAAATGTTGATGGTTGAGAATGATGTTTGACTTTGATCTTGTAAAACAAAGAAAATAAGGCTAGATGTTGGGACTAGCACAACATGGCCAAAATATTCTCAAAATCAAACATATTTATATAAGGTCCAAAACATTAAAAGAACCACCTTTGTGAAGTTTATTTTGTAAAACTAAGTTGACAAAACATTCAAATTAATTAAATCGTACTTTTACTGATAGTGAAATACTTACACCATATACCTAAAACGCAAGATGCAAACATAGTAAGGCCTTAAAAATAAAATCACCTAAATGATAAGAATAATTATTTAGAGCAAATTCAAAATAAGATAGCTAGTACAAGTACCATGTACATAGGTATATACCTGAAAAAGGAAAAAATAGTAATACATTAAATAATTTACTTAAGATTTGTATTATAAATAAGTCAAATAAACTAAAAGATTGAAGGGATAGCTTGTGGACTTTCTTAAACCAAGTGTAGGGTGTTGCAAACATGTACATTAGGTAGAAGGCATCCATGTGTGATTATGGGTGAACATGGGAAATGAGAGGAAAAAAGGTGCTTTAAGCCTTGGAAAAATCACCACCAACAAAGATGAGGGTATAGAATCATAAACATACTTCTAGAAATTAGTTTACACATTCTATGATATGGCAAAATATTGGTATGCTTTGGAAGTGTCAACAAGAGGGTTTATAAAAGTCAAGAAGAAATAAGGCAAAATTAGGTAGAATTTAGGTCCCTTAGGCGAGCCACCACTTAGAAGTGAACTAATCCATCTAGAGACAGGAGAGGTGGCACTAAGTTAGGTTAATACAACCCCCATCCCTTAGTAGTGGCCGAAGCTTTGGGAGGTGGTAAGTTTTGGCTTTGCTTGTTTTCGTTTCTAATTTTCTAAAAATAGTAAAAGAACTCTAAAAATTATGATTTTTGGTTTCTTAGGTAATTTTTCATGTAGAATCCAAAAATACAACAAGATTTTTCAAATTCAAAGCCAAAATATGTGTCCCTTTAGAAATTGGGTCAAAAAACAAATTTTCAATCCAATTTTTAAATGCCTAAATGATATTGTTTTGACCTCAAATTTTTTTATATAAACTCTACTAAGTGTCTACTTTGATTTCATGAAAAGATTTTTCAAAAATTTAGAAGTTGGATTTTTGGATATTTTTCTTACTCTTACATGTGTGTAGGAAATTGCTATTATGGGTGTTAAATTAAGTAATTAGGTTATCAAGTGCTAGTATACAATTGTATTTGAGACTTTGAGTATTAGGTCATAGTGATGTAGTGTGGAAGTAGGGGTATAGATGCTGGAGTTAGGTGGTTCGATGATTTGTAGAATGTTTGGTGTTGGTTAGAATGTGTATCAGAATGTAAGTCAAAATATATAACATAAGGGAAAGTGAAATAGCATGATGTGCATATTGTAGGTTAGAAATTGATGTAAGGGTTGGTTGATTTTCTCGATATGTATATGTTTTTGTGATAATTCTTTATGCTTCTTATGCACCTATAGTTAAGTAATTAACTTAAATGATATATTGGTAGTACTATAGCAAATTGGATGTTTAATAAGTGTTTTACTAAAGTCTTGTATATAAGAATCAAAATAGTCTGATAAGGATACAAGAATAACTATATAATGTTGAAGTGGTTAGGAACTATGTTAGAAAGTGCATTGGAAGGACCTTATATATTGGAAGTAAGTTAGAAATTAGGTCAGAAGGTATCTAGAACTAAAGTTGTCTTAGAAAAAATAACACCAAGACTTGGACCTCAAAGTGTAGATAAGTTAATAACCTTGCTTACACTTAACCTATATTAACTTAAGTGTTATACACATTTTGTTTAGGTAAAGCGAACTTAGGAAGGTCTTCAAATGCAAGAGTAAGCTTTAGGAATTAGCTAAGTGACCCAAGTAAGTAGATTTTGTGTGCTAGAGTAGATTTTATCTACTCATAACTTGTCTAACTCTATTTAATTGATTGTTGTTGCATGTGATAATGTGTCATGTTGACTGGTGAGTTGTTGTGATGATTCTTGATTTGCTAGGTATGTGTATTACTGGTTTATTCATGTTTTGTGAATGTAACATATGTTAATGTTGAGTTGCTAATTTATCCTTTTAAGCTCAGTTTTGTACTATCTTAACAAAGAAAATAGGTACTAAACTTGCCTCTTAAGATATTCACTTAAGTGAATCCGATATCAAGGCCTTAGAAATGAGAGTGTTAATGAGATTAAGTGAATTCTTAGTGAATAAAGAGACAAATAAGCTTTCTTGTATGGCTTAATAGTTGCTTAGTCTTCTTTAGTATATAGTTGATGCATTTGTGTTATGGCAAGAAAAGGACCAATGCATTGAATTCTTGAAAATTGATATTTTGCTTAGTTAAGCTTTACTTTGAAAACAAGTTTCTTATTAAGCAAATGGTTTATTTTTGGAAGTTTGGTTTTGCAATGTAAATATCTTGGTTTACAAAGATTGGTTTTCAAGTGTATAGAATTGTATAGCATGAGCTAGGATGAGTTTATTAAACTCTATTCTAGGTTCTTGGACCTTCGTTTATGTCTAGACACCTAAATTAAGGTTAACTAATCAGAGAGGGCTGAGGCTAGGGATAGGCTAGGATATTGGTACCGATACATGTCACGTGCATTAGGAAAGTACATGTTTGCTGCATTTACATTTCATGGTTGATTTAATGTGTATCATGATTGACTTGGTGAATTGCTATTTATCTATGATGTGATTTTGTTGGTATTATTATTTGTCTATCTGCTCTTACTCAACTTACAGTAAGATGAAGAAATAAGTTTTCTTATCTTTAAGTTCTGAAAGAAGTTAGTTGAGATCTCATATCATGGAAACAAGGAGACTCTAGTGTACATAATTGATATCTTTGAGGTAAATTGTCAAGTAGAAAGTACATTAGAATGTTGGTTAGAAGGTGTATTGGAGAAAACCCTTATGTAGTTGAAGTGAATTAGAAACTTGATTCAAGCATTGGGAAAGAGCTATACAAGAAGAATGCTGGTCATAAAGTGTAATAGAGAAAACCCTTAAGTAGCTTAAGTGAATCAAAAAATGGATTTAAGCACTGGGAAAGAGATGTATAAGAAGATTGCTAATTATGCTATGAAGGCCTCAATAGGAGATTATAACAATGTTGTGTAGACCTTCTAATAAAATTGTATTATGTACAGATATCTTGATAGAGCTACATATTGCAAAAGACCTTAAAGTTGTGATACTTTGGGTTAGCTTACTAATGCAAAGATTTTTGTTGTTGTTTGTTAAATCAACTGAGAAGAGTTTTAGAAGTAGGAGTTTTATGTTGTTATATGATAGGTTAATTATAGGTTTTACCTTGTTCTTAACTCAAGAATGTTAGTAATGAACTATCTTCAAGTACCAAAAAGTTGAGAAAAATTCTTAAGTGGACATTTAAAAGGCGAGATGTTATAAGGTCGTATTAGAGCATGGTTTGTAAAATGGGCCTTAGAATATCACAACTTGTCTCTAGATAAGGATTGGAAGTGCGATGTATTGACAAGTTGAGGCATTTATGTGGACTCAAAGAATCAAAGTAATGATGGAAATGAGGTTTAAGACATGTTAAGGATTGTGGACTAAGGTTATTTAAGATGACGAGATAGAAAGTATGAGGAGTAGCATAGATTGAAGTATGTTTTGAGCAAAAAACTTAAGGAAGTTGCAAGGAAATTGATGGACTTGAGTTGATATTGAGTAGGAAATCCTAGTAAATTCTTAATAAATTAGTGTATTAAAGGAATTGAGTAGAAGATTTGTAGATGCATAACTTGAGGAACAATGAGAGATTATATCTCATAGAGTTCAATTGGACTACTAGGGTATCTAATCCCATTTGCTCCCCTTTTGAGAATAGGAAAGAAATGGATCTCAAGTTGTGAGCAAGGGAAACTCTGTAAAATTGAAAATGTGGCAGTGGAAATGTAAGTATTAGTCTATCCAGAGTAGCTATACTAGCTTAAGAAGGTAAAAGAATAGTACCCTTATATAGCAAGAGTAAGTTAAGGAAGGAGTAGAAAATTTGAACATTTCTAATAATCATTGTTGTAAGAAGAAAAATAAATAGGTATAGCATGAGAGATAGTTAGATTAGTATGGAAAGGTATTCTTCATATATGCTTTAGCATACATGAGTAAGCTAAGAAAGGAATGACAAATCTATGGCTTTTGAGTTTTATTTGTTCAATTCTTCAGCTATCATAACTCTAATGTTTCCTATGTTGAGTTTCTACCTTTACAGTTGATCCGATCATGTTATGTTGATCATAAGATCAATAATTAGTCAGTTCTTTTGTGTGCCTTATTGCTCCTAGAGTTGTGTCAATCTTGTTTAATTCAAAACAAATCCAGCTGGATCAAGTCATTCTATGTCTCATTTGAGTTTGAGTCAACTAAAAGTTCAGATTTACCATACTCATATTTAATATTATATGTGTGCTAGCTACATGAAGTGCTTAAGCCTTTGGCCTAGATGGAGGTGTAGTACTTGGAGAGTTACAAAAGTATACATAAGGAAAGGGTATAGCTATAAGTTACATTTGGATGACAAAATTGCTATGACTAACCTTGAGCATGGTAAGAAATGAGGTATGTACTAAGTTATAGAAATTGAGTTAGAAGGTATTTGAAGGTGGAATTCTATCTAAATGGAGGGTTAGAGGATTGGTGAGAATATGTTCTGCATAACAAATTGAACTTGATTTGACTCAAAACCTACCTCAAAAAGTACCAAAGCTTAGAAATAAGAGAATGTATTAACTCAAAACCTAAGTCAAAAGGTGCAGGAAATAGGGGTTAAGTTGAAATGATATAAAACTTTAAAAGTTTATCAACTAGAAATAACTTACATAGCAACAAATGAATTTGATGTAATTCCATAATTGAAAATTCTTATTAAAGATATTATACGAATTGATAGCATTAGAAATTATCTTATTAGGAATATCAAAGATGACTTCACTAAGAGGATGAATTTTGCTCATAAAGCTATAAGAGGGCAAATAGAATAGAGATAGGAGCGATGGCTACTAACTTTGATAAGAAATTAATGAGAGACAAGAGAAGTATAAGATATCATAGAAGTTGAGACAAGGGATGTTTACAATGAATTGTATTAAAGTTATGATATAAAAGTTATATAAAGGTAGGATTGGGGTTGACCATGACCATCATTGAGGTATAGAAAGTAATAGGAATGTAAAATAACTGTGTCTTTGGCAACTATATTAAGTTATGAATGTATAGTAATTGAAGAAGGAGGTGAAATATAGTTCTTGAATTACAAGCATGAGACTCAGAAAGTAGGGTAGAAGGTCTCGATAGCATGTAAAGTATTAGAGATGTTGTCAAGTGAGTAAAAATTAATGTTGCTACTTGAACCCCTACAGTATGTGAAGAGTATAACAAAAGGGTATAAAGAATGGCTACATAAGTTAATAAGAGAAGGTCTATGAATATGATAGGGTATAAGTGTATTGAAGATATGACTTTAACATGAATTGTTGAATGTGATGTGATGTGAGAATCAGAGCTATACAATGGAAGCGTAATAGTAAGAGTAAAATTATATTGTTTTGGAGGGTGAATGTTTAGAGGATAAAACTTTTTATAAGGGGGGTAGAATGTAAGATTCTGATCTTCGACCAACTATTGAAGATTTGGAATAACAACACATTCTTAATAAACATGTAAATTAGAAAATACAACTTGAGAAGTGAGGAAATAAAGTGCCCGAGAGAAATACGAGTGACAAGAGCAATTATATAAAGTGATTCTAGTAATTCAAAAATGGTAAATTTAGGGTTCTAGAAAACATTCTTGAAATTAAATACATTTTTAATATAAGGTCCAAAAAGTTAAAAGAAGTACCTTAGTAAAGTTTTTTTGTAAAATTAATTAGACAAAATATTTAAATTAATTAAAATGTACTTTTAGTGATAGTGAGATATTTATGTTGTATACTTGAAACATAAGATGCAAACATAGCAAGGCCCTAAAGATAAAATCATCTACCCTAAAAATTAATTATTTAGAGCAAATTCAAAATAAGACAGCTAGTAGAAGTACCATTTACATATGTGTAGACTTGAAAAAGGAAAAAATAGTAATATATTAAATAATATACTTAAGATTTGTATTATAAATAAGACAAATAAATTAAAAGATTGAAGGGATAGTTGGAGGACATTCTTAAAACAAGTATGGGTGTGGCAAACATGTGTATTAGGTTTATAAGGCATCCATGTTCGATTAAGTACGAGTCAACATGGGAAATAAGAGGAAAAAGATGCTTTAAGGCTTCGAAATATCATCATCGACAAAGGAGAGGGTACAAAATCACATACATACTTCTAGACATTAGTTTACACACTTTAAGATTTGGAAAAAAAATTGGTGAGTTTTAGAAGTGTTAACAAGAGGGTTTGTAAAAATCAAGAAGAAATAGGCCAAAATTGGGTGAAATTCAAGTCCCTTAGACTAGCCACCACCTAGAAACTAACCAAACCATTTGGAGATAGGAGAGGTGGTGTTAAGGTAAGCCAATGTAATATCCTAAGATTTTGAGCCAATTCAGTAACCTTAGGATTCAAGTCTCTAAATTTAGTGTACTGGGCTATGTTATCCATTTTATTTCAAATTTTACAGTAAAGTTAGATAATGTAATTTAAGTAAAGTTAATTTCTCAAAGTAAGCTATATAAAAATATTAATTTAAGAAAACGATAATTTATCGCTAAAACTGATAAATAATGTAAATGTAAAATTTGAGCATTTATGTATAATGAGATAATAGAAATAAGTTATTTAACTTATAAAAATAATAAATGAAGTTGAATTATATGTAATATAAATGTATTAACATAGAATATGCATCATTTGCATTAAACACACATATATATATAATAATAATAAATATTTATTAAAATAAGGTAAATTAATTTTAAAAAATAGAAAATTAATCTAAAAAATGAAAAGATGAGTCGTCATACCTATGTGGTAGCCTAAGATCAATTTGGATAATGAGTCAAATGCCTTGAAAATGAGGAAATGACAACTAGCAAAGTTAGATACTAAGGAATTTTAGATTTTTGACATATGGCACCTACCTTTTGACATGTCATCATATCTAAAACTATATATGGGCCTTTTATTCATCATTTTGTTATTTTAGAAATATAGAAACACTAGAAAATCGAACAAAAAAATAAGGAAAAAATAAGAAAAATAAGGAAAAATTAGGGGTAGAATTTGAGTAGGCTAGTTCACTAGGCTAGGAGCAAGCTAACTTGGAGCGATTTTAGAGTTAAAGAGATGGTGGTACACCTAGTTTTTCTGACAAAGGGTAGTGGCCGGAGGCGGTTAGTTTAGGTGAACTAAATTGCTAACTAAAACTTTGTAAATTTTCTAAAAATAGCAAATAATATTATTTAAATATGATACTTGGTTTCCCAGAGTTAATTTATGTGTAATAATTGTTTTTAATTAAATAATTATCATAAACATAGGGGTCTTAAGAAATGGTTCTATTTGGACAAAAATTGAATTAAAATTTAGGAATATTAAATAATGTTCTTTCAAGTTGAAAATTTGTACTAACATACCTAATATATTTATTTAATTGTAGTAACAAGAATTTTTTAAAATAATCATGTTTACTATTATTGTAATTATTTTAGATAAAATTGGCAATTTCACTATTTTATTGAATTAATTAGTTTTTGAAAAAATCAAAATATAAACCCTACATATTGTGATTTTTGGAAGTTCATAAGGAAGTTTGGGACACTTTATTTTTATCTTGTGATTAAATTCACTTATTTGTTCAATTTTTACTAATTTCAAGTTAAAACTACTATTTTTGTAAAAATATATAATAGCTAGTTTAGTATAATTCATGATCAATAATTAAACCACATATTTTTATAAGTTTATAGGATTTTTCATGGAATTAATTGGGCTTACATACTATTTATTATGTATTTTCATAATGTAAACCTATATATTATCTTAGTATATGATGCAGTAATTAGTGCTAATGTGATATTTGTTAAATATGTAAAGGATTAGTATTTTTAAGTACATAATGAATGCTAACTAGCTCGGAAAATGAGTAATTTAAAGATTTTTAATTTAGATTTAGGATTTAATTGAGTTAACTATGAAGTTATATTAACACGCAATCGAATCGATAATATGACAGGTTATTTTTAGACATTTGACAATATTGATTAATCTTGATTCTTAAGATATCTTAATAGTACTTGAAATAATGATTATAACGTTATAGAGTTTATTGAAATCAAATAGGAAATGAGTAAGATACAGTTAAACAAAGTTTAAAAATGCATAAATGAAAGCTTATAACATTTCAAGTTTAACCTATATTTGATTTGAATATTATATTATATTTTCATAGGTGTGATAAGTAAGGAAGGACCACGTAGTAGAGTTTAGGATTTTGCATTATTACTAAGTTTAGGTAAGTGGATTTAACCCATGATTGGAGCAGATATATTGTTACTCATAATATTGCGTACTGTTTGATACTGTATTGATTGAATATTGGTATATCATGGGTGAACTGATATGTTACTATAGTGGATGCTGATGTGGTGATTTTGAATAACAATAACTATATCGTGGTTAAATTGTTATGCTACTATGCTAGGTGATGATTTGTATTTATGAAAGATTGTGCTGATTAAGGAAGTTGAGTAATTGCTAACTTAATCTTCTAAGTGTTCACCTAAGTGAATCTTAAGTAAGATACTAAAATTCCACTAGGGAGAGTTTAAAAGCTAGATTTAGATCACTAAGTTGAATAAAACCAAAGATTAGTTGTGTTGATTGATATTCTTAAGTTGTTATTGCATATTATGGCATGGTATGGCACAAAAGGGACCTGCGGGTCAGAAATTTCAAAATGAGGCTTCCTAATGATCATGGAAAGAATATGGCTTTATGAACTCAGTTTTTAGAAGCATATACATTGCATTGCTCAAACATGGTGACTATTTTGATAGTTAGATTTAATAGATTATAGTATGTAATCTAATTTGGCAATGTTGCCACTTTGATTTGGTAGACTATAGTGTGTGGTCTAATTTGACAGTGTTACTACTTTGATTTGCTAAACTACAGTATGTAGTTTAATTTTATAAAACAAAGTTGAGGGTCTTACTCCTAAGCAACTCCTTATTGCCCTTTTTGAAAATAGTAGACTGTAGTGGGTAGTCCAATTTAGTGGGGGTCCTACTCCTAAGCAACTCCTTGTTGCCCATAGGTTCTTAGACATTATCTAGATACCCAACTATTGACTAACTGAAAGAAGATTGGAGGGCATAAGATATCAATACCGATGCATGCCACGTACATGAGCATAGCATGCTACATTATTAGTAGTAAATGCCCGATTAAGCAGATGCATATGTGAAGTTGAACCTACAAGTTATGATTAAAATGTTTCAGTTGTGATGTGTAATATTATCTATATTATGTTATTTGTTATCCACTCTCACTTAGCTTTAGTAATTGAGAGGATAAAAAGTTTTATCCTCAAGTTAATTGCATCGTAAAGGGCCCAACATTAAAGGGGGATATATATACTGATAGCATGAGTCAGAGTCAGCGACTTTTTTATGGAATCTGTACTAAGTTAGGAATTCTATTATTGTTAATATAACAAAGGAAAAAGCTTGTTCATGTTTTAATATAAATATTATACATAAGTTGTAACATAATATCCAACTAAACTCCGATATAGCAACCCTTTTATCATGTAAACAACGTTGTCTTTTGATTAATGAGCAGGTTGAGTTAAGTTTTCAATAGGTATTCCTATGTGATGGTATATTCTATGCTAAGCTGGGATGTAACATTCTTGAGTTGGTAACCAAGCATTAATTAAGGACCATAACCTTTAGACACGTATGACATATGTGAGGTAGTTAGGTAACGAAGAGTCATAGTTTTGTAAAACAACTATAGTAGTTATCTATAGAATTGTCTGTGATGGTTATTTAAAGAGATGATTTATAGGGAATGTAGAATGTCACTAATGAGCTGTGTATCTAAGGAGCAAAGAGAGGATCTATCACAATAGCCTCAACCTAACCTCAAGCAACCACAACATATGGAGGAATTAATATAATAGTTTACGGTTGCATTGGCAAGAGTTGGTGGAGATGGAGATAATGTTACGAACTGAGGATAGTCTAGTCGTAGCAAATGTCGTATACTATACAAAGAACCCCTGATTGGTTACTTTTCCAATCATGAACTTTTCATACAATATACAAGGCTCTACAACCACTAGTTTCCCAAGAACATACAAATCCATATGATATCATCACATAAACATATTTATATAAAATTTAAACTACAAAGTTTACGATACATAGTAATTTAGTATATCTAAGTCTATATTACTGATAAGATAAAAGTACATAAGTAAAAGTCTACATAATCCATCCTCTCCCAATACACTAGATGGCTCGCTCTTGCTTAAGTCCCTAAGCTAACCTATGGTATCCCTCAACCAGTCTCAACGAACAAGCTATCCTACAGTAAAAGTCTAACGGGGTATAAGCCTAAGCTTAGTGAGCAAAACCCTCTGCCACACTACAAGTAAGTTATAAATACATTATATTCACACATATGAATAATGGTCAAATAGAATGCCAAACAATACGTATAGTTAACTAGTCCATATACGTAACTCAGATTTAACGCCCTCCGAAATTAGGGTGGGAGTATATATGGCACCAATTAGATCCAGGTATTATACTAGAACTTACTTTACTACGGAACTCCACATTCTATACTTAAATCAAACAAGTCTTTTAGTTTCATAAAAACTAAGTTCTAGTATAATAGTAAGTATGAGTGGACCCCCATAGTTTACACTTACCCCTAAACGGAGGCCTTTAGACTTGACCTTTAACTAGGTGGTTAGCACTTCTAACACCTAGTATTCCTGCTGGCTAGGGTAAGGTCATTTTGTATAAGTGGATCGTACAAAACCAATAAATTTAAAATAACAACCCCGAATGGCCTCTCTTTACCTCCATATGATGTGACGGTCAGAATTATGTCTATGTAATGTATGTTGATGCATGTACCAGTTTCTTCTTATGAGCCCAGTATAATTAAGTCCAATTATGTTGTGACCATCCAATAGTACACACAATCATTTTCTATACTACCATACGGCAAACAAAGTATTATTCGTACTTAAGGTAAATTCACAACTTAGCACATAATAACATACACAAGCATTTCCTGACCCCACATAACAATCAATTAATAATATCATTTAAGTCTACTATCTACAATCACATACAAGCATAGAATCATAGGGTAAATATTTACTTAACCATGACGACTCGCTTTAGTCTTAGTAATCAATCACGAGATCCATGCCCACCTCGGGATCATTTGATCATTACAATATAATAACACTAGTAAGTAATTGAATTAATTGGTAATTCTAGATATCTATTTACCTAATTCTACTTAGATTACTATCAATTTTTATCCAATTAAACTTTGTCACTAATCCTATGTAACTTTTTCATTCTATTTCTGATATTTACAAATTTATAGTCATTTTTCATCTTTCTCGAATGTACATTCACACAGTGATGTCTGTTTTGGACGTTAAAACCCCTGTTTTACCATATGGGCTAAATTTATTGAAATTTTAACTATGGAAGCTTAATTAATCTTATTACTTATATTTATATCCTATTTTAGGACTTAATGATTTAATTAGCTATTAGATTCTTACACTTAAGGAATTTTATATTGGTATTGCTAACTCATGTATTTAATTAAGTTTAATTCAATTTAGGAAGATATTAGGGTTTAAAAGATTTTTTGACCCTAAGTACATGTATATACTTAGGTTATACTCTTATGTAATCTTATAAATTATTATTTTATAAGCTTATACTTGTGTCATCGCTTATGTCATCATCGCTTACATCATTATTTGATTATATAAGCTCTTACCTTTTACTTAAGTGTCTTATGTACACTCATACATATGTTAAGTATATACTTATACCTTTACTATACTTGTATGTATATTAATATACTCATACATATACTTATACATATACCGTATTTATACTTGTACATATACCCATATACACATAAGGTAACATATACTTTTATACGTATTTTCGTATGCATAAAATTTCTTTTAAGAAAGTTTCTCAAATTTCATCTTTTTGTATTTTAAGGGTGTATTTAGCATGATATATGTATGTATAGTTGGTATATGCCTTATTTTGGGTTATGCACATATTGGATTCTTATGTACAAAGGTCTTTATACATGTATTTATCTAATATACTGTTATATACACATACTTAAATACATGTACACATGCTCTTCTTCCATTTACTAAGGCTATCCTACACTTTTAAACATAAAAATTGAATCTTTAGGCCTTCAACAACATATATGTACACAACACATAAACTTTTTAAACTAACTTACCTATTCATCTAACTATTAGATAATATGAAGCAATACATAATAACATACCTTTGTTTTCTCCTTAAAATATGGTTACAAAGTTTGAAAATTAAGAAAAGTGAAAGGGAAAGGGGAATCACGATTTGGGAAGAAGAAGAAAGGGACTTGATTTTGTGTTGTTTTGTGTTTTTGAAAGTGAAAGCAAGTAGGTCCTAAAGGATAGGGGAGTGGACAGCAAGGAAGTAGGGAAAAGGAAGAAAAAATCTAAAAGAAAAGAAAAGAAATCATTAGAAAGGAAGAGATATTTCTAGAGTGAAAAAGGCATTTTGTTGACTTAGTCAACTCTTTGACTTTGGTCAACATGTGTTGACTTGGTCAACTTTCCAAAATTACATACCATTTAGTGTATATACTGAAGTAATTAAGGAAAATTAGTAGAAAGATTAAGGAAATGAAAGAAAATAAGAAGTTTAGTGAATTGATTAGTAAAAATAGATAATGAGATCTTCCATTAGGTATTTATATCCTATATACATCATTTGGTAAGCTACTTAGTATAATTATTATGAAAAGTGTCATTTAGGATATTAATCTTTACTACATGCTAGGACAATTGAAGAATATGAGAGGGATTTCAATGAATTATTGAAGATTGCTCTTGAAGCTATGTAGAATAATGAGATTTCTAAAGTAAAGTGGTTCAAGGCAGGGCTTGAACTTTATTACTAGGTAGAGTTGAAAAGGAGTAGAGTGAAAAGATATATTGATGTTGTTAATGAAACTCATCTGATCGAACAAGTGTGTAATCTTTGACAAGCTGTAGATGAGATTGAGAATAAGAAAAGAAAGTTGGATGTTGGTTTTAGTAGTAAAAGCAATATAGCTAAAAGAAAGAAGTTCATTCGATTTGCGAAAGGAACATAAGGCCTTTATCAAAAATACAATCTTGTTGGAAGTGTACTAGTAAGCATCGAGCTTAGGAATGCCCATAACTAAGGGGGAAGTGTTCTAGATGTGGTGAAACTAGACATCTAACTAAGCAATGTTGTAACCTGACCCAAGTGGTATATAATGTTACTGATGCAATCAACGAGAGCATACTATTTGAAATTTTATAAGATAGCAACAGGAGAGATCGGTTCAACAACAAAACCAAACTAATGAATTAGGATTAGGTAATAAGAATAAATAACCTAGAAGGAAAGAACCTAAGCCTAGGGAGCAAGATAGAATGTATGCTTATGTTGATCAACAAGACGAAGCTAGAGATCACCAGATTGTGATTGGTATGACCTTTGAACTTGATAATTTGGATTACTTATATACCCGATAGCTGATAGTTGATAAATAAGAAATGCTTGAAAGTAATAATATAGTTATCATAAGAATGTTTTAGGACTAGTATGTGTAGGAGATGGTTATGCCTATACATAAGCTCTGTTTAATATTAAGGCAATTGACTTGTATATATTAAAAGAATACATTGATAGAAATAAACTATTTATAGAAACTTTAGAGTTAATAGTTATAACCCCTGTTGAAGGAAAACAAGCAGTGCAATATAAAGTGAAGGATGGGGAGTGTGAATCTAAATACTCATGAGATGATTGTAGAACTAGTTATCTTAGATATAAAAGGATTGAATGTGACACTAGAGTTAAGCATGAAGCAAATGTTGATTGTAAGGGAAAGATAATAGCATTTAAGTAGCTTCATGAGAAGGGAATCATAAAAGATTTATAGAAACTTAAATGTTAAGAGAAGTTGTGGAAAGAAAAAGAACTTGTGAGAATGAGTAATGCATATTCTAAAGATAATATGGATGTTGCAGTGAAGTAAGAAAAAGTTATTATTGGAATGAATCGAATAGTGAGAAATATCAAAGGTAGATGATCATGAGTGAGCTTAAGAATAAATCAAAACTTTATCCGAAGTATAATCAAAGACTAGTTCAAGGATTGGCCTTATACCAAATGAAATTGTAATCCATGAGCATAGTCTAATTTGGCAGTGTTGGCACTTTGATTTGGTGAACTACAGTATGTAGTTTAATTTTATAAAAAAAAGTTGAGGGTCTTATTCCTAAGCAGCTCCTTGTTACCCATAGGTTCTTAAATGTTATATTTAGATGCCTGGCTATGTCAACTAACCAAAAGAAGATTAGAGGGCATAGGATATCGATACTAATGCATGCTACGTGCATGAGCATAGCATGTTACATTGCTAGTAGTAAATGCTCGGTTAGGTAGATGCATATGTAAAGTTGAACCTACAGGTTATGATTGAAATGTTTTAGTTATGATGTGTAATATTGTTTATATTATGTTATTTATTATCCATTCTTACTCAAATTTAGTAGCTGAGAGGATAAAATGTTTATCCTTAGGTTAACTACATCATGAAGGGCCTAACACTAAAAGGGGATATATATACTAAGAGTGTGAGTAGGAGTTAATAACTTTTGTACGGAACTTATACTAAGTCAAGAATCCTATTATTGTTAATATGATAAAGGAAAAACTAGTTCATGTTTTGATGTAAATATTATGTCGTACACATGAGTTGTAATAGAATATCTAGCTGAACTCTGATGTAGCAACCCTTTTATCATATAAATAATGTTGTCTTTTGATTAATGAGTAGGTTAAGTTAAGTTTTCAACAAGTATTCCTGTATAATGGTACATCCTATGCTATGTGGAGATGTGATAGCTAATATATCCCTACCCCTGGCGGTAGTTGAAGCTTGGAGTGGTAGTGGGTTTTAGCTCTACTTGTTTTCATTTCTAATTTTCTAAAAATAGCAAACGAGCTCTAAAAATTATGATTTTCGATTCCTCAGGTAATTTTTCATATAGAATCTAATTGTAACGAGATTTTTCAAATTCAAAGTCAAAATGTGTCCCTTAAGAAATCGAGTCAAAAAATGAATTTTTAAAAGCATAAATGATGTTGTTTTGACCTTCTATACAAATATTACTAACTGTTACATTGATTCCATGAAAAGAGTTTTGAAAAAATCTAAAGTTGGAATTTTAGGAATTTTTCATTTAGCTACTAAGTGTGTTAAATTTTTAATTGGGTTATCAAGTGCTTGTATATAACTATAATTGAAACTTAGAGTATTGGCTCAATGTGATGTAGTGTAGAAGCAAGGGTATGGATGCTGGAGTTAGCTAATTTGATGATTGAAAGAATGCTTAGTATAGGTTAAAACATGAGTCAGAATATAAGTCAAAACATATAATAGCAGGGAAAGTGAAATTGCCTAATATGCATATTGCAGGTTAGAAACTGATGCAAGGGTTGGTTGATTTTTTGGTTTGTATATGTGTTCATAGTAATTCACTATGCTCCTTATGTGCCTTTAGCTAAGTAATTAACTTAAATGACATATTAGTAGTGCTATAGCAAATTGGAAGTTTAATAAGTGTTTCACTAAAGTCTTATATATTGGAATCAAAGTAGTGTTTAAGGAAATGAGATATAAGAATAACTACATAATGTTGAAGAGGTCAAGAATTATGTTAGAAAGTACGTTAAAAGGACCTTGTATAAAAGAACTAAGTTAGAAACTAGGTTAAAAAGTATTTAGAGCCAAAGTTGTTTTAAAAAGAATAACACTAAGACCTGGACCTCAAAGTGTAGGTAAGTTAATAACCTTGCTTACACTTAACCTATATTGACTTGAGTGTTGTACATGTTTTGTTTAGCAAAGCGGACTAAGGAAGGGCATCAAATGAAGAGTAAGCTTAGGGAATTTGCTAACTAGCCCAGGTAAGTGGATTTTGTGTGCTAGAGTAGATTTTATCTACTCATAACTTATCTAATTGTATTTAATTGATTAGTCTTGCATGTACAAACTTGTCACATTGATTGATGAGTTGCTATGTTGATTCTTGATTTGCTGGGTATGCGTATTACTGATTGATTCATGTTTCTTGAATGCAATATATGTTGTTGCTAGGTTATTGATTAATCCTTTTATGCTTGGTTCTATACTAACTTCACAAAGAAATTAGGTACTAACCATGCCTCTTAAGGTGTTCATTTAAGTGAACTTAGTATCTAGGCTTTAGAAATGAGAATGTAAATGAGATTAAGGGAATGCTTGGCTAATAAAGAAGTTAGTTGAGTTCTCATATCATGGAAACAAGGAGACACTAGTGCACATAATTAGTGTCTTTGAGGAAAATTGTGAAGCAGAAAGTACATTAGAATGTTGGTTAGAAAGTATGTTGGAGAAAACCGATATGTAGCTGAAATAAATCAAAAAATGGATTCAAGCACTAAGAAAGAGCTATACAAGAAGATTGTTGAGTTATACTACAAAGGCTTGAATAGGAGATTATAGAAGTGTCATGTAGACCCTCCAATCAAATTGTATTATATACAGATATCTTGATAGAGCTATGTATTGTAAAAGACTTTATAGTTATGATACTTTAGGTTAGCTCATTTATGTAAAGATTTCCACTATTGTTTATTAAATCAAAAGAGAAGAGTTTTGGAAATAGGAGTTTTATGTTCTTGTAATATAGGTTAATTACAGGTTCTATCTTATCCTTAACTCAAGGATGATAGTGACAAACCATTTTCAAGTACCAAAAGTTGAGAAAAATTCTTAAGTAAACACTTAGAAGGTGAGGCATTACATGTAGATTGGATGAAATAAGAAAATAAATTCCATACACATATTTTATTAGAAATTCCTGTAACATTAATTAAATGTGACATATAAGGAAACTATAAATAAACAATTAGATTAAAATAACATCATTTACTATTTTTAAAAATTCATTGGAATAGAGAAGTATTTTTAAGAACCGATATAAATGGTTCAAAATTTAAAAATCTGATTTGATTTTTAAATTATACAGGAAAAATTACTAAAGGAACCAAGTTTCATAAATTTTGGAAATGGTTGGGTATTTTTAGCAAAATGAACAAGTTTAAGAGCAAAAGTCACATTATTTGCTTTGTCGGAGCTCTTAGCACCATTAACCGGAGAGGACAGGTAGGTTGAACCCCCTTAGTGCTAGATCTCAACCACTAAGTTGCTATAACATCAGGTATGCTATAAAGTCTAGAGTATTGAAATTAAAAGGGGAGAAATAAGATAAATATTTAGGGTATTAAAGGATTGGTTTGTAACTGACTGAAATATGTGGGGGTGTTTTAGTATAGTAACAAGTAAGAAACCATTACCACCTTAACAAACTAAGATTAAAAGAAAACCCTACCCCCAACCACTCTCTTTTGTCCATGCTTTAACCCTATTATTAGAGAACCCCTAAGTTTATCTCAAAAATCAACACCAAAATTCGGATTATTGATATATAAGTACCAAAAAAATGTAAGAGCTTAATGGTTACACAAGGATATAAGTACTAGAAAATCACAAGAGCTTAATGGTTACAAAAGGATACAAGGATTCTTGTTAAGTTTCTATCTACCTTAGAGGAAAGTTCATTTTTCTTCATCTAAGGATGAAAACCTTAAGAGATTTAAGATTTGTAGTGTGCTAAAGGCAAAGATTTGAGTTTTGAGTGCTAATTAATTAAGGGATTAGGTAAGTCATCTCAAATTTCCTTATTTTCTTTTCATTCTATAATGATTGCTTGCATCGGGTTTGAAATTGTTAGTTAAAAGGGGTTTCAATTGATTGAATTGTAGTGTTTGAAGAGTGCTAGAGGTTCGTAGAAAGGAATTGTAATTGGAAGATTTTGTAGTTGGTGCTTCATAATAAGAATTATGAGTTAAGGGAATCATGGCCTAAGATTATGGGTGTGATATTGACTGTGATTCTCATAGATATATGGAGGTGAAGCATAAGTGTATATCACCCCTTGAGAGATACCTCGATCATGGATGCTTAGCCATATATCACCTTAAGAGCTTTAAATTTGCCTTACGACTAATCTGAAACCTTTGACATGATATATAAGGCATCTTTGAATACCGGGTAACTTCCTGAGTATGTATTTCTAAGTAGTTTAGATTAATTATTCAATAAATTTTTCAAAGTAACTAACTAATCATTAATATGATCTAACTGTAAGTAGGATTATTTCCCACCAAAAGAATATTATAAGTACGACATAGCTTACAAAATAAAAACAAACCATACGGAGTTCGGTCGTACATCCCATGTCAGAAACAAATATAAAAAACTATACAAAAGAAAATGTGCAAGTTCTCTTAGTCACTCTTTCTTGACTTGTACATCCCAGCTCCCTAATACTAACCCTGAGCATAGCACACCCTAGGAGTAGCCAAATGTAGTCTTGCATCAAAAGATTAAGGAGGCATAACTTGACAATGTTCTTAGTGAATAATTCTTCCTACTAAGCCTTTTACGCAATGATCAAACAATTATATTAAATAACCATATGAATGCAACAATTATATGCTCAAACAAATATATATAGCTTAACCAATAACTACATATAACTTGGATTTCACCTTCAGAGCTAGGGTTGGAGTTACTTAAACCGTTAAATATAGGTCTAAGCACCCTCGACAAATAAACACACAAGTCTCTCATTCACTTAGTTCTTTCTATTCTTACAATTAATTACATCATTCAATTATTACTTCTCAATTCCTATACGGAGAGTGAGGATGTGAGTAACGCATGCAAGTTACTCACCCATAAGTGGTGGGCTCTATAACTCAACCTATTACTATGTGATTAGTGTCTCTAACGCATAGTAAGCCTACAAGTTAGGGTAAGGCCATGTTGCATGTGTGCACCGTACGAAAAATCATATACATAAACATCATCACGACCCTTGTAAGACCCTTCCATCCCACTTGTGTAAAGTGACGGCCAACATATAATAATGAAAATTATGCCATGCATCATTCGAAATAGTTATCATTTGAAATTGTTATATTTGTTTTACTTTATGACCACCCATTTCATCAGACAATCTCAAGGCATGCTACAATAGCTATATAATAGAAATTTTGTTAATATATATTAGAATACTTTAGCATGACAGTCACAAAATGTCATTGACATGCAATTCCCAAGTCCCTGAACATATCAATTGTTATTTGACTTTAAGTGCAACAATTTTGCAATCAAATACAAGCATAGTAGCCATAGGACTACTCATACGGCTATGATGATTTATGGATCATAGTAGTCGATAGGTAGGTCTGGATCTATATTGGTATCACTTGAAATAATCACGAAGGAATATGAATAAGAAAATGAAATCATGCATCTCCGGGGTTAGACACATGGAGAAAGCACTACAACGAGGTGAACTGAAAAGAACAATGAAAAGGTTAGCAAAGTCTGGGTAGCTACTGAATAGATATGACACACCACTCAATCCTACTTCGCTTACAATCCATAGGATATGATACACCCATCTAAATTAAAAGGTCACTCGCCACTACTCCTTGCTAAAAGGAATGGATAAGAGTTGAGAGTTAATGAGAACATTGAGGTTACTTAAAGAGAATAATTCTATATTAGAAGTTAGATGATTGTTTGCATATAAGGAAAGTAGGGGTTTATATACTTGCACATTGAGGTTATTTTACACGTATGAAAAGATAAAATAGTATTTTATAGGCTTTAGCTGTGGCTAGGAAAGTAGGAGTGTGTTTGACATACATGAGGATTTGAGAGATAGGTCGGTAGGAGGTCCGATTAGGATGGGAGTCCCCATCTCGGCTATGGCTTAGAGCTAGTATTTTTCATACAAGCCCTTAAAGACCTCTAACAGGGCTTCTTGTGATTGGTCCAAGGGGTTGATTCCTATCATCTACCTAGAGGTCGAAGAGATTTATCCTCAATTCTAAAGCAATTTTTGCTCATTCTTCTAAGGTACTTATAAGGTCTTCTACTAGTAGATGGGGAATAATATCAGACACATTGAAGGTAGAGGAGACACCATAGTCATCAAGCAACTTAATCTGGTAGGCATCGCGGTTGATTTTCTTTAGGTCCTTAAATGGGTCGTTAGCTCGAGGAGATAGTTTGTTTTGCCTTAAATGCAGAAATCGCCTTTGGTTGAGGTGAACCCATATTAAGTCTCTTGGCTGGAAGGAAATAGTTTAGCGGCCTCAACTGCCAATCTCTTGTTGTCTCTAATTGAACTTGGCGATCTTCCTCATGATAGACTAGTGTAGCTCATGCAATTCTTAGGCTCGGTCCACTCCGGATTGACTTTCTTTAGTAGCTGCTGAGGTACTAGTCATGTTTAGGGGAATCATAGGGTTAAGGACATAGACGACCTCGAATGAGGTCTTCCTAGTAGTGTTATGGATAATTCAGTTGTATGCAAACTCTACAATGGGTAGGCATAGATCCCAATAATTTTGTCTATAAAATGTTTAGCAAAGGTTGTCATTGTGACAGAGCATCGATGACCACATTTGTACTCCCCTTCTTGTGCTGAATGACATACGATAACCCTTCCATGAATTCCAACCATTTAGCTTACCTCTTTGAAAGCTTGTTCTAACTCCTTAGATGTTTTAATGATTCGTGGTCAAAGTGAGGGCTCGGAAAAGGGAGTACAACTCCTTCTCGTATATAGAATAGTTTAGGGCTAGGCTACTTAGTTTCTTACTACGGTAAGTGACGGGCCATTGTTCTTGCATCAAGACAGCACCAATTCTAACTCCTGATGCATTGCACTCCAGTTCGAAGGGCTTGTCAAAATCTGATAGTGATAGGACAGGGGCTAAAGTGAGCTTCTCCTTAATCTCCCTGAAGCTTCACTCATCTCGATCACTCTACCTGAACCCTTCTTACTTTTTTGTCAGCTTGATTAGTAGGGTGGCTATTGTACTGAAGTCCTTAATAAATCACCTAAAGAAAGAAGCTAAGCCATGGAAACTTCAAACCTCAGTAGCATTCTTTGATGTTGGCCATTGCAGAATAGGTTAGATCTTTTCCTCATCTGCTCGAATTCCTTCCCTTGACACTACAAACCTTAGGAATATCACTTCTCTCCAACAAAACATGCTTTTCTTTACATTCCCATACAACTTCTTAGCTTAAAAAATGTCAAATACTTTGCGAAGTTGTTGAACATGGTCATTTAGGTCAGCACTATATACTAGTATGTTATCAAAATATACGACCACACATCTTCCGATTAGAAGGTGTATCACATGGTTCATTAACCTCATGAATGTGCTCGGCATGTTAGTAAGTTCGAACGGCATTACCAACCATTCATAGAGTCTGTACCTAGTCTTAAAGGTAGTCTTTCACTCATCCCCCAATCTCATACGAATCTGATGGTAGCCACTGTGCAGATCAATCTTTGAAAATATCCTTGCACCATGAAGCTCATCTAACATGTCATCAAGCCTCAGTATCGGGTATCTGTACTTAATAGTAATTCTATTGATTACCTAGTTGTCGATGTAAATGTGCCAAGATCCATCCTTCTTTAGGATGAGTAGAGTTGGTACTATTTAAGGGCTCATGCTCTCCTTCACATATCCTCGTTCAATGAGCTCGTCTACCTATCTTCTTAGCTCGGCAGCTTACTCAAGGTTCATCTTATATGTAAGTCAGTTCGATAGGGCAATGCCTAGCTACAGATCTATACAATGCTCTATGCCTCGGACTAGTGGCAATCCTTTGGGTAGTTCTTCCTAAAACAGGTTGGAAAACTCATTTAGCAAGCTTTGGATCTCTTTTGGAACATTCTGTAACTCCTTCATCTCCATGAGTCTCCTAATCAATAGGAACATAGGTTGATTAGCCCTCTCCACAGGTTAAAGCTCCCTTTGACTCATTACTAAAGCTTTTTCTTATTAGCTCAAGTGAGTTGGTTATGAGCCTCATTCACTTGTGACGGGGTTAGGAGTTGCAACACAATCTTCCTTCCATCTTTGATAATGGCATAAGTGTTCTTATACCTATCATAAGCGACACGTCGATCGAACAACCAAGGCCATCCAAGTAGTAGTTGTAACACTCCCTTAAGGATGACATCGCACACTACTTCATCCTTATACACGTTACCAACATTGAACGGTATGATCACTTGTTCAGTTACATACAAAGCACTCTTATCATGAAGATGATTTGAGGTTGGTAAACCTAAATGCTATACAAAGGAATGTGTAACAACATTAATAGATATTCCTTGTCTATGATGATTGTGCACAGTTCGCCTCTAATGTTACACTTGGTATGGAATAGGTTCTCTCTTTGGTCCTCCTTAGAGTTCGACAAGGAGCTCAGGATTCGCTTGAAAACTAAGGCCATTACTTCTCCCTAGCTAGTGTAGACATAGGTTTCCTCTTCCTCTTCCTCTTCCACCTTAGGTTCTCCAACATTCTCTTCTTCTTCGAGTTCGCTCTCATCAATACTATCAACCACGTCTCCTTAGAGTATCATGACATGCCTGTTTAGACATTCATTGGTTATGTGTCCAAAACCTAAGCATTTACAACACTTCACCTCACTGGTCTTCTGTTCGGATGGTTGGCCTTTCTCATAGGTTTTTGGGGTCGGCTTAGCTTTGAGTCGGCTCAACTGTCTTGCTCAACCTTGTAGGTCTGATCAACATTCCTCAAGTCAGTTATTCCTTTCCTCAGCTCGGTATGGCCTCCTTAGCTCGACTTGAATAGGTCGGTGCGATACAGGAGCTCAAGAGGATGTTTGCCTAAGTCAGCTCGAAACATTTCTCCTCTACTTTTCAACCCGCTACACTATCTTAATGGCTTCATCTAAGGTGTAAAATCTCTGTACTTCCATGATATTGTGAATTTCAAATTTGAGTCTAGAAATAAACCTCGATATGTTGCATACTTCTAGCTCTTCCACATTGGCTCTGATCATAAGCATTTGGAATTCCCTGACATAATCATCAACAGATCGGCTCCCTTAGTGAAGCTCTTGCAATTTTGCAAACGTATCATGCAAGTAGGTTTCAAGCAAAAATCTATCCCTTAACAACCTTTTCATCTCATCCTAATTTCTAACACCTCATCTCCCATCTATAACTCTAGTGGTATTCAAATTCTTCCACCACATGGTGGCGTACCCAGTAAATTCTAACATAGCAAGTTAGACCTTAACCGCATCCTCATATCCATAACACTCAAATACATTTACATCTTTACTTTTACCAAAGGGCAGGATTTACACTTTAACATTGTCTAGCCTTCGAGGAACTTGGCGTCCTTGTCCCTATGTTTGGTAATAATCAACTTCTTCTTCACCAAACTCTTCGACATCAATCTCCTTATCATCTTCCCTAATCTCCTCCAACTCCAGATTTTTTTTAGCAGCCCTGTCTGCCACTCTTCTAGCTCATGGCAATCAAATTGGGTGATTGGTCCGATTGCCTTGGCCATAGTGTCTCTCAAGGGCGCCATCTTGTGGGTTTTGTTGCTGAACACCTTGGGGTTATTGCCTATTAACTTGCATTATAGTGGCTAGTCTCTCAACAAGGTTTATGAGTCTGTTATGTTTGTCATCAACAAACCTTAGGGTGTTACTATCATTTTAACCATGACCAGTTTGAGCACCACTACCCTGGTCACCAATAATTCCCTGAACACTTGAATCTAACATAGCATAATACCTTTTCGAATAGATTACCAAACTTGCTCTATTGTCACAATAGAAAATTGAGTATCAATGAAACTATAATTACAAACGCTCAAACATACTATAGTAGCTATAGAAGGAACACAATAACTACTAATAGTAAACAAACCAAAACTTCATTGCAACTTCACACATTTTCTTGGGGAACCATGCTTCGATACTAATGAAGATGATATGTCCTGGGGTCAAACACACGAAGAAAGTACTATAACAAGGTGAACCGAAAAGAGCAATGAAAAAGTTAGCAAAGTCTAGGCAGCTACTGAATGGATATGACACACCACTCGATCCTACTTAGCCTACAATTCGTAGGATATGATACACCCATCCGAATTGAAAGGTCACTCACCATTACTCCTTGCTAAAGAGAATAGATAAGAGTCAAGAGTTAACAAGAACACTAAGGTTGCTCAAAGAGAATAATTTTGTATTGGAAGTGTAAACCCTACTTTTAATAGGCCTAAGACTTGATTTAGAATACTTTTCAAACATTCCCAAGGATCAACTAAACTAAAAACTTAAGCTTATATTTAGAAACGAATTAAAATTTTCCAATTAAAAAAAAAAACAATTATCGATAAAACCGAAGCTTAAAGAACTGCAAGCTCTAAAGTCATTTAAAACCCTAAACCTTAAAACCATTAAGGAATTTTAACCCTAAGTAATTAATCGATAATTTAATTTGAATAATTTCATTCAACTTTAGAAAATTTCACAATTTTATAAAAATCAAGTCATAAATTACAAAACAATGCAAGATGAAAACCTAAAAACAATTTTCTATAAGACTATGCCCTTATCTTCATGTCCAAGCCTTACACTTCAATAAGTAGATCAACCAATCACTTTAGATAACTTATCAACTGAGAGTTGGAATCATTTATCAATTGAAAGTTGAAATCATTTATCAATTGATAACTTATCAAAATCTAGTGATAAGACATTTTCCTTATCACCCCTTTACTTATACTATATATGGACAATTCTTCACAAGATTTCACATACTTAACTTCATTAAATGAGACAAGACCATTCCAAGACCTCAAAAGACATTAAATGGCAGATTTAAACAAGGAGGAAAGGGAGGCCATACTCTTGTCTTTCAACCATCAATCATTTTCTCTTACACACCACTATTCACTCCTTAATGCTTACATCATCAAGAGTTGCAATTGTTGACTTTGTGTAAGCTACAAGACAACACTTTCCAGAGATTTAAACACTCACTCTCTCTCCATTCAAGCCGGCCACTCTCTCCATTATTTCCCTCACTTTCAATTTCACTTTCACATCTTCTTTCTCTCCTTTGAAACAAACATAAAAGGGAGAAACAATCTTACCCCACAAAATCAACTTTCCTTCCATTTTTGAAGCTTCACTTACAACAACTTTTTCTTTTGTTCTTGTGTCATTTTCTTTCACCATCTAAGACCTTTTAAGACCATTAGAACCTTCTACAAACCCCATTCCAAAAGAACAAAAGATTCAGGTTCCAAAAGGTGGCAAAAAGGAGGAGGCAAAGTTAAAAGCTTAAGTGGAACTTTAGTGCACAACCACCAAACTTTGCTTTAAGGACGAGTAAGTGTTTCTTGTGATATGTGGATTAGTATTTATGTTAGGGGACTTTGATTTCTTGAAGATATAAGTAAGGTTTAAGTTGTTATAACACCAAAAATCGTTTTAAGAAACAAACCATGAAACCCTTACATGAAGTTGAAACATGAGCATGTAAAGTTGGTCTTTTGTAAAGACATTTGTTTAATGCTTTGAATGGAAGATTTTAAGCTAAGAAAATCTTAAAATCAGAACTTTAATGGAGGATGAGCATGCTAGACATGAGGGTTCCATAGTCATTTGGATATTGATTTTGTTTCCATTAAGTTAAACATGCTCAAATCTAGACTTAAGTTAAGGAAAAATCCATCACATGAAGTTTTATGAAGAAACCAACTTTATATGACATGAGCTATGATATGGGAGTTTTATTAAATATAAGATCTTCTATTTCTTTGTGTGGAACATAAGTGAAGGAATCATCTTATGGAAGAAAAGTTAAGTTAAGATTTGTACATAAGTAGTTAAGTGCATAATCTACCACCTAAGCTTAAGGAAATGATAAAACAAGTTGAAAAACCAAGTGAGGACCTCTTGGAACCATCATGAACAGATCTGGAACGTGGGAAAAAGAAGCTCAAAAATATGATAAAATTGAATGAACAAAGTAAAAAGATCAACTAAAGCAAGTATAGTAAGCATATAAAGCCAAAAACTCTCAAAACAAGCCTAGAACTCTAAGTTGAGCCTTCAATGAAATTCTGACCAGCACCTTAAAGTGTCAAGAGAGGTTGTTTTGAAGCCCATAAGAAATCCACCTAAGGCCCCATAAGCCCACCAAAGTCATTAACTTTAGTTTGAACAAAAAATAAGCCCATTTGACAACTTAAGCCTACTAAAGGGCCCAAGAAGTGGTTGTTAGCCTTAAGAATATAAATCAAAGTTGTAAATCTGATCTCAAGGAGTATTTTAAGTCTAAGATAAAATCTTAAGACCAAGCCCAAAGGATTCCTCAAGTTATTAAAAAGCCCATTTACCAAACAAGGCCCAAAAACACTCCAACACATGAGGAACGCTATTGTTCTGACCCATGGACAGAATTGTATACCTCATTTTGAAAATCTAACCTTACCATGTTAAAGTACACTCGAAAAAATGAAGATTGACTATAAGATCATAAAAATTGGATTTAAAATGAAAATGATATACGCGATTGAACTTTAGGTAAAAACCGGAAAAAATTACGAAAAATAGTCAAAAATATAACTTAAGGAAAATTTACTTGGTTTCTTAAGTTTGTTTCAATTCCATATAAAAAATTATTTCAATGACCAGGGGACACTTTTTACGGAGACGACTTGCCTCTGGATTACTTTGATTAACCCACATGGCAGAGTGAGTAAATTCCTGATGACTCTTTACTTGATTGTGCTTGTAGAATAGATGCACCTAAACTTATATATATAAATTTGGATGCTTGTAGGATATGGGAGATGCATGTGTATGAAATTGTAGATGAATGTGTATGAAATTGTAGATGAATGTGACAACTTGTTAATTATATTTAATAAGGGGAATTGTTTACATTATATATACATGTGAATTGTATGGAATGAAATTATCTAATCACCCTGAATATCGAGATAATCACTTATCTGATTAAGAAATCAAAATGAATCATGCATACCCCATGTAGCATATGGATAACACTAACTGCCGCTTCACATAGAAGATGGGAGGGCACTCATAGGAATACGAGTTTCCTCTAGGATTAGGCACAGCTATGCCATCATATATATTGAGTCTCTGTCTTAAGCTAATGGGCTTACTAGGCGCCGAGAGACGCCAACTGTCCGTGAGGGGTCAAGTCTTGTGGCTTCTGCTTAAGGCATGTGTTTGTGGACTGCGGGGGCCACTACACCGCTAGACTTAGGATTTTAAAAGATATGATTTGATTTTGGTAAAGGAAGTATACATATATATATAGAGAGAGAGAGAGAGAGAGAGAGAGTTTTGTTTTGGCATGAGCACCATAGTGCAAATGAAATAAAACCTAAGGTCTAGAACTTAGATTTTGGTTGGGGTCGGTTAATTATCTCCAAATCCCGACTTTAGGGGGGGTAATTCTGAGTTGTATGCAGTTCCTAGGTTACTACATGCGTTGTTTAGCATACTAATTGTTCATGCATTCATATGATTGTATATCTAATAAATTTCTGTTATGTGGTACTGACGAGGCTAATTATCTCACTAAGCATAAGCTTATACCCCAACAGTTCTTTTCCTTGCAAGTTGATCGATAGTTAGGAATGGGATAAGAATCAAGTGTAGAGTGCTACCATTGAATTAGTATGATGAAAAGGCTTGTGTAGTTAATTCGGAATGCTCCGAAAAATGACTAATGTCTCAATTAAGTTTAGTATATTTAGTAAGTTTAGAATTTCATAGAATTGTCTATCTTAGTTTGCTATTTTGGTAGGGGATACCGATTCTCTGTGGTTCTGAGGAATTGTGGAAATCTATAATTATTTATATTATATAATGAGTCAATGAACTAAAATTGAAGACTCTAGCAAATAACTATTTAGAGTCTTGCAATCTCTGACTTGCAAGGCGATTTTCTTATCATGGGTGCACACGTGATATGAAAATTTTAGGCAGTACTACTAGGCCTCTCTTAGGGTCGCTATAGGAAGTTATATGATTGTTTGCGCATAAGGAAAGTGAGGGTTTATATACTTTCCTAATAAGCTTATTTTACACATATGACAAGACAAAAGGGTATTTTATAATTACATTACATTAATCATACTAAAAAGGGGTAAAAAGGACAAAGAATATCCAGTATGGAAAGGAAAGAATTATTCTGGAATGCTGTATCAGAAGGTACGTGTCACTTGATGGTTGTACATCAAGAGTATGATACACAGGCAAAAGTAGGAAGTGGTGGGAGTTAAGGGCCAACTTGATCTAGAATAGGTTTAGAATCAATCAGCTTGGCGAAAAGGTTAGCTATCTTAAAGTTAGATGCCAGTGGGTCAGGTCGTTGTTAGGCAAGAGCAAGTTGGACATACGTGAGGATTTGAGAGACAGGTCGGCAAGAGGTCGGATCAGGATGGGAGTCCCCATCTTGACTATGGCTTAGAGCTAGTATTTTCCTTGCAAGCCCTTGAAGTCGCTTAGCTCGACTTCTTATGATCGGTTCAAAGAGTTGATTCTTATCAAATTTCCTATTAAGCTAACTATTCTCACTATAATCCCCAATTTTGGCTAAAACTTGTTTTTATCATAACTTCCTCATTTTAAATTTGATTTTCACTTTCTTATAGTCATTTTCCATCATTTTTAGATGTAGATTACCATAGTGTGGTCCAAATTGATTGATTCTAACCACAATTATTTTCATGCTAGTTTAGAATGTTACGAACCTCTTGTTTGTTAGGTTAAATGGCTCTACTTTTGTGAAATCCTGGTCTTATACTCCATTTTTCCAATTCTTGGTGGTCTCTAAGTTCTTATTTTGGCTTTAAATTATTTTTAGTGATTATCCTTTATAGGCTAAAATTTAATTATTGATCTTACTTAGTCTCCTTTTATTAGTGTTTCTAATTTAGACCTATGGGCCTTATTGTTAAGGTCATTTAAGTGGGCCTTAATAGTCGCTCTTTTGGGCCTCTTAAATTGTTAAGTTGGGCTTTAAATCTTATTCTTGAAATCTGATAATGTTGGTTCTTTAGCTCTTTAAGCTTAAGGCTTTACCGATTGGCCCATTTTAAAATTCTAGGCTCGTTTTAGCTATTTAGGGTTTATGGTCTAAGCCATCATGCTTATTCGGGTTCAAACTTATTTTAAAAGGACTTCTAAGTGGCTAGTGAGGCTTTTGGTGATTGTATGCAAATTGGCTTATGGGTTTTCATATTAAGACAACTTAGTTGGATTCTACGAACGGCTACTAAGGTGATGGGTAAGACCTATACTAATACTTATATAGTAATTATATATATTTCTTGCTTAGGGTTATGAGTCACCTTAAGTCCCAAGATGTTGAGACCATGCTGGTTGTCGGTTAAAACTAAAGATAATAAATAGTATCTATTGTGATAGTTGTTATAGTGAGTGCATGTGTATTATGAATGTTTGTACCATGTACATGTATGTTGGTGTTTCCATATTGGGATTTGACTCACCCCGTATCAATTTTTCTAGTGTAAGTACTTGAATAAAAGTTACAAAGTTTGATGGTTTTGGATTCAATCATTGCATCTACTAGGTTGAGGAGTGGCGATTAGAATTTCAATAGTGAGGGGGATAAATGATTTAGGAAAGTTAAAATTCCATGATATACTTAGTAAATTCTTATTCAAAATTTTATAACTTTTGTTTAAGTGGTTAACTTGATTTATTTAAAAATTAAATTACATTGAGAACATTTGAAGAATATTACACATAATTTGGAGATTTTAGTACTTGTTTATGCTCGATTTGTCAATAGATGATTAGGACATGTGGTACGTTGTAGCATCTTAAGTTCGAGGGCATTACAATTAAAGAGGTGTCAAAGCCTCAGATAAATGGTACTAAAATTATTAAGTGCTAAAATCTTAAGATGGTGAGATATGAAGAGTGTAGGTAGTTGAAGAGATAAGCTTAGATCTATTGGAGTACTTAATAAAGTTTATTAAAGTGAGTTTTTTTAATTTACTATTTATCTTTCCTTATCACTATATTATTATTTGCTACTAACTAGTATTTATGTTCTTCTATTTCAGCTTTTGTGTTTTCTTGTATTGCCTGATCTTATGCATGTTTTCTATTTAATTTCTATCTACTTTTTATGCATTATATCTATTCATTTTAAGCATTTTTCTCCCTTTATTGCTCACCTCTTATTTGTTTCATATCCTTTTATAGCTTACTTAGGTATGTGATATGAGAAAAGTCAGATTGGTGTGATGATGATGTAGTAGAAATTAGTGCAGCTAATTCCCTTAATATGCATAATAAGACATGTAAAATACTTAGTAAGTAACAAAGCATGACATACTTAACTTATAACAAAGATAGAGGAGCAACTTAATGATGTGGCATTTAAATACATTTATAAGCACATCCATAACTAAGACTCAACAATGTTATCTAAATTCTTGTACATTAGTGTAAATCCATGAACAATAGGAAAGTAATGCAAAACTTTAACCCTTATAATGAACTATATTTGTAGCTAGTATTAAATAAGAAAGCATAATCATTTAATGAATCGAAAAGATTCTCTAAGATCAAATAATAAATTGAAATGCTTAAGTCAACCAAGGCACCTTCTGGCTTGATGAAAATGTATGAATTGGGCATGTTTACCTTAGAAAAGTGCTTAAGATGGAACAAAAATGAAGAGAAGAAAAATTTTCTACGTAAGAATACGAGAAGAAAACTAATTTTGTGGAACAAAAGAAGTGTAATTGCCCAAATAGAAGAACAAAAAAAGGAGAAAAAAAAGAAGAAAATAAAAGGATAGGAAGTGAGAATGAAATTCAGATGCACCTGAACTGATAATACCCTCCTTGCAAAAGAAAAAATTGAAATTCAGATGCACCTGAACTGATGGTTGAACTACCGTGATGGTTACAATTAAAATCCATTGTCAAGAATGCACGTGGTGACTGACACTTCCACATGAATTTTAAACACTAAGATACAAAGCATTGCTTGTTGGACACAAATCTTCCCCAACAAAAAGCTAAGGACAAGTCATATTTGATAAGAATTAACTATAATATTACTAGGGCAAAATCGAGACAATAAGTTTAGGACAAACAAAGGTTGAACATCTTGGACTTTACTATGGCAACTTTGAGAACCATAACACAAACATAAAAAGCATCATAATATAGCATAATAAACCAACCTAGCATAGCCATTGTTCGATTTCCTAAGCCTTGCATTCGACCTCTTATGTTGCATATTCGATCTCTTCTATTATTAGTCTCATAGCTACTAAGGGACTAACAATTCAAGAAGTTAATGAGTTATAGTTAGAGCTACATACTCAGGAGTAAGTTGGGGTGGTTAGAATTAGCTTGGTAAAAGGGCAAAGAGCTAGAGAAGAATTGGTTCAACCTGTAGGAAGTTCAAATTCAAATATAGGGTCAAGCAATTAGGCATCACTAAACAAATAATTGCTCACTTGCCACCAATAGTTGGCTTACATTTTAGAATTTTAGGGAGTGGTTTGTAATTCAAAGTCCCACATGTGAGGATTCTTGAGGCAACATTTGTCAAACATTTGCCAACCAACTACTATAAATAGAGCTCTACAACATATTGTATGCTTACTTTGGCCTCTCTAGCTTTACTAACTTCTTACTCTTTCTACTTCTTTAATATTTCTCTTACCGAAACTTACTTAGGCATTGGAATGGCTATGTCAAAGTCTCCCCTACACCCCCATAGCTAAATTCATCCTTTGTTTTATAAACTTAGAGTTTGTCAAGCAATCTAAATTCCTTCTAAACCAAATTCGACTATCAATAGATTGGCACCATATATTTCCAATATCCCAACATGCTTGCCAAAACAAGAGTAAGATATTACACCACTTCAAGAGGAGGGGTAGGAGGGTTGGGTGGGGGTAATGCCCTTCATATGGCTCAAGAAGATGTCAATTCAACAACATACAACAGAAGTATGCCTAGTTGAAGTAAATGATAACTACAGGCAAGTTTAGACTCAACAAGATGATACATTACACATCTCGTAACTTAAGACCCTTTTTACACAATTTGCTAAGGAATTAGAGGAAGTTAAGGCTTATAATTAGGAGTTGAGGATAAAACTTCAAGAAAATGAAGTAGCATCTTCTTGGACCCCCTCTTTAGAGGTAGTAGGAGAGAAAGTGAACCTAACTCCTCAAGATGATGACTAGTGTTAGATGTATAGTAAAGCTCCTATAGTAAATGAAGTTAGTCATTAATCGCAACATAATTCTCATGTTGATAAGGATTTCCAGCAAATACCATTATAAGTGTAGGCTCGTGGTCATGTTCCTACTTGCATGAAAGGCATGATCAAGTAATTAACCACTCATTTGCCTTGAAAGGCTATTGTAGACATGAGTCTATAGGATACATTAAGAAATTGACGAACAAAGGGACTTCTAAGAAGAAAGTTGAACAAAAAGGAAGGAAATTAAGTCCTTTTATTCTAGAAATAGTGGAAGAAGTCTTGCTCCTATGTATTTGACTACCTCAGATTGGCACTTATGATGGGAAAAGGACCTAGACGTCACCTCAACACTTTTTGTACATTAAAAGAACTATATGGGCTTTCAAATGCAATTGCTAGCAAGGTGTTCCCCTTAACCTTAAGAAATCAAAGATTAACTAGCTCAGTTTACTGAAAGTAGCCTCCATATCCTCTTTTGAGGAACTTACCAATGAGTTTTGGTAGTATTTTCTTGCCAACAAGCTCCTCATAAAGGATTCTTTGCTTCTAACCTCTATTTGGCAAAAACCTAGGGAAAGCATATGGGATTATATGCGCTAATTCAATCAATTAATGATTGAAATCACCCATTGTAATAAGAGCATTGCTCTGCCTACTATTTGCTTAGGTGTGTAGGAAGATTCGGATTTCTTCAAATCCTTAGATAAGCACCCTCCAACTTCACTTGATGAATTTACCATAAGGTTAGAGATGTTAATATGCTGAAAGGATCAAATGCAAGCTCGTAGGGAGCTTAAGAAGGGAAGTTTGAATGAAGGTTGGAGAAGGAGGGAGGATCAAAAAAAGATCGATTGGGTAAGAAGTTTGTATGCATGATCAACTAAGTCGACATCAAGGAGATAAGAAAAGATCAATTCTAACCTTTGCAATGCATATACCTTTGAATCAAGCTATGTCAAATATTTTAATAGAAGTTTAGAACTAGGGATTTTTAGCTTAGCTTAGCTAAAGAGAATGAGAAATAATCCCTCTATGAAAAACTCTAATATATATTATCATTTTCATGGTGACTTTGGTCATGACACTGATGAGTGTATTCAATTAAAGAATGCACTTGAAGATGCTGTTTAGAGAGGATACCTTAGAAAATTCCTTACTAATAAGGATGAGAGGATTAAACATCTTACCTAGAGAAGGAGGATTGACCAATAGGCCCATAACAAGGACATTTGGAATAAAGATCGGGAGTTGATAGCTCAAGAAAATAATGGGGGTAATTGAGTTCTAAGAGGGGTGATAAACACAATTTTTAGAAGGCTAAGAGGATGTAATACCTTGGCTACATTGAGCTTAGCAAATCATAAGTAAACTACATGCTAAATGTCTTAAGTAAAAAACATAGGGTGATGATGGTTGTAGACACTTAATTTTTGTCACCTCCCCCCACCCTTTTATTTTTCAAATTAGGTTATAGGGTCCTAAATTAGAAAAGGTTCAAAAAAATAGAAAATTAAAGAAAGCCCCAAAAAATGAAGAAATTTAGAAAAAATAGGAATTCTAGAAAAATATAAAAAAAATAGGAAAATAGGAAAAAGTAAAAAAAAAATAAGGAATTTAGAAAAAATAAAAAAAATGAAATTTGAAAAGTCACAAAATAAAATAGGGTATTTAGAAAATAATAAATTTTTAGATTGTTTAAATAGAATATAATTTCAATTTCAATTTCAATTTTAATAGTTTTGAATAAAAGGCTATCAGGTCTAAGCTTAGATTTGAATCTAATTTAGGCTAACCTGGTCTATATGTGCAATTAATTACATATATGAATAATGAAAAACCAATAGCTCAGCTAGATAAGCATTTGGATAAGCATCTGGATAAGCATCTGAACTTGATATTGCAGATGACTTGGAGATCCTGGGTTCAATCCATGGAAGGTGTAAAACATACCTTTTATTTTCTTTTCTCACTTTATTGCCATGTCATCACTACATCACAGGTTACATCATTGCCACGTCATTTACCAACTCACTTTTAAGTATGGTAGACACATTATAACACACTCCGGTACATTCATACACGCGCAGCTATATATTTGGCACCACATATTGTCTAGGTTTATTCAATCCAAAATTGGAAGAAAATCATATTGCATTTAATTGTTTCCATCCTTAACACGACCATGACACCTATAAATAGAGGTCTACTCTTCATTTTCAAATCACAACAAAAACATCGGAACACTTTAGAAAAACAAAAATCGAAGTTTCCTCTCTTTAGCACGATTTCTCTCTCTCTAAGATAGTATTCCTTACGGTGTTTTTACGAAAACCACCACCATCGGATTTCTTGAGCCGACCAAGCCAGCTCCAAGCTAAAGTAAGTCGACTAAGTTGATCTAAGCCAAAGTGAGCTAACTCAAGCCAACCGAGCCGATCCTAGCCGAAGTAAGCCGATCCGAGCTATTCGAGCCAATCCGAGCCGACTTGGTTTTTCTTTTTTCTTTTTTTATTTATTTATTCATTTGTTTATTTGTAAATGTTATAAATGAGAAAAAGAAAAAAAAGAGAGAAAAAAGAATGAAAAAAAAAGAAAGAGAAGAAAAAACAAAAAGAGAAAAAAAAAGAAGAAGAAAGGAAGTAGTTTATTTATTTATTTTAATAGAAATAGATAGATTAAGTATAAAATAAATAAGATAATATAATAAAAATAAAAATAAATAAATAGGTCGGTAAACAAAAATCGTTCTCACACTTAGAAAAATTAAGTTTTCTAAAAATAAATAAACCTTTTTCCAAATTAGGACTATCTAAGAGTTTCCAAAAATAAAACACCAATTAAGACCCTTTAAAAGAATTTCCTTGGATAAATTAAACTGGGTAAAAATATAAATGCGACCCTTTTTCAAAAATTAAAATTAAACCACCCAGTAAAGTTTTTTTATAAACGAACTACAGAAGTTTGATCTCGAATAGCGGGTACGTAGGCACCCGTACACAAGTACAAGGCGACTTAAAATATGGAAAGTTTTATTTTTTCCATTTTTAGATATTTATGTAAATTAATTAATTTACTCGCATGTATCATAATTAGATGTTTTTTAGAAATTAAAAAGGGTATATTTGAAAAGCGAAGTTAAATTCAGAAAGTTAAAAGTGGTACCCGTTTAGGGTTTAATAAATTAGTTCCTAGATCCAGATCTCTAGTTTTTAAAAGACCATATTTATAACTTGGTTTTTTAATCAATAGACCGGTAGCTAAGTTATAACCAATCCACCTAATTGGTTATAACTTAACCCCTTTTCTTGACTTCAGTTGGGTGGCGACTCCAAATCTTGTCAAGTTGGAAAAAATTGTTTTCTTTAAACCTTAGTCGAAGGTCAATATTAAATAGGTAGGGTTTTGTATTGATTAGTTTAGAAGACTTAATTTTATAAAAAGAACCGGGAGGGTGAAAAACCAAGCTCGACAATGATGCATTGGTCACTATAACCATGATGGCTGAATTTGAAGTAAGGAAGGTCATGATTAATACTAGGAGTTTGATAGATATCATTGTCAAGCATGCATTTGATCAAATGCCATAGAAGCTAGAGAACTACAAGATGCAACCTTACAAGTACAATTTGCTTGGGTTCAACAATTAGTTAGTTAAAGTTCAAAGAATCATTACCTTAACTTTATAGATCTATGATAGTGAAAATGTTATTGAGAAAGGAGTAGTTTTTGTAATAATGCATTATGCCTCACTATATAATGGGATCATAGGTTGACCATCCATCAATATTCTCAAGATGGTCATATCCATAGCTTATCAAAGAGAAAAACTCTTGACCCAATAGGAATTGGTACGTGTAATGGAGATCGATAGTTAGTTAAGGCTTTCTACTTGAAAGCTCTGAAGAGAGATCAAGAGTACCACATTGAGTTAAGGAGAAGCTATCATTTGTAAGTCTAAGGAGAGCCAATGGAAGAAACCTTAACTCTTCAATTAAGTGAAAATCTTAGGCGTATAACCATGATTACAGCTAGTATGCCACCCAACCACCATGAACATATGATAAAATCCCTCCAAGCTAATAAGGATGTCTTTACATGGTCCTAATTAGACATGCCAAGCATTTTGAAGGAAGTGATCACTCATCGACTTAGCATTAATTTGAACATTACAATGATATGATAGAAGAAGAAGAATTCTTCTCTTAAGAGATAAGCTATAATCGAAGAAGAGGCTTAGGAAATATTAAAGGTGGATTTCATCAAAGAAGAGCCATACCTAACTTGGCTGCAACTTGTATTTTGGTGAATAAAGCTAATGGTAAATGGAGAATGTGTATAGATTATACTGATCATAATAAAGCATGCTCGAAAGACTATTTTCCCTTACCTCGGATAGGTCAAATGGTTGACTCAACCTCAAGGCATGCCCTATTAAGCTTCATTGATGCTTTCTAGGGGTGTAATCAGATCAAGATGCATTCTTCCAATCAAGTGCACACCTCCTTCATTACCAAATTTTAGAATTTACTACTATAAAGTTATGACGCTTAGTCTGAAGATTGCAAGAATCACATATCAGAGATTAGCGAGAAAATGTTCAAGCCATAGATACATCGAAATATTAAAGTATATGTAGATGACATTATTGTGAAGAGTAAGACCTAAGATGACCACCTTTCTAACCTAAAAGAGAAGTTCGACACTTTAAGGCATCATAATATGAAGTTGAACCCTCATTAAGTGTATGCTTTAGCTTCATTAGGGAAATTCTTTGGTTTTATGGTAACATAACGATGAGTAAAGGCTAACCTTGAAAAGATCTTACTTGTTTTGGATATGGAATCCCTAAAGTCCATTAAGGAGGTCCAAAGGTTAACAAGAAGAGTTACAGCATTAAATAGCTTTGTGTCAAAAAGTACTAAGAAATGTGAAGAATTTTTTTTAGGTTTTGAAGAATCTTTTTGAATTCAAATGAACTGAGGAATGTAAAAGAGCATTTTAAGCTTTGAAAGAGTTTCTTACAATGCCTCCTATCCTCTTAAGCCTAATAATGGTGAATTTTTGTATGTGTACCTTTGAGTAAGTAGCCAAGCTCTCTCATTTGTGCTAGTATGAATAGATGGGAGAATCTACCAACTAGTTTATTATATCAACAACACTTTGTAAGGACTTGAGCCTTGCTATACAACGTTAGAAATGTTTGTTTTAGTGATTGCTTTGCTAATAAGGAAACTTTGACCTTATTTTGAGGTCTACTAAGCTGTTGTTCTCGCTGACCAGCCTTTGAAACAAGCATTATAAAAGCTGAATGCTTAAGGTCAGATAATGAAGTATGCCTTAAAGCTTAGTATTTTTAGTATCTAGTATCACCAAGAGAGGCATATAAAGCTCAAATTCTAGCTGATTTTGTAGTGGAGTTTACAAAGTAAGGAACTTGTTGCCTAGAATCAAGAACCAACTTGCATCCTATATATTGATGAATCATTGGCATGTAAGGGTAGTTGTGTTAGCCTAATCTTAAAGGGTCTACAGGGAGCATAGATTTCTTATGCTCTAAATTTTAGGTTTCTAACCACTAACAATGAATTCAGGTATAACGTACTTATAACTAGGATGAAGATGGCAAAAGTGGTTGGAGCCAAGCAACTAGAAGTTTACTCGAATTCCTAGCTAGTCATCAATTAAGCGAGAAGAGATAGCATTGTGAAGGACAAGAATATGGCCAAGTATTTACAATTGGTCAAAGAGCTCGGATCACATTTTGATTCTTCCTAATTAGTTAAGATTCCACGGATACAAAATTATGCTACCAATAAATTATCAAAGTTAGCATCTACAAGTTTACCAAACCAAGAAGAGAAAATCTTCACTAAGTATTTACTAATAAAGAATATAAACAAACAAGTTATGGAATGTTTGGTGGTATAGCCTAAAGAGTTAGAGCCCTACTGGATGGAACCCATCCTTGACTACTTAAAAGATAGAGTCTTACCTATAGATACTAAAGAAGCTTAGAGACTTATCTACAAAGCCACCAATTTTACATTAATAGATGGAGAGCTCTATAAGAGAGGGTTAAGCATGCCATATTTGAGATGCTTATGACCTACTGAAGCTGAACAAGTCCTATCCAATCCACATGCGAAGGTATGCAGCAACCACATCAAGGCTAAAGCACTATACATGAAGACTTTAAGGCTTGGATATTGGTGGCCTACTATGGAGGAGGACTCCTTGATGGTTAGTACAAGTTTGTGATTGTTACTAGAAGAATGCTCCTATAGAAAGGGCCTTAAGTACATACCTTATCCCATTCACTAGTCCCTAGCCTTTTGCCTAATGGAGACTAGAAATCCTAGACCTAATTCCAAAAGCCACTAAGCAAAGGTAGTACAATATTGTGGAGGTAGACTATTTCATGAAAAGGGTTGAAGCGAAAGCAGTAGCAAGCATTAGTGAAAGGAGCATAGAGGCTTTTGGAGTTAGCAATATTTTTTACTTGTTTCGTAATCCCTATTTCCATCATCATGGATAATGGACCTTAGTTCGATAATGATAAGTTTGGGGAGTTATATGAACCATGTCACATTAGACTGTGCTGCACAACGGTTACGTACCCTTAGAGTAATGGAAAAATAGAAGCATTAAACAAGGTTATTGGACTATACATGTAACTTCAACTAGCTATACTCCTTACCAATTGGCTTTTAGGTCTAAAGTAGTTCTGCTAATCACGCTTCAAATTAAAAGTGCTAGAGTTTAAATTGATAACCCCAAATATAATGAAATTTGCCTCCATATGAATCTTAACACTATTCATGAGACCTAAGCTGTCACTAAGGCCCATTTAACTACATACAAGCAATGCATAGCAAGATATTATGACAAACAAGTCAAGCATAAGCGTTTTTAACCTAGTGATTTGGTGTATAGGAAGCTAGATTCTTTAAGAATTAAGGAAAGCTAAGGGCAATTGACTCCAACATAAGAGGATCTTATAAAGGTTAAAGAGGTTGTAGGAAACAGAAGGGCTTATAGATTGGAAAGGCTCGATGGCCATCCTATTCCTCAAGCTTGGAAAGCAGAAAATCTTAAGCCATATATTGAACCTCTTAGGAGCAAAAGATATTCAAATTTGTAGTTTAAGATTTAATGGCTTTTTGCATGTTCCTTTTAAGCAATTCCTATTGCCTTATTTTATGATATTGTCAAACTACTAGTATTAATATACCATACTATGTGGTTGTATGTTCATGTTGCTTAAGTTTGTTTTATGATGACGTCATTAATGAAACGTTTTAGTTAAATAATGTTTTATGATATTATTACTTATTTTGATATCTCCCCTTAGCATTGAAAGGAAAATTTAGAATGTAATCAATCTAAGGTCCATATTGTTAGCCCATACCAATGTGAATGGTTAATGATCTCTACTTTAACCTTTTTTGAAACATGAGGGGCAAAATATCTCTAAACCTTCCATATAGTAGGTGACAAGTAAATTATGTAAAGCACTATCCTTAACTCTTACATATGACGAATGATGGGAATAAGACGTCCAAAATTCAGGATAAAAAAAAAAAAAGATTCAATTAAAGTTCTCTAAGTCCTACGATAAATATAGACAATTAGTTATAAAGAGCCTTAACTCTTTAAAGAGCAATAGGCTCAATTACTCGAAGTCCTAAGACAAGTATGGACAATGAACTACTTAAAACCATAAGTTGTTTAGCGATGGGTTAAAACTTTCTTGAGCCTTAAAATAAACATGGACAATGTATCATTAGAGGCCTTAAGTTACTAAATAATAGCAGGCTGAGATCAAGAGTCAAAGCGAGCAGGAAAGGTAACTCAATTATGTAACAAATAAAAATTCATATAGCATTCTAATCATGGAACATAAGAATATGAACACTTGTACATAAAAACAAAGGTTGGCATCCTAACCTAATTCAAGAGAAAAAGTCCTTAATAGGGAAAAGTAAAATGAAATAGTATAGAGCAAAAACAATTCAATCCTTGATAGGTGTATTATCAGATGTTAGGGTTGGATTAGCAAGAGGATTGGTGACAAGAACATCCAGAGCCTTAGAAACGTTAGTGATAGCAATTTAGGTGTCCTCTTAGGTAGTAGTCGCAAGAGTATCACTCCTTCAACATGTCCATCATGGTCCACCTCTTACTCAACAACATTCTCGTTAGTTGTTGAGGCTCCTTTCTTCCAACCACTCTTAACAAAATCTAAATAGCTTCAATGATAATCTAAGTGGTGAATTAAGTTCTCCTTAAGGATTGGGTTTACACCTTCTAGCATTTTCTCTAAAGGAAGGCTCAAACACTCGTTGTCTTAGATCTCTTGAAAGAATAGCTAGCACCCTAACTAAACTTCTCCTCAAGATCAACAATCTTACCCTTTAGCTCACCATGCGAGATTAGTAGTCGGCGAACTTCTTCATCATGCTTGTCTTTGAGGCTATGCACTTCATTTGAGCCCTTTAGAGATTGATGAAGAGTTGAGAGCTCTTCTTCTACTTCTCAAGTAGGGTGGCTTCTTTTTCCTTCCTTAACTTAGTGTCTTTGTCTACCTTCTCCATTACACCTTTCATATCCTCCTCCATTTCAGCCTTCGCCTCACCCTACTTCTATTTGAGCCTCATCTACTTAGCCTCAACACTTGTAACTTGATTTTTGGCCTCTTCTATGATCCAAAAGGGAAATGTACAAAGAATTAATTAAGATTAGCAAAATAAGAATAGAACTTAAATGGGTCAAAACTTTCCTACCCTCTTCTCCTTTACGAGGGCATCAATAATCATAAGTAAATGTTGGGAATACTACAAAAACAAAAAACAAAGTTACCAAAAGATAAGAAAGAATCAGTTTGTATGGTAGCTGATCAGGTCCTTTACATTATAAATTTTGGACCCAATCAACTACTAAAGGTTTTCAATAGTCATATTTTGGCAGAACTTGACATTATTGGTCATTAGACCATTGTCACTTGGAAGATGGATTTCTTATAGCTGCTTGAGAGCAATCTTACCATTTCTTAAAGCATAATCAGCCATATTGATGTTTGAAAGAGGGAAAAATTGATAGATCTCTCTACTCTCCTTCCTAAGAGTCATAGGACCTTAGAGTACTTTTGATGTTTGTTTTATCTGAGGTTTACAAAACCATATTAGGCTAGCTAGTATCCTTCTTCCCATCCTTTCCATGATGTTCATCAAGGGCTTTCCCTTTGGTAAGGTCACAAGTAGGAGTCTCTATAGGTTTAACATTAGGTTATTTCCTCAATTGGTTAGCCTCCATGGCTTTCTTCTTCTAAGTGCCCTTCTTCTTAGTGATGGTGGTCTTAGATTGAGTTTTCTTTGTCTCCCCTTCCTTTTAAGGAGTAGTTCTAACTTTCAGATGAGCAAACAAATTTTTAAAGTCAAGATTCTTAAGTTGCATATCTACATGAAAATCAGAAGTAGATCAAATTAAAAGAAAAAAACAAAAATAGAAAAGAACAACTTACAGACGATGAGCCGAACATAAGCAAGGAAGACCACCTAGCCATTGAAGTAGTCAATAAAGGTCATTCCATTAGCAAGCCCAATTAGCATAGCAAAATCTCAAGCAATATGTACCTTGCTCTACAATTGTACCTTCATTTATGCCCTTATGTCCTCTCCCTCAATTGCACTTACACCATATAAAGCTCCGATTTCATTACTTAGGAAGGTTAGAGCTCCACAATAATACTTGTTGTTGATGGTATCCACATCCTAGAGGAACCAATGCTTATTGTATGCCTTCATGCTGGTCTCTTAGGTAGCTTGGTCACTTGGGAGCAACTTCCTTATATCGATTTGCCTAATTGAGTGAGAACAATGTATAGGGAAATCCTGGTTGGTCTTTGACCTAGTTACGACCCACTTCTTTTTCCATTTGTGGATTGTGGATTCAAGCCTAATAAAAACATTTATCCTAGGTAGGGAACATATATAAAGGCATCCCTTACCCCTTTTGACAATAAAAAAGTGACAAAACAAAGTTGAAGTAGCCTTAACTTCTAAATCCTCGCATATACACTTAAAGGGTATCATCATTCTATATGAATTGGGAGTTAACATGCTTCAATACATACGGTGGTACAAGGAAAAAAGATCTCTCAAAAATAGAAAAGGGAAATGTAAGATTCACTTTAAGATACTTCTCAAAAAGTACGAACCAGGGGTCTATTGGGGAAGTGATGCATTTATGGACCTAAGGTCACTCAATTCTCATACGATGAGGAGCTAAATGAAAGTGGAGTTGCATATTGTTAAACTCCTTAGTAGTTGCACTTACAGCACCATTGGGGCCCATGTCATATTCTATGCCAATATACAGAGGAACAGTTGGAGAATCACCTTCGGTGTTAAATAGGTAATAAAAAAAGTAGATCTTCTTGATTCTCTAAGCTTTGAGGACACAGACTCTTGCTAAATTGGTATAGCTCGACAAATCTAAGGGGCAATTGCCTTCTACATATGCTATATTAGTGGCCTACTATAGAGGAGAAGCATTGCTTACTTTAGAAGTAGTAAGAAGTTTTAGGCTTTGATGCTGAGCACCAATCAAATCATTAGAATGATTATAGTTAGAAGTTAAACCATACATGTTTACCTTAGAAAAGTACTTGAGATGGAGGGAAAATGAAGAGAAGAAGAAAATTTTTCTAAGTATAATGTAAGAAGAAAATTGATTTTATGTAACAAAAGAACTATAATTGACCAAATAAAAGAACAATGAAAGGAGAAGAAAGAGAAAGTGAAAGAAAATAAGAAAATAAAAGGATAGGAAGTGAGAATGAACCTTAGGATCCATGGTAGTTACCAATAGTTCCTAGCAGTATGATAACACCCTCTTTTAGAAATTGAATAGTTGCAATTGAAATTTGCTTTTAGGAATGTATATAGTAATTGATACGCTTGCATGAATTTTAATGATCAGGATACATAGCATTGTTGGTTGGATGCAAAATCTTCCTAAACACTTAAGCTAAGAGCTTCCCTAAAACTCAAGCTGAAAGCAAGTCAAAATTGATAAGAATTAATTGCAATATTATAAGGGCAAAATTGAAACAATAAGCTTGGGATAGATAAAGGTCGAACACCCTAGACTCTACTATGGAGACTTTGAGAACCATAACATAAACATACAAAGCATCATAATACAACATATTGCTCGCCTTAGTATTACCACCAAGGATAGTTAGGGAGAAACTGTTGATAAGGATGTTTATCTTAAGGCATTAAAACCTTAAACCAACCTAAAAGGGCTAATCTCCGGTCTCCTAAGCCTTACATCCGATCTCCTATGCTGCATATTTGACCTCTTCTACTAGTCTCATAGCCATTAAGGGCCTAATAGTATGGGAAGCTAATGAGCTCATATTAGAGCCACACAATTGGGAGTAGGTCAGACCAGTATCAATTAGCTCAACAAAAGGGCAAAAAGCTTGAGAAGACTTCATCCAACCTATTGGAAGTTCAAATTCAAACATAAGCATGAACAGTTATGAATCATTACACAAATAACTACCCACTAGTCGCCAACAACTAGCCTATGTTCTAGAATTTTAGGGAGTAGTCTGCAATTCAAAATCCTCCACGTTAGAATTTTGGAGGCAATTAAGCAATTGCCAACCGACTACCATAAATAGAGCTCAACACCTTACTATAAGCTTCTTCTAACCTCTCTAGCTTTACTAGCTTCTTACTCTTTCTAATTATTTTATATTTGTCTTACTAAAACTGAAGCATTGGAGTAGCTATATCAAAGTCTCCATTTGTTCCTTTTGTTTTACAGACTTAAAGTTTGTTAAGCAACTCGAATTCCTTTTAAACCAAATTCAATTGTTAAAAAGCTCTATATAGAGAAGGTAAGTTAGAAACTAATTTAGAAATTATACTAGAAAAAATTTGTTTTATAATGAATAACTTCAAGACCTAGACCCCAAGTGCGAATAAGTCAGTGATTGCATTGATATTATACATATAAGTGAATCAAATATCGCATGCATTTCATTTAGTTGAAGCGGGTGTGAAAGAGCCTGAAAAACCAAATGTAGGAGTTTGGGGATTTTGTTAAGTGATACATAGTTGAGCTTATGTGCAACTGAGATATGTTGATTACAAGTTATGAAAAGATTTATGAGCTCTTTCGTATATGTGATTCGATGAATCATGCTTGGTTGGTGACTTTCATGATTTTAGTTCTGCTTTCACTTGGTTATAATTGTTGATTAAGATCCATATTAACTTAGAGAAGAAGTTAGCTACTAACCGCTAACATTGCCTCTTAAGGTGTTCACCTAAGTAAACTTAATAACGAGGCTTTAGAGATGAAAGCATAAACAAAATGAAGGAAATGAGTAAGTTTACTTGATATTGCTTAGTTTTACTTGGTTGTTGTTGTTGTATCATGGCATGACACAAAAAGGACATACAGGTCAAGTTTTCTAAAAATGACATTTTTCTTAGTTAAGTTTTATTTCAAAAACCTAGATTTTGTTAAGCCAATAGTTAAGTTTCTGAAAGCTTGATTTTATTAAGAAAATGGCTTGGTTTTCAAAAATTGGTTTTAAGCATAGAGAAATTGCATGGCTTTCACTAGGTTAGGTTCTTTACTAGGTTTTTGGATAAGTTATCTACATGCCAAGGAGTATTGACTAATCGGATAGGCTTAGGCTTGGCTTAAATATCGATGTCGATGCATGTTATGTATGTAAGTATGGTACACGTGCCTTATATTTGCATTGCTTAATTAGATTAAAGAATGTTGTGATTGAATTGATGGATTGCTTATATGTTCATGATATAATGTTACTTTCATTATTTTTTATTATCTACTCTCACTCGATTTGTAGTAAGCTAAAGGGATAAGTTATCTTATCCTTAAGTTAGGGAAGAAGTTAGACAAAGACTCACATCATGGGAAAAAGAAGACTTTAGAGTGCTTAGTAGAGTAGTTTCACTTAGGATGGATTGATCAGTTACAGGATTTGACTTAAGTTCGAGGAAGTGACATTTCAATATGTTACACATGGATTACAACATAGAGATAGTAAATGTGTTACTTAAGCTTTGTAATGAAATCATGTATAAGATTATATAGTTGCAATACTTAAAGTATCACTTACTGTTGTAAAGATTTTCTCTATGGTTTGTTATATAAAATCAGAAGAGATTTGGAAACAAGTGTTTCATGTTGTTCAATGATAGGTAGATTACAAGTTCTACCTTGTCCTTAACTTAGGGATGGAAGTAACGAATCATCTTCAGGTACTAAAAGTTAAGAAAAAATTTTAAGCAGACACCTAAAGGGTAAGCCATTATACATGTTCATTTATTTGCATATATCTTAAGTAGCATGCATATTTAATGAATACACATACCCTTTAAATTTTATTTTACATCATAATATTAACTTTACATGATAAATAATTTATTTCTAAGGTCTCAATGTGCATTGCAACTCATTAGTCGAGATGTTGATAGCAGGTCAATTTTCTTACTTCCTAACTATACATTATAAATTTCACATTTGGATAAAAACAAAATGTTGCTCTGAGTCCAAGCTAGCTACTTAGAGAATGGGGACTTATAGTTCTTCTACTTCTCTTGTTTTTCCTTTTTTTTTTAAAGAAAATGTCACATCTTAACTTAGCACGGAATGCACCATCACACAGGAATACCTATTGAAAACTTAACTTAACTTGCTCATTTATCAAAAGACAACATTGTTTACATGATAAAGGGGTTGCTACATCGAAGTTTAGCTAATATTCTATTACAACTTATGTGTATAACATAATATTTACATCATAATATGAACTAGCTTTGTCCTTTGTCATCTTTATAATAATAGGATTCCTGACTTAGTACAGGTATCATACAAAAGTTACTAACTCTGACTTACACTCTCAGTAAATAAATCTTTCCTTAGTGTTGGGCCCTTCATGATGTAGTTAACCTAAGGATAAAACATTTTATCCCCTTCACTACTAAAATTAAATAAAAGTGGATAACAAACAACATGATATAGACAATATGTGGACAATATTGCATATTAAAACTGAAACATTTCAATCATAACCCATAACTTTAGATATGCACCTGCCTAACTAAGCATTTACTACTCATAATGCAGTATGCTATGCTCATGTACATGGTAGGCATCGGTATTGATATCCTATGCCCTCTAATCTTCTTTCGATTAGTTGACATGATCGGGCATCTGAATACAACATCTAGAAACCTATGGGCAACAAAGAGCTACCTTGGAGTAGGATTCCCACTAAATTAGACTACACTCTATAATCTACCATTTTAAAAAAGCGCAATACGAAGCTACTTGGGAGCATGACCCCCAACTTTGCTTTACAAAATTACATTACATTACATACTATAATTCACCAAATCAAAGTGGCAACACTGCTAAATTAGACCACACATTGTAGTCTACCAAATTAAAGTGGCAACACTACCAAATTAGACCATATACTCTAGTCTACCAAATTTGACCATCAAAATAGTCACAATATTCGACTAAGGCAATCTATATGCTTCCAAAAACTGAGTTCGTAAAGCCATATTCTTTCCATGATCACTTAGAAGCCTCATTCTAAAAATTTTAACTTATAGGTCACTTTTTATGCCATGCCATGCCATGCCATGATATGCAATAGCAACTTAAGTATATCACTCAATACAACCAGTCTTTCAGTTTTATTCAACATAGTGATTTAATTCAAATTTTCGAACTCTCCCTAGTGGAATTCTAATATCTTACTTAGGGTTCACTTAGGTGAACGCTTAGATGATTGAGTTAGCAATCACTTAACTTCCTCAGTTAGCACAATCAATCGTAAGCACAAATCAACACCCAACATAGCAACATAACAATTTAACCAAGATACAATTACCATCAGTCATGATCTTCACATCAACATTTAACATAGTAGTATATCAGTTCACTTAAGATATACTCATATTCAATCAACATAGCTTGAAATTGTACGTAATATTATGAGTAGTAATATATTTACTCTAAGCATAGGTTAGATCCACTTACTTGTGCTTAGCAATAGTGCAATATTCGATACTCCATGACGTAGTCATTCCTTACTTATCACACCTATAAAAATATAAACATAGCTTCCAAGTCAAGTACCGATCGAAACTAAATTCTTATAAATTTCCTTATTATGCCTTTAAACTTCATTTAACTATATCTTCCTCATTTCCTATTCGATTTTAGTAAACTTTATGTCGTCATGATCATTATTTCATGTACTATTAAGATATCTTAAGAATTAAGTTTATTAATATTGTCAAGGTCTAAAAACAGCCTTTTCTCATTGTAACTCGACTATATGTTATCCTAACTCCGTAATTAACCCGAGTGAGCTTTAGTATTGAACTAAAAGCCTTAAAAATCACACTTTCCAAACTTATCCAATAATCCTTAATATACTCCAAAGTGTTCATTTGACATAGATTTGATAAATATTTTAATAGTACTAATTACTGTATTATATATTAAGCCAATATATAAGCTTATATTAGGAAAATACGTAATAAATAGTATTCAAGCCCAATTAATGTCATGAAAAATCCTATAGGCTTGCAAAAATATGTAGGTTAATTATTGACCATAAATTACACTAAACTAGTTATTATCTACTTTCAGGAAAATAGCGGTTTTAGCTTGAAATTGTGAAAAATCAGGAAAATTAAATGAGTGAGATAAAAATTAAATGTTCCAAATATCATCATAAATATCCAAATGTTTAAACATGTAAGGCTCATTCATTAATTTTATTAAAAACTAATTATTTCAATAATTCTGTAAAATTGGCAATTTTATTCAAAATAATTATCAAAAATAGTAAATATGAAGATTTTCAAAAATTCTTATTACTGAAATTTAATACATTACAAAAGTGTGTTATACAAAATTTTTCAGGCCAAAGTAACATTATTTAATAGTTTGAAAATTTATTTAAAATTCGTTTAAACAAAGCACGTTCTAAAGCAAGTACCCTAAATCAATGTTATTTTAAGAAAATAAAATTATCACATGAAAGTACATATAAAATAATCAAGGGAAACCAAATTGCATAATTTTATGAGCTAATTTAATATTTTCAGTGAATTAATTAAAATGAAGTAATAAAATTTGACTTACTAGTGTACAATGCTCCGGCTACCCTCTAATCACCACCCTATGTTAGCACACGTTCTCTCTTCATCATAACTTTAAGTCTCAAGTGGCTCCTTGCCAAGTTGCCTATAACCTTAAGAATCGTAATTCACCATATTTTCCTATTATTTTCTTTTTTTTTTAATTATTTTCTAATTTTTCTAAATTATATTCTTACATTTTTAGGGTGCTAAAATATTGTAAATGAGGGTTTGGGACCTATTTATATTTTTTGAACTTTGCATAATTAAATAAAATTTGGACATGTGCATGATACGTGTTGATTTTCCATTTTTCTAATTGACATGTGTCATCTCCTCATCAATTAAGTGTTGACTCATCAATTCTAATTAATGCTAAGTTGACACATCATTTGATGACTCATCCATCTAATTTTTTTTATTAATTTTCTATTACTCTACATTATTTTACCTAATTTTAATAATTTATTATTATTATATGTATATATTTAATACATATAATGTATATTACATGTAAATACATATATATTATGTATAATTCAACTTCATTTATTATTTTTGAAATTTAATTAACTTATCTTCAATATTTCGCTATATCTAAAAGCTTGAATTTTACGATTATCGACATTATTGATAAATTAATATTTTGCTCAAATTAATATTTTTATATAGCTTATTTTGAGAAATTGACTTTACTTAAATTAGTTCGTCTAACTTTTGTAACTTTATTGTGAAGTTTGAAATAAAATAGATAATATAACCTAATACCCTAAATTTCAGGGCTCGAATCCTAAGGTTATTAAATTAACTCGAAATCTTGAGATATTATATCCTACCTCCCTTGTAAAAAGTTTCGTCCTCAAAACTTCCACAATCAAAGACATTCATGCTCACAAACCAATACCACACTTCTACTACGCAACTCTAATACTTACATCACATCACAATCATCAACTATTGTTAAAGGTAAAATCTTTCAATATTGACTCCTGTAACTTAATCTCAAATTTATCAACTCATGAACTTTCTGTTTGACTTTCTCATCTCATTACTTCCTTTGTCTTGTGTTTCCAACTTTTGCCAAGCTTAATATAGTTGGTCCTATTCTACTCCCTCCTTTTGTTCAAGTCGTCTTTATAGTAGTGTCTAGTCCATTGCTATTATTTTGTTAGGTTCTTATCATAGGTACCACTATCATCATATTATTATCTACAATTTTACCCCTCATAACTGTTCATTTTGAACTAGCATGTTCATGTACCACTCCTTTGCTACTATCCAAACTAGTGTCTCCACTTAATTCTTGTTTCATCCTTTCAATTGGTTTAGATTCTTATATTAGTTAATCCTATAGAATTCATAACCATCCTTTCCATTATTTCCTTATCTGTCCCATAACTAGCCTACATGTCTTTCACCTCATCCCTATTATCATGCATTGTTCAAGTCCCAATTTCCACTTAGGATGAATATAACAAATTTACTTTCCTTAAATCTACAGGTTTTATATTATGATCGTCATTTAATGGTCACAGTTAAGATCTTGGGCACTTCCTATAGTTAACACATATATCAACAAAGATAAGTTTGGCAAATCTAAACTTGCTATTGACTTATATATCAAAGAGATAGAGAATGACTCAAACTAAGTGGACTTAACTGGACCTGACATAAGTTGATATGACTCTTGATAAACAAGACTTACAAAGACACTGGACACATTTCTAGCAAACAATTGACACGATAGGATTCACAAGGATAGGAAATTTTGTCATGGAAGACACCAGAGTTATAACAAACATGAGACTTAACAAAAGAGTCACAAAAGTCATCGATTTGCCATACCATTCTTACTTACCAAGGGTATATGAAAGGTCTACATCTCAAAGGTTTGTAATTATATATCCTATTAACTTCATGCATTTTATCATCTTTTTGACTCCTCAATTTCATCATTAGCTATATAATTTCATTCAATATAAGATCAATCCTTGAATTAGTCTCAAATTATACTTTAGATAAAGTTTTGATTTATTCTTGAAGCTTGCTCATGACCATCGACCTTCAATATTTCTTACTATTCCATTCATTCCAATAACAATTGTTACTTGCTTCACTATAACATACACATTATCTTTAGAATCTACATTATTACTTCTCATGAATTCTTTTTCTTTCCATAACTTGATGTGTCTCTAGGGTCAGACACACGGAAAGGCACTACAACGAAGCAAACCAAAAAGAACAAAGAAGAAAAAGCTAGCAAAATCCAAGAAGCTACCGAATGGACATGACACACCGCTTGATCTTACTCGACCAACAATCAGCCAAACATGGTACACCGACCCGAATTGAAGGGTCACTTGCCACTACTCCATGCGGAATGGAATAGATAAGAGTTGAATGATAATGAGAATACTCAAGTTGGTTAAGTGAATAATTCTGTATTGAAGGTTGGATGATTCTATATATAAGAAAGTTGGGGTTTATATACTTGTTCACTAGGGTTACTTTACATGTATGAAAAGACAAAAGGGTATTCTACACTAGGTTACATAAGACATACTAAAAGGGGTAAAAAAGACAAAGAGTATTCAGTACGGAAAAGAAAGAATCATTATAAAATGTTGTGTCGGAAGACATGTATCACTTAGAAGCTGGTCATCAGGAATATGATATAACGTAGGTGGAAATAAGAATGCATTACAGTCAGGGGCTGACCTAATCTAAATTAGGTCACGAGCCGATCTGTTTGGTAAGGAAGTCAATTGAATTAAAGTCAGGCGCCAGTAGTTAGTTGGAAAGCTCAGCTCAACTAGCCTTTCCTAGGTTACCTTCTGAATCAAGACTTCGTAGCTAGGTAGGAGCATGTTGGATATACGTAAGGATCTGATAGACAGATCAGCAGGAGGTTAGATTAGGATAAGAGTCCTCGTCTCGACTATGGCATAGTATTTTCTGTATAAGCCCTTGAAGTACTCTCGCTTGGCTTCTTATGATTGGTTTAGGGGGTTGATTCCTATCATCTATCTAGGGGTCGAAAAGATTTGTCCTCAAATCTAAAGTGGTTTCTATTCATTCTTCTAAGGCACTTACAAGGTTGGGGAATCAAATCGAACACATTTAAGGTAGAAGAGACACTATAGTCATCAAGTAACTCGATTTGGTAGGCATTACGGTTTATCTTCTTCAGGACCTTAAATAGGCCGTCAACTTAAGGAGATAGTTTGTTTTGTCTCAAGTGTTGGAATTGCTCTCGATTAAGGTGAATCCATACTAGGTCTCCTAGTTGGAAGGAAATAGTTTGATGGTCTTGGCTGTCAATCTCTTGTTGTCTCTTATTTAACTTGGTGATCTTCCTCGTGACAGACTGGTATAACTCATGCAATTCCTTAGTTCGGTTTACTCTAGATTGACTTTCTTCGGTAATTGATGGGGTATTGATCATATCTAAGGGAATGGTAGGGTTGAAGCCATAGGTTACCTTAAATGGTGTCTTCCCTATAGTGCTATGGACAATTTGGCTGTATGCAAGCTCTACGATTGGTAGGCATAGAACCTAATCCCTCAAGTTCTTCCCTACAATAACTCTGAGCAAATTGATTAGCAATTGTTCACCACTTCAATCTAACCATCAGTCTGAGGATGGCTACTAGAGCTAAACACTAGTTTAGTCCTAAGTCTCCTCCAAAGAGTCTTCTAGAAATAACTCAAAAATTTTGTGTCCCAATCTAAGACAATAGTCTTCAGTACTCCATGTAGTTAGACAATCTCCTGCAAAAATAAATCAGCAATATATAAAGCATTGTTAGTCTAATGATACAGAATGAAGTGTCCCATCTTGTTGAAGTAGTCCACTATAACAAAGATAAAATATTTTCCTCTGGATGTTCGAGGTAACCCTTCAGCAAAGTTTACATTGAGGTTAGCTTATGGTAAGGTAGGCATTGGTAGAGGCATGTACTCTCCATGAGGCTTTCTCTTCCCATTAGCATGCTTACATACTTTACAGTAACCAACTACCTTATGGACATCCTTAGCCAGACCTGGCTAGTAAAAATTCTCTTTCAACAGATTGGCTACCTTAACCTCCCTAAAGTAGCTTGAAAGTCCATCGCTATAAGCTTCTCGGACCAATAGTTTACATGTGGAGTAGTTTAGAGTACATAGCCTATAGTCCTTAAATAGACAGCCATCCTTAAGATAATATCCCTTGACAACAATTTCATCCTTGCACTGCTCTATGATAGGGCTAAAGTGAGAAATTAGTGAGAATCCCAATAACTTTGTCTACAAAGTGGTTAACAAGGTTTGCCGTTGTGACAGATCATTGGCAACCATATTTACACTTCCCTTCTTATACCGGATGACATATGAGAAACTCTCCATGAACTCTAACCACTTGGCATAACTCTTTGAAAGCTTTTTTTGACTCCCTAAATGTTTCAATGATTCGCAGTTAGTGTAAATAACAAACTCTCATGGTAGCAAATAATGTTGCCACGTAGTAAGGGCTTGGAAAAGGGAGTACATCCCCTTCTCATATACAGAATAGTTCAAGGCTAGGCCACTCAGTTTCTCATTATGGTAAGCGATGGGCCATCATTCTTACATCAAGACAGCACCAATTCCAACTCTCGATGCGTTACACTCTAGTTCGAAGGGCTTGTCAAAATCTAGTAGTGAAAGGATAAGTGTTGAAGTGAGCTTCTCCGTGATCTCCTTGAAACTTCGCTCAGCTCCATCATTCCACCCTTCATTTTTCTTTGTCAGCTTAGTCAATGGGGTAGCTATTATGCTAAAGCCTTTGATAAATTGAATATGGAAAGAAGTTAGGCTATGGAAACTTCGAACTTTAATGACATTTTTCGACGTTGACCATTCTAAAATAGCTTGGATCTTCTCCTCATCTGCTCTGATTCCTTCTGCTAATACTATAAACCCTAGGAACATTAGTAAGTTTACATGCCATAACCAACCATTTGTAGAGCTTGTGCTTAGTCTTAAAGGTAGTCTTTCATTCATTGCTTGGCCTCATGTGAATTTAGTGGTAACCACTTCGTAGGTCGATCTTAAAAAATATCTTCATACCATAAAGATCATCTAACATGTCATCAAGCCTCAATATTGGGTATCCGTACTTGATAGTAATTCAATTGATTACTCGGCTATCAATGCACATGCACTATAAACCATCCTTCTTTAGAATGAGTGGAGTTGATACAACATAAGGGATCATGCTCTCCTTCACATACCCTCACTTAATGAGTTCGTCTACTTGCCTTTTCAACTTGGCATCTTGCTCGAGGTTTATCCTATACGCAAGTCGATTCGATAGGGCAATGCCTAGCTGTAGGTTAATACAGTGCTCTATACCTTAGATTGGTGGCAGCCCTTTAGGTAGTTTCTCTAAGAACAGGTTAAAAAGCTCATTTAGGAAGCTTTAGATCACTTCTAGAACATTTTGTAACTCCTTCATCTCCATTAGTCTCTTAACCAACAAAAACATCGGTTCATCAAATTTCTCAATAGATCGGACCTCTCTATGGCTTATCACTAAGGCCTTTTTCTTATTAGCTCGAGTGAGCTGATTATGGGCTTTATTTACTTGGGATAGGGTTAGGGGTTGCAACATTATTCTCCTTCCATTCTTAACAAAGGTATAGGTGTTTTTATACTCGTTATGCGTAAAATGTTGGTCAAATAACCAAGGTCATCTAAGCAGTAGATGTGAAGCTCCCATAGGGACGAAATTACACACTACTTTGTCCCTATATACATTTATAACACTGAATGGCACGGTCACTTGTTCAATCTCGTGTAAAGCACCTTTATCATGAAGCTAATGCAGCTTATAAGGTTGAAGATGCCTTAAGGTTAGCAGACCTAACCTCTACTCAAATGATTATGTAACCACATTAGTATAACTTCCTCCATTTACTATGATTGTACATAATTGGCCTTTAACGGTACACTTGGAATGGAACAAATTCTCTCTCTAGTCCTCCTTAGAGTTCGGTGGTGAACTCAAGACTAGGGTCATCACTTCTCCTTGGTTGGCATGGATACAGGTCTCCTCTTCCTCCTAAGCTTTTACTTTTTGAACGTCCTTTTCCTCTTCAGGCTCACTCTAGTTGGTGCTATCCACTACATCTCCTCAAAGCACCATGATACATCGATTCGAACACTCAACAGCTATGTGTCCAAAGCCTAAGCATTTAAAGCATTTCACCTCGTTAAACTTCCGTCTAGAGGTTTGTCCCTTCTCATACATTCTCGGGGATAGCTTAGCCTTGGCTCAGCCTAACTATCCTACTCGAGCATACTTACTTACTCGACTATCATTAAGTCAGTCATTCTTTTCCTCGACTCGGTATGATCTCCTAGGCTTGGCTTGAATAGGTCAGTGTAGTATTAGGGCTCAAGAGAATGTTGGTCCAAGTCAGCTTGAAACATTTCTCATCTACTTTTCGACCCTCTATGCTATCTTGATAGCCTCTTACCAAATTATAAAACCTCTATACTTCTATGATATTGCGAATCTCATACTTGAACCTAAAAATGAACCTTGATACTATACGGGCCTTTAGCTCTTCCATGTCGGCTTAGATCATTAGTATATGGAACTCTCTTACATAATCATCAACAATTCGGCTTCCTTGGCAAAGCTTTTGTAACCTTACAAATATATCTTGTAAATAAGTCTCAGCTACAAATCTACCTCTTAACAACCTTTTCATTTCATCCCAAGTTCTACCACCACATCTTCCGTTTATTGTCCTGATTGCGTTCAGATTCTTTGACCACATGGTGGCATACCTAGTAAACTCCAACACAGTAAGTTGGACCTTAACTACATCCTCATATCCATAACATTCAAATATCTTCTTGACCTTCCTTCTTACTCCAAATATTCATCTGTATCTCCACTTCCATTGAAGGGCAACATTTGTACCTTGACATTGTCTAGCCCTCAAGGGACTCGGCGTCCTCGTCCCTGTGCTCAGTAATAATCAATTTCTTCTTCATCACCAAACCCTTCAACATCCAACTTCTCATCAACCTCTGTAATATCCTCTAACTCTATTCTTCATCTAACAGCTCCTCTAACTTGAGGAGGTTAAACAAGGTGATTAATTTGATTAACTTAGCCATAGTGTCTCTTAAGGGTGTTATCCTAGGGGTTTTGTTACTGTACACCTTGGGGTTATTACTTATTAACTTACATCATGATGACTAGACTTTCAATAAGGGTTGTGAGTCTGTTAAGTTTGGCATTAATGGACCCTAAGGTGTTACTAGCATTAAAACCACAACTAGGTTGAGCACCACTACCTTGGTCACCAATAACTCCTTGAATACTTGAATCTGACATAGTATAATACTCTTCTGAACAGATTAACAACTTACTAACAACCGTAATACTTAATAGCCACTAAATAGAATAGAAACAAACTTGCTCTATTTTAGTGATGAAAAGCACAATAAAATAAAGTAACAATGAAACTACACTTGCTATTACACTAACACACTATAGTAGCTATAGAAGGTCGGACAAACAAGTCGGGTAGAGGTCAGATTGAGATAGGTGTCCATGTCTCAGTTGTGGCTTAGTATTTTTTGTATGAGCCCTTAAAGTCCTCTAGCTCGGCTTCTTGTGATTGGTCTAGTGGGTTGATTCCTATCATAAGTTCTCTTAACATTTAAGTTTCTATAAATTTTCTATGATTCCTTTCTCATGAGGCCACCTAAATGCTACTATCTTTCCCTTATAGTCAACATTTGTTCCATGCTTAACTCCAGTATTACATTCAATCCTTTTATATCTAAGATAACTAGCTCTACAATCATCTCATGAGTATCTAGATTCACTCCTCATCCTTCACTTTATATTACACCACTTGTTTTCCTTCAACAGGGGTTGGAACTATCTAAAGTTTCTACAAATAGTCTATTTTTGTCAACGTATTCTTTTGATACATACAAGTAAATTACCTTAATATTAAACAGAGTATATGTATAGGCATAACCATCTCCTACATATACCGATCCTAAAATATTCTTACGATAACTATATTACTACTTTCAGGCATTTCTTATTTATCAACTATTAGCTACTAAGGACACAAATAATCTAAATTATCAAGTTTAGAGGTCATACCTATCGTAATCTGGTGATCTTTAGCTTTGTCTCACTGAACAACATAAGCATACATTCTATCTTGCTCCTTAGGTTTAGGTTCTTCCCTTTTAGGTCGTTTATTCTTATTACATGGTCTTGATTCATTAGTTTGATTTTGCTGTTAAACTTGTCTCCCTTGTTGCTATCTTACGCAATGTTGAACAGTATGCCTTCATTGATGGCACTGGTAATAATATATACCTCTTGGATCAAGGTTTTCACACCACTTGGCTAGATGTCCAGTTTCACCACACCTATAACACTTCCTTCTCAATTCTAGGCATTCCCAAGCTCAATGCTTACTGTTACACTTCCAATAAGGTTGTATTTTTTATAAAGGCCTTTTATTTCCTTTTGTTGATTGATTGAACTTCTTTCCTTTAGCTATATTACTTTTACTACTATAACTAACAACTAACTTCCTTTTCTTGTTCTCAATCTCATCTACGGCTTGTCGATGAATACGACAAGGCATGTTATTTAATATTTTGAAAAATTTATTTAAAATTTGTCTAAACAAAGCATGTTCTTAAGCAAGTACCCTAAATCAATGTTATTTTAAGAAAATAAATTTGTCACATGAAAGTACATGTAAAATGTCTTAGGGAAACCAAATTTCATAATTTTATGAGCTAATTTGATATTTTTAGTGAATTAATGAGAATTAAGTAGGAAAATTTGACTGACTAGTGTACGGTGCTCTGACCACCACCCTATGTTGGCCCACTTTCTCTCTCCACCACAACTTTAAGTCCCAAGTGGCTCCTTGTTAAGTTACCTATAGCCTTAGGGACCGTAATTCACCATATTTTCCTACCATTTTTTTTCTGAATTTTCTTCTAATTTTTCTAAATTATATTCTTGCTTTTTTAGGGTGCTAAAATGTTGTAAATGAGGGTTTGGGACCTATTTATATTTTTTGAACTTTGCATAATTAAATAAAATTTGGACATGTGCATGATACGTGTCAATTTTCCATTTTTCTAAATGACTTGTGTCATCTTCTCATCAATCAAGTGTTGACTCATCAATTCCAATTAATACTAAGTTGACACATCATTAGGTGACTCATCCATGTAATTTTTTTTATTAATTTTCTATTATTTTACCTACTTTTAATAATTTATTATTATTATATGTATATATTTAATACATATAATGTATATCACATGTAAATACGTATATATTATGTATAATTCAAATTCATTTATTATTTTTGAAAGTTAATTAACTTATCTCTAATATCTAACTATATCGAAAAGCTCAAATTTTACAATTTTTGGCTTTAACAATAAATTAACGTTTTTCTCAAATTAATATTTTTAGATAACTTATTTTGAGAAATTAACTTTACTTAAATTACTTTGTCTAACTTTTATAACTTTGTTGTAAAGTTTGAAATAAAATAGATAATATAGCCTAACGCCCTAAATTTAAGAGCTTGAATCCTAGGACTATTAAATTAACTTGAAATCTTAGGGTATTACAAAAAAGCCTAAGGTAGTCATTGGTGGCCACTCCAAGGGTCAAACGACTTGCTTAATGTTGTGGGTTACAACCTATTCCCTTAGTTGGCTGAAATCTAGCCACCTAAGTGTAGAGGTAGCCACTAGCCTCCTTTAAGGATTGTAGAAATCCCCTATCTACCCAACCGACCCATAGCCCTATATCATTTGCGCTAATAAGAATTAAGCCATTGGACTGTTGACGTAAGCTCAAGCTTGAGTACTTAAGAGCATGGCAAATGTATCCTCTCATCCTGACCTACACTTAAAGAGTCCAAGCTAATTTTAACTACTAACATGCCATAGATACTAAGCTAAGCCCCTTTTTATTTATCAATCACTAAGTGCTAACCTGAGGACTACTTTATTAATAGCTCAACCAACTTACTCATCAATTTGGCTACGCTTATTCTAAGCTCCTAAGATCATGTATAAGCTGGCATAACTTTAGACAACTTGCATATCAACTCGGTACATTTTGATTCTAATCATACCCTTTTGTTAGCTTCTTCAAGAGACTCTCTAGTGATTGATTGCCACGTGTCCTAACCATCTACATGAAAGAGTCAGCTAAAAAGCTGCAACTCCTATGATTTCTACTATACCCTTCATCTATTTCTTGTATTTTACTTATTTTAGACAATACCTGTTTAGTCTTTTCTAATATTTAGTAGGTCACCTAGAATCTTGGATATAAATATCCATTTATAAGTAGTTGCAAAGGATCATCTTCATTACAATTGAATATATTGCATTTTCCCTCTTGTTGTTAAGCTTTTGACTAACTTTTAGACCCCTCATACGTACCTGTCTCCATGGCCTATAGTTTTTTTCCAAAAAAAATCTTGCAAACCTATCGAGGATAAGTATTATTACACAAAAGAATGGTATGCAAATTCTTTGAAGTCTTGGCTTGGTCACATGCTACTTTGCTTTGACTTTGACCTAATTAACAACCTATCAACTGTTGAGGCCGATCTATTGAATGATGAAGTTGAGGTACCTACCGCTAAACTCTTTCTTTCAACATACTAAACTACTAACCATCGAAGCCGACTTAACAATTGCTGAGACTGACTACCTACATGTTGAGTACTACTTACTTGGCATATCAAGCTGTAGAATCCTCTATTTATCCAAGCAACTCCAACAACATCCCTAACCTCAATATAACTCAACTCCAACATCCCTAAACTCCTAAATGTATACCCAATTGTGGTGTGCCACCTATCATTTCCTTTTTTGACATTGTACTATATTCCTTTATTCTATTTATCCCTTTTTACACATTTAGAAATGTATTTTGAGAGTATTTTTATATTACCCTTTTTGATATTGCATATACTTGTCCTTGCAAGATATACTTCTTCGATTACATTTTTCATTACACTCTTATCTAATCTCATTAAGTAGCTCGAGGTTAGTAGTGAGTGGTCCTGAACATTAGCTTATGAGTCATATCATGTGAAGTATTAAGTCATGTTGTGTTAGTGGGTGTATAATAGCCTTTGAGTAGCTCACAGAAGCTATTGTGTTTTCCAAATTCTTTACTTCATTTTATTCATTATTACGAAGGACCCATTTAGTAACTCTTCCCTATGGTAAGCCCTAGTGATTACTAAGCTTCTAAGGACATCATATAATTTCCTAGTATCAAAGCTTGAAGTTGTGATTGAGAGCTAAGTTTTAAAGTAGTTGATCTTGTTATAATGTTTGTTAATGTGTTTTATTTTACTTTGTTTTCTTGTAGACAAACGGAACGAATTTGGAATTGTTGTAAGAAGTTGTGCTATCAAGTTGTGTGAGGATTTTTTGTTAGAGTAGCTAATTTTCTACAGTCTTGAATTGAAAATGTTGAATCTTAGTATCCATTGAGAGATTAATGATACTAAAAGTGATGCTCATGGTTATAGCTGTATCTTACAATAGACTTCATGAACTACTAAAGAGCAAATACAAAACCTTGCCATCATTATAGCTAATCTAGCTATTGCTATACAAATGGCCGTCAAGACTAAGCTACCAGAGAGAGTTGTTGTTGAGTAAGGCTAAGAAGTGAAAGGTAGGTCGAAGAGATAGATGGGTAAGAACTGAGCCCCTAAAGTTTTTATCAAAAACCTAACTCCTCCCTGACATGCTAGTAGAGTTGTGAGAAGGAGACTTGAGTTAGACAAAGTTAAAGAGTATGAGGAGGAGGAGGAGTAGTATGATGGACTCAAGGAGCACGAACTTAGGGTTCCTAAGGGAGCTAAGCATCTGAAAGTATAGTTTCCAAGTTTCAATGGGTCTAGTAGTGCTAATGACTACTTAGATTGGGAGGAAAAGATAGAAAAGATATTTAATTTTTATGATTACGAAGACGCTGTTTGTATTCGAGTGACTATGTTAAAATTTTCTAGGTATGCAATAATGTGGTGGAAGAAGTTATAGAATGTGTGCTAAAGAGCCTAACATGAAGTTCAATTATGGAATGAGATGCAAAGAGTCTTGAGAAGTAGATTTGCCCCTAAATACTATAAGCAAGACACTTTTCGATGTCTCTAAAACTTGAGACAAGGTAACAAATCAGTAGATGAATGTGTCCAAAAGTTCTAGCTTTTGATGATCAGATTTGTTGTTGATGAGCCCAAGATACGGATATAGTACAATTCATTTTTAGGCTAAGGACTGACATTGGTAATATAGTAGAGGTACTTTTTGGGCTAAAGACTGATATTAGTAATATAGTAGAGATATAAGGGTTTAGAGCTTTAGATGAAACCATTTGAGTAGCATAGAGGGTCGAGAGGCAAAGGAGGAATCAGATAAGTTGAGTAATAAGCAGCCGATTAGACTTATTGAGCAAAATTGGTTTGTTGAGTTAACTAGTACATGACCGAGCACAATTCAGTTCTAAAGTAGATCATCGGGGGCAAATTTCAAGTAAATTTGATGAATGCTAAGGCAAGAGCAAGGTTAAGGATCATAAGGTTAGGAAGGACCAAGGTCAGAGCTTAGGGAGGAGGACTTGAGAGATCAAGTGTTTTAAGTACCTTAGTTTTAGACACATGGCTAGCCGTACTTGAACCTATGCATCATGATTATTAAGGGAGACGAGCCCTAATTTGAAGTAGAGAGTGTTCGTGAAGGGGAAGATAAAGTAAGAGTCAATTAATTGTTGGAAGAATTCCAAGAAAATTCTAATGCTATAACCCCACCTGAAATAAGACTTTAATATTGTTTTGTCCTATGATGATCTCTTAATACCTTTGTATCTAATGAGAATGAGTAGAAGGAGAACCTCTTCCATACTAGATGCTAAGTGAATAGCAACCTTTGTACACTAATCATTAATACAGGGAGTTATACCAATGTAATAGCATAAGGAGTAGTTAAAGCCTTAAAATTGCCAACATACCCTAACCTTAAGCCATATAAGATTAATTAGCCAAATCAAAAGGGAGATCTACCTGTTGCTAAGCATGTTAAGGTATCAATTACTATTGGTAATAGATATAACGACGAGGTGTTATGCGATGTCTTATCCATGTATGCTTCACACATCTTACTTGGCCAACCATGGCTATTCGATTTGAGAGTGTTGCATGATGGATATAGGAACATCTATATGTTCCAAAGAGACTAAAAGAAGGTTATATTAACCCTAATGAGCCCTAAGGAAGTACAAGCATTGCAAGAGAAGATTACCTCATCATTAGAGCTGAAGTCCTTAGTGATTTTTCAAGCTTAATTTTCCAAAGATGACAAAATGGAAGGATGTGTACTCTTATTGGTTAAGAAGCTCCTAGAGTTGAGAGAAGCCGGAACTCTTGTTATCAAGGTTCAGATATTACTTCAAGAGTATGTCGACATATTTCCTATTGAGATACCGAGAGGTTTACCTCTCATCAGAGGTATAAAACATTATGTTGACCTTCAGCCTGGAACTGCTCTACCTAACCAACTTACTTATAGGTTCAACCCTCAACAAGCTATAAAGTTGAAGAAATAGGTCGATGAGTTGATTGATTGTCGATATGTCTAAGAAAGTATGAGCTCTTGTGCTATACTAGCAATTCTAGTGTCAAAAAAGGATGGCTTATGGAGAATGTGCATTGGTAGTCGACCAATCAACAAAATCACTATTAGATATCAATATTCGATCCCTTAGTTAGATCATATGCTCGATGTGTTGCATGGTGCTCGAGTCTTTTCAATGATTGATCTTAAGAGTGACTATCATCAAATACGGATTAGACTTAGAGATGAATGAAAGACTGCTTTCAAAACTAGGGATGATTTGTTCGAGTAGATAGTGATGCTATTTGGTCTAACAAATGCATCGAGCACTTTTTTGCGACTCATGAATCATGTCTTGAGATCGTTGATTGGCAAATGCGTTATAGTGTACTTTGATGATATTCACATGTCCTTTTTCATGAAATTGAGATCTATATTTGATATCCACCATGCTGAGACTCTATTCAGTAAACTGAAGAAGTATGTTCTGCTAAAGCGAGGTAGTAATCCTTGAATATGTTGTTCCTAGAGGAGGTAGTAGAGACAATGATGAGAAAGTCTGAGCAATTCTCGAATGGCTAACCTCAATTAATGCTACTGAGGTAAGGACTTTCCATGGTCTAGCTTCATTCTATTGAAGGTTCATTCAAAACTTTAGTTCCATAGCTACCCTACTAAGCAAGCTAACTAGAAAGAACTTTAAATTCAACCAATTTGAGAAGGCTTAGATGAGTTTTGATGAGATCAAGTCCATGTTGACTTCTACCCTAATACTCATCCTACCCAACTTAGGGAAAATTTTTAAACTAGAATGTGATGCATTTGGAGTTGACATTTGAGCTATTCTTATGTAGGAGTGCAAACTAGTTGCCCATTATAGTAAGAAGCTCAAAGGAGCTACCTTAAATTACTCTGCATATGATAAGGATTTCTATGCCCCTATTTGAGCACTTCAAAACTGGCAACATTACTTACTACCAAGAGAGTTTATCATCTACAAAGACCATAAATCTCTCAATCATCTTAGAGGAGTGGAAACTTTCTTGACGTCATGCAAAGTAGGTTAAGTTCATGGAAACTTTTTTCTTTGTCTTATCATTACGAGAAGAGAAGTACCAATGTGATAGCCGATACACTCTCTCATCAGCATGTTCTCATTATAGCATTATAAGCTAAAATACTTATATTTGGCACCTAGCCTGTTTAGTATGAGCTTGATTCGTATTTTAGGCCCTTAGTGGACAAGTGCAACATTGGAGGAGTCATGGATGGGTTCTATTTGAGGCAAGGGTTTTTGATAAAAGGGTAAGTAAATTTGTATGCTGAGAGGTTCTGTTAGGGAATCACTTATCTAAGAAGCCCATGTTGGAGGCTTAGCTAACCACTTTAGTGTGAAGAAAAAGGCTAAGTTACTAAAAAAACATTTATATTAGCCTTAGATGATGAAAGATGTGTGCTGAGTTCTTAAATGGTGTAAGGTGTACATATGTACCATAGGACTAAAGGAGCTGTATGGAGAATACATGCCTCCGCTTATACTTAAATTGCCATGGATAGATCTAAGCATGGATTTCATCCTAGGTCTACCTAGAACACTATAGAGGTATGATTCTATCATGGTTGTACTCGACCGATTCAATAAGATAAGCTACTTCATTCCCTGCTACAAAGCCAATGATACTCTCATTGTTGCTAACCTCTTTTTATAGGAGATCGTATAATTGCATGGAGTGACACAAAGTATTGTATCTTATCATGATTCGAAGTTCACAAGCTTCTTCTAGAGAACCATATGGAAGAAGCTCGACACTAAACTCGTGTTCAATACTTCTTACTACCCCTAAATAGATGGCCAAATAAAAGTTGTGAATCGAATTGTCAACAACCTCCTTCAAGCTACTACTATAAGGAATCTGTGTGATTGGGATCTATGCCTACCTATCATCAAATTTGCTTACAACCACACCACTTATAGCTCAACAAGAAGGTCACTTAAGGTCGTTTACTCTTAGACATAGTTATTTGCCTAACCTCTCAAAGAGAAAGTCCATCAAGCCTATGGTGCACCTAGGAGTTCCAAAAGTTGCATAAGAAGGTTGCTAAGCAACTAGCTGAGACTATTGCTTGATAGAAGGAACAGATAAGCCAAAGGAGGAGACAAGTCATTTATAGCCTAGAATACCTTATCTAGGTCCACCTTAGCAAGAAGCATTTTCTAAGGACAAGGATGAATAAGTTATCCCTTAAGTCAGATGGACCTTTTAAGATCCTTTGGCATGTCACTAACAATGCCTATGAGCTTAAGCTACTTAAAGGATATAGATTATCTCTTACTTTTAACGTTGTCGACCTGACAATCAATGTGCTAGAAGAAGAAGAAGACCAAGATTTGAGAGCAAATCATCAACAACCCTAAGGAACTAATAGGCTGCCAACCTCCAAACCTCTTACTCGCACCTGTCTCTATAGCCTACAGTCTCTCACCTAAAGAACTCTTTCTTACCAACCTTCCCAAGACGAGTACCATTATATGGAAGAATAATGGGTAAACTCTCTAAAATACTAGCTAAGTTGTACACTACTCTACTCTAACTCTTACCCAATCAATAACTTGTCAACTGTTAAGGCCAATCTATCGAATGTTGAGGCCGAAGCACCTATACACCAAACTCTTTGTTCTAACGCACTGAACTGCTGACTACCAATAGATTTTCTTTTTGCTCTAAGGACTTACTATAAATAGTCCTTTTTACTAAAGTTGCAAGACATCTAACACCTTTTTGATCTTGTACATACTTGTCCTTATAGGATATCCTTCTTCGAGGATATTTTTCTTTACACTCTTATTTAATATTGCCGAGTAGCTCAACATTAGTGGCAAGTAGATCTTAACATTAGGTTGTGAGTCATATCAAGCAAAGTGTTAAGTCATGTTATATTTATTGGTGTATAATATCCTTCGAGTAGGTCATAGAAGCTACTGTGTTTTCCAACTTCTTTACTTAATTTTCTTCATTATTATAAAGGACCCATTTGGTAAGTATTCCCTACAATAAGCCCTAGTGATTACTAAACTCATAAGTACATCACTTATCCTATCCCTTGAGCAAGCATAGGTGGTAAGTGACTTCATTGAGCTACTCGTGTATCATATTGAGCTAGTTTATGAGTTCGCTAAGGTTCCTTGGTGCATATATCCTTAGAAGCATTCGTGATTTTGCTTGTTTCCTTTTATTTACGCATTCGTCGTCCTACAACTTTGAGCTTTTTGTAAGCTTGGACCAACCTTTAATAAAGGCACCCTTATCTATCCTTGGCATAGTGTACCATCTTGGTATCAAAGTGGAGGTTCAAATCAATTAAGTTACTATTGTGCCGTATTTTTGCTGCATTACATTCAGTATTACCATGGAAGTGTGTAGTGGTTAAGTGTTGTTGACTGTATGGATGTATGTGAGCTGGCTATAGTATTTCTATTTGTGCATGGTAGACGTACTATCACTATTCTTTGCAGTAGTTTTTGTATGGTACTCTATTTTACTCTGTTTTAAGCATTGGGAAATAGAGAAAGAACTAGTTTAGAATTTTGTTATTTGTTGAAGTAGCCATCATGCAAGTATTTTGTAGTTAAATATATTTGGACCTTAGAATTAAAGTGCGGAAGTTGTATGTATGCTTGGTTGATTGGTTAAAGGTAATTTATATTGTTTTTAGGTAGTAGTTAGAATCTTAGTACTATATGCTCTACTGTTGGAATGAGACTATGTTGAGAGAGGATGACTAATTCTAATGTAAATGTAGGAAACAAAGATGACAATAGTGGTGTTGTCTACCATGTTTAACAACCCCAAAACACCTCTAGAAGCTCCAATGAGTAGTTTGATGAAGTGACTAACTTGATAGTTAACTTAACTCGAGCTGTTCATGCAGTAGCCTCTTGACTTGTTGAGGTCATCTACAACACTCCAAACTGCTCCTGAAGTTGGAGTCACTACCTGATACAGATTAAGGACCGATTACAAGCTCTCGAGCTTAAGGGCTCTCTCAAGTGGTCCATCAAGCTATCCAAGGTGAGTTAAGTACCAAAGAGCAATGCTTACCCCAATCTGATCTACCGTACTACTTTGCCCTCCATGATATCTAAGGCATTGTTGAGGTCACCTATTGACGTACTGAACTAAACCCTCCGCTATGTACTAGTCCAAGTACCAAATCTAAATATAACAATCTCTACGATGCCGAGGCTAAGTCGATAACTATTAGGTGCTGACCATACGAGGCCAACTCTACTGTGAGCCGTCCCTGTGCCAACTTTAGTCTAGCCCTAACAATTAGGGTACTAAACTTTTGATGCTGAACAAACTTGAACAGAAGCCTACCCTCGCTCGACACACGATATTATTAGAATTGCATAGTAAAAATGTGTGTATACTATCCTTTCTGACAACCGTACTGTCCTTTCTGATAAAAGATGCTCGTTACGTACAATTTCGTATTTTCCTTGTAAATTATTCTCCTTTTTATTTTGCAAATAGGGATCCATTTTTGTAATTTTCTATAATGTAGAACTTGCCTTAATAGGGCACCATAAATAATCACATAATGTAACAGCCACAATAGAATATACAAAAGAAACCATTGAACTTAGTGTCTTCTTACTTACTCTTGAGTTACTCTTTTCTAGCCCACTCAAGTGTGGACTAATGGTAAGTGACCTCCAGCCATACTTGTGCATCATATTAAGTGTGACCTAAGCTTATGTGAGGTGTTGGTGCATCATATCTATTGTTGGTACATGGGAACCCCTGCTTACCCTCAACTATCATTTACTTTTTGAGCCATCTTGCAGCTTAGGCCTACCCCTTTAGTTACACGTGACATTCGGTTCGTGTGTTCATCCACAAGTCCGTATCACTATAGGTGATCTGTTCAAAATAGATATATAAAAAATATATTGAATAATCTAGCAAGTATACTAAGTCAAAATCAAGTAATAAAGAGTGAGTAAGGTTGTCAATCCCTCAAAGACTATAAAATTACTAAACCTATGATAGTTCTTATCAATATTTAGGCAATTGAATTTAGATTGTAAATTAACTAATCTAATAATTACCCTAAAACTATCAAAGAGAAAATCCTACTAATATATCTAAAACGGAACAATTAATTAAGAATGTAGGAAAATAGAATCCACCCTAGTTATATAAATCAAATTGTCATCATGTTTTATAGATTAATAACTATACGGTTATTTAAGTGAAATTATTATGCCTTAAAATTTGAAGACTTAAACCTCTAATTAATGGATCAACTCCCACATGTTTAATTAACAGTGGACTCTAAATTGCAATCATACATCTCCTAATGCTATGATCGACTGATGCCTTAAATCAATTATCCTTAATGTCTTAGTGAATAATTAACAGGGGACATTACATTAATTGCTGGATAATTTCTAACTAATTTAATTAATGCTGCTTCCACATTAGCTAACTAGTTTAATCAAGAATTTCTAACAAACCCTATATCAACTCCTGTATTAATAGTGTTTCTAACAATTATAACCAATAGAGAATTATAATTGAAATCATAGAAATTGCAATCATGAATTATCCGCACATCTATTAACCCTATAACATGACTACAATTATCATCTTAGCTATTTAAGGTTTCATCATTCCTTATAATTTAAACCTAGCCAGCTATGGAAATTAAAATAAAAGCACCTATCACAATAGAATTTGCAAAGAAGTTCACAATTGGAAATAAGAACAAATCACAGAATTGCATAAATAGTAATAGGATAGAAATCACCAATTATGTAACTATGATAAAAGAAATTTCAATTGCAAAAACTTTAAGGATGATCTCTACAGTAATAGCAAAGTCTTCTCAATGATCCATGAACTACCAAAAGAATAACTCTTCAAACTATCTCCTAACTTCTTCTAAAACTCTTTAGGTAAAAAGAAGATGCAAAAGTCCCCTAAATTATCAACAAATGCCCATTTATAGAGCAAAAAAGGGTTGGCTTGCAATTAGCTGTTTTTTCATTGAAGGTTGGTGATGCTAAGTTGTAGGCCGTTGGGGTTGAATATAACAGCTGGCATTATTCAATGTAAGCCAGTTACCTTTAATCTTAAGTGCTACAAATTGATTTGGGCTTCCTTTGATTGCGTAAAGCTCCTCCAAATTGCTCATATTTCCACTCTGAATCCTTTGAGACCAAAATACCCAAATGAAAACACTTCAGTACCATTTCTTAATGATTTCAATAAAATCAATAATAAGTCCACATAATTCTCACATTGAAATATGAGTAAATATGTCTTTATCAACTCCCCCATACTTGAACTTTTGCTTATCCTCAAGCAAAATAAATAGAATTAAAGAAAGAAATCAATCATCGAAAATACAAATTTTCCAATTGCAAATTCAAGCATCTGATATTTCACACTTCTAGACTCACTATTTTGTGATGCCCATTACTCAAACCAAATTCGAATATGCGATCAGAGTACTACAATTGAAATTAATCAGCTACTCTAGAGAAAACGAATTTTAATCCAAGTGTTTAGTTTAAGATTTCTATTTCAAAAGTAGATACCCAGTCTTAGAAGGAAAAATACCCATTTAAACTTCACAGCTGTGAGCAAGCATAATATCCCTCTAATTATCCCAGTAAACAAGTTAGCAAGGCAGTGAAAGCATATGGTATTTGCTTTATCCCTAGGTTTTCTTCCCTTTTATTACAAGCCTTAATTCATTTATTGATTTTGCTTTCAAACTTTCCATATTTCATTCACTTTTTTTTTTCTTTCTTTTGACTTCAAATACTGAACTTTGTCTTTCTACCCTTCTCGTTATAGTGAGTACATTGACTTGGCACATCTTAGGCTCATCACCCAAGTGACCAAGTTTTCAAGGGACCCTTATGGACTCTTCGTCACTTTAACATTCAAGTTAGGATACTTTTAGCTCAATTACTTGAGTTATTGGAATAAAGGCTCTACTTGCATAACTTTTTGAATGCTCACTAAAATGTTTCAGACTTCTTTTATAGGAATCACTAAGTACAAAGCTTCACTTACCTCTTTCACTAAGTGTTAAAGTGTTGCTAGAACAACTAAAAAGAAGATATACTAACTAACCTTATATAGAAGTGAACCTATTTAAATTTTTACTTAAGGACTCGATCAACTCTTCAAATTCTAAGGCTAAAAACTAGATAAATTAGGTTCCTAAAAATTTGACTAATTATTTTTAACTAAGCATAAAAATCATAATAATGGTAAGTAAGACACCTCTGTGAGTCAATTATTCAAGCAAGTGACAAACAGATTCTATCAACATTTTTCTTTGTACAATCTCTACATTTTAAATAAGAAAATCAAAATTTGGGCCTAAAAATTGCTAAATACTTAAGAACAAATAAAGTTCAAGCTGATAGGGAAGTATAACCGTTTATAAACAAAATAGGCATCAGAAGTCATGATATTCAATTCAATTCAAACTCCATTTCCTATATTCCCTTCCCTATACGTTAGAATAGACAATGTCCACATTGTCTCTAATTTAATGTACAATAGGAAATGAAAAAAAAAATCTCAAAAAATGAAAAACTGGTACTTCCTTGGTTTTAAGTTTTCAACAACAAAGGAGAATTTTAACCATAGAATTTCAAGCCATGTCTTTACAAGCACGAAGAAAGCTAAAAGAGTAAATATGGGATAAAAGCATACTCAAAGGTACGAAGTAGTAGCAATTATCCAGAGTCTACCTATTCTGGTGGGTACTAAAAGGAAATTGACTAATAGTAAAGTAAAATAAAAAAAATAGAAAATAACATAGAAAATATTAGAAAGTACACAAAGGCCCTAATTGTCCCACTCTATGCTATTAGTCTCCTTACTAGAAGTCTCATAGTGTAGCTGCTCTGCATTTGGTAGGTGGAAGAAAGATATAGCATATTATAGCATATCAAACAAAGCAATCCTGAACTTCTTGCTCTTCTTCCACTCTTTTCAGATTTTCTCCCTAACTTTCCTAATCTCAATGCTCAGCTACTCATAGCCACTAATTGGAGGAGGAGGATAGGAAGTAGAAGCTCTTTCAATAAGAGGATTTTTAAGAACATCCTCCTCATTAGCTGGATTTGGCCCATTTTCTATTTTAAACAACCCCCAACTCCTAAAGGGTGTAGCTAAGATTGGTTTGCATGTAATACCTTCACCCCCTTTAGGTTGCTAAAAAATCCCATTCCTTTCAACAATGTTGTGACATAACCTCTACAAAAAAAATAACCTGTATCCTTATGTTGTTTACTTTTCTATAAATGAAATTAGCTACCTTTACCCTAAGATCAATTTGGTATCTAGAAATCAAGCTGTACAGATTAAACATATCAAAACTTATTACCTTACTATGGCTGGTTCTCTTACAGCTAATGGTGTAAGCAAGAATGTGGTGGAGCAACTTATGCTCTATTATTGCCAGAGTAGTGGTAAGAGACTTAGAAGGTATAAAGTCATCTCACCTTGGCTAAATCATCCGATACTAGAATCTCTCAACAGTCATCTCATTAGGCCAAAAGTTTGGTAGGTCTACCTCTTCATGGCATATAAGTCTAAAAAGTATCATATTTACTTGAGTTCTATCATATGAATCTCTCTATATGCATAGAAGGTTAAAGTAGAAGAATTCTAATCTCTATCCAACTACAGAGTGGATAAGAACTCTATTGTGACATTTTTAAATGTTGGTTCCTTGATCTCAAATAATTTAAACCAAGTCTTATTTGGCATAATTTGCCGAATCCTCTCATCCATCCCATATTCTTGCAATTTGGCATAATTTGCTGAATCCTCCCATCCATCCCACATTCTTGCAATACTACCTAATCCAAGTATTGATGATTCATGAATGCCATCCTTTGTAGCTTCTTCCTCCATTCTTTAGCATAATCATGGTGTGATAGCAAATCTCTACTCAAGCTTCTTGAAGATGATGCAGCAACAGTCTTCTACTTCTTTTTTTGTGGTTGGAACTTCTTGGGTAGCATGATGAAGTTAGAACAATAGATTTGAAAGGAAGAAGAGTTAATGTGGGTGTAGAAGATGAAGAGAGTGAATGTGTATGTGAGGGAGTGAGGGAGAGGGAAGTGTAAACCCCTAAAATTATCAGCCTAGCTTTTGTAATAGACTCAACCATGTTAGACAATTTAGGAGTCGACAAGGCTAATGAAAGTGAAAACCCTAAAAGAATTACTCAATCGCGTAAGAAACTTTTCTACCCTAAATGTTTCTAAATGCTAAAGATTTTATTCAAAAGTGATAGAAACCCTAAAAATGATTATCTTAAAGACATATGTGCACTAATCCAACATGATATACCCTAAAACCCTAATTGATAATATAATGCTCATAATTTGCCAAATTATTAGTAAAAGGTTAGAGACGACCCTCATTCATGTTTATATGATTCGAATCCTTAGGTAATCCATTAGAAATTAAGATAATGAGTCATAGATTATATTTACTTCTTAAGTAAGTGATTAAGATAGTCTCGCTTAGAGTTAGGATTATAGTTGAAGATTAGGTTACATGTAGTGAACTTTAATACTCAAATTAGTACTTTTTGCATTTGTTATTCAAAGTGGTTTATCAAATGAGATATATAAGCTATAAAGATCTAAAGTAAAATCTCATCAACTATGTTTACTAATCAATTCATCAAATATCTCATTTCCCCTCATTTCCTTCATTTTTCCCCTAATTTCCCTTAATTACTACATTATGTGCACAAAATTGCACATACTTAAGGAATGTTGACTAAGATAATGCATGTTGACCAAAGTCAAAGGGTTGACCAAGTCAACACATGTTGACTAAAGTCAATACTTTGAAAAGTCAAAGATCTTAAGAGATAAGGAAAATATCTTCACTTCTTAATGATGGCTTTCTTTTCTTTTCCTTTGATTTTTCTTTTCCCTTTCCCTACAATTGTTGCCGTCCACATTTGATCCTTCTAGACCCCACCACTTGTTGTCTTCCATTATGAAAATCAAACAAAAGAAACAAATCAAAACCTCCCTTTCCATGCCGTGAACTCCCTTTCCTCTTTCACTTTCATTCCTTTGCTTTTGTCTCCATAACTTCAACACAATTAAAGGTATGTCTTTAAGTTGTTTTATGTTACTTTATGTTATTCATTAGTTAGTTAATTAGGTAGATTAGATAAGTAGTTAGGTGTTTAGTGTTGTCTTGAAGAAGAGGAAACAAAGTTTCCATCTTTAAGTGTAGAAAGTGAAGAATCATGAAGGAGATGGAAGAAATACATGTGTATGTACTCTTAGGTATGTGTACATAAAGAAATACCAAAAGAGTACAAGTATGTGAACCTTTGTACATGAGTAATTATCATGTACATAACCTAACTTAAGATCATATCTAACTATACATACCTATACTACACTAAATATATACATAAAAACACAAAAGCATGGGATTAGGAAGCTTTTCTTAAGGAAAAGCTTAGGCATACGAATTTTAGTATAAAAATACGTATCCAACCGTGTAGGTATATGAGTAGGTATACATGTATAAATACGGTATAAATATATGTAGACGTATAAGTATAAGTATATATAAGGTATATGTACATAAGTATAAGAGAAAGGGGTAACATGTACATAATACATATACATATGACATAAGCATGAGGAAAGGCTTATGTAATCATATGATGAGGTAAGTGATGACATAAGCACATGATGACATAAGCAAAAGATAATGTAAGCGATGACATAAGCATAGGTTTAGAAAATAAGAAAAATAAGACAAGTGTAGGTAATTAGATACTTAAATTAGTAAATTCTAATACACCTTCTAATTTAGATTTTACCTAATTCAACACATGAATTAGTAATAGCAGAGTAAAATTCTTTAATTATAAGAATTTAGGGAATAAAGACTATAAATATAAGTAATAAGAATACTTAAGTATTATAGCTAAAAATTTCTATAAATTTAGTTCATAATGTAAAATAGGGGTCTTAACATCCAAAACAGACATTATCGTATGAATATACGTCTGAAAACGATGAAAAACAACTATAAATTCATAAATATCAGAAATAAAACGTAAAAGTTATATACGATTGATAATAAAGTCTAACCGGGTAAAAGTTGATAGCAGTCTAAGTAAAATTAGGTAATTAAATGTTTAGAATTATTAGTTAATTGAAGTACTTACTAGCCTTATCAAATCGTAATGATCAGGTGACCCTGAGGTGCGTGAGGACCTCCCTATCGACTACTATGATTAGGACGAATCGCCATGGCCGAGTGAGTATTTACCCAATGACTCCATGCTTGTTTTGTGATTGTAGATAGTGGACTTAAATATTGTTGTTAATTGACTACTGTGTGGGGTCTGGGAAAATGCTTGTGTATGTAACCGTGTGTATTATTGTGAATTTACTATAAGTACAGAAAATGTCTTGTTTGTTGCATGGTAGTATAGAAAATGATTGTATGTACAACTGGATGGTCATAGCATAATTTGAACTTAATTATACTTAGCCTATAAACGAAATTGGGACATGCATTAACATTCATAACATGAATACTATTCCGGCCATCACATCATATGGAGGTAAAGAGAGGCCATTCGAGGGTTGATATTATTCATTTATTTGGTTCTGTACGGTGCACTCGTACAAAATGACCTTACCTTGGCCCGCGAGAACACTAGGCGTTGGAGGCGCCAACCGCCTGGCTAAGGGTCAAGTTTAGAGGCCTCCGTTTAGGGGTGAGTGTGGACTGCGGGGGCCCACTAGCAATTATACTAGAACTTGGGTTTTCTAAAAATAAAAGAATTATTTCATATAAATACGGAATGTGGAGTTCCGTAGTAAAGTAAGTTTTAGTATAATACCCGGATCTGATTGGTGTTGTGTAAACTCCAACCCTGACTTTGGAGGGCGTTAAATCTGAGTTACGTATATGAACTAGTTAATTATACGTATTGTTTGGCATTCTGGTTGATCATTCATTCATATGCTTGAATATAATGTACTTATAACTTGCTTGTGGTGTGGCTGAGGGTTTTGCTCACTAAGCTTAGGCTTACACCCCTTTAGACTTTTGTTGCTGGATAGCCTGTTCGTAAAGGCAGGACGAGAGATGCCATAGGTTAGCCTAGGGACTTGGGCAAGAGCGAGTTGTCCTGTGTACTGAGAGAGAATAGTTTAAATGGGACTATTACTCATGTACTTTTGTTTATCTTGTTATTATAGACCTAGACATACATAAACACTGTGTATTGTAAGTTCTATAACTTATACTTTATATAAATATATTTGTGTGATGATATCATGTGAATCTGGATGTTCTTTAGAAACTAGTGGTTGTAGAGCCTTGTATATTGTGTGAAGAGTTCTTAATTGGAAGGGTACCAAATCAGGGGTTCTTCGTACAGTATACGGCGTCTGCCATGACTAGGCCGTCCTCAGTTCGTGACAGGAAGAGTCTATATGAGAGCAGTAGAGAGAGGGAAAAGAAAGAGGGAAGTCAAGGGAGACAAATGAGTGAAGAGAGAGAAAATAAACTGATGTTGCTTTATATCGCTGCACATATACTGGCCCTTTACATCTATATGCCAGCGGCATACATGGCTAGCGTAAATAAGAAGGTCGACTAACTTCAATTGAAAATTTCATGCGTCTTTTTTTATTTATTTGGTTAAACATGGGTTGCCTCCTATGAAATGCTTAGTTTATAGTCATTAGCCTGACTTTCCTAGTTCTTACAATGGATTTGCACAATCTACAATAATGGCGTTAATGTCCATGGTTTCCCCTTCAAAATAATGTTTGAGAAGGTGAGCATTTACATTAAAGGTGTGGTTGTCTTCTACCTTTAACTCGATTGTACCATAGGGAAAAACATTAGCTATCTCAAATGACGTAAACCATTGAGATTTTAACTTACCTAGGAATAACTTTAGTTGAGAGTTGTATAATATAACTTTTTAATTAGGCAAAAACTCCTGCTGTTGGATGTTCCTATTGTGCCATCGCTTAGCTCTCCCCTTGTATATCCTAACAATTTCATATGCTTCTTCTCTAATTTCATCCAGTTGGTTCAATTAGATTAACCACCTTTCAATTGTAGCTTGTAAATCAAAGTTAAGGTATTTTATGGCCTAATATGCCTTGTGCTCAAGCTCTATAGGTAGGTGACATGATTTAACATAGACAATTTTGTATGAAGACATTCCTATATGGGTTTTAAGAGCTATCCTATAAGCCTACAATGCATCATCAAGTTTTAAAGACCAATGTTTCCTAGATGCATTGATATTCTTCTCTAAAATACATTTTATTTCCCTATTAGATACCTCAACTTGTCCATAAGTTTGTGAATGATATAGGGTGGCAATTTTATTACCGACTCCATATTTTGATAACAATTTTTCAAACTGCCAATTGCAAAAATGCGATCCCTTATCACTTATAATAGCTCTAGGTACTCCAAATTTGGAAAATATGTTCTTTTTAAAAAATTTAATAACAACCCTAATATCATTAGTTTGTAAAGGAATTACTTCTACCCATTTTGACACATAATCCACAGCTATAAGTATATATTTATTTGAAAAAGATAAGGGAAAAGGACCCATGAAGTCTATTCTCTATACATCAAAATGTTCAATTACAAGAATGCTATTTTGTGGTAGTTCATGTCTCCTAGAAATACTACCAATCCTTTGGCATTGAGCACAAGACATAACATAGTTCCTTCAATCACTAAACAAACTGGGCTAGTAAAATCCACAAGGTAAAATCTTAGTTGTAGTTCTTTCTACACCAAAATGGCCTCTTGCTTCCTTAGAATAGCAATATTGAATTATGCTAAGTTGTTCAGTTTTAGGCACACAATGTCTAATTACTTAATCAGCACAACATTTAAACAAATACGATTCATCTCAGAGATAGTATTTTACATCATGTAAAAACTTCTTTTTGTTTTGAAATGAGTAATCGTAAGGTATGATTTTGCTGACTAGATAATTGACTATATCAACATACCAAGGTAATCCTTGAATCTCTATTACATATAATTGTTCATTAAGGAACATTTCATTAATGGGTAGCTCTAAACAATTAAACTCTAAATGAAATAAATGATCAACAATCACATTTTCAATTGCCTTTTTATCTTTGATTTCAAGGTCAAATTTTGTAGTAATAAGATCTAATGAATTAACCTAAGTTTAGCATTAGGTTTAGCAAACAAATATTTCAAAGCAGGATGGTCTATGTACACTATGATCTTAGAACCTATTAGATACGGCTTAAACTTATTACATGCAAATATAACAGTTAAAAGCTCTTTTTCTATTGTGGCATAGTTTCTCTAAGCCTCATTCAAGGTTCTACTAATGTAATATATTGTAGACACCTAATTTTTGCTCCCTTTATTTTATTTTGTCATTTCAATAGGATAAGGGGTCATAAATTAGGAAAAATACAAAAAAATAGGAAATTAAAGAAAACCCAAAAAAATAAGAAATTTAGAAAAATAAGAAAAACCACAATAAAATAAGAAATCTAAGAAAAATACAAAAAATTAGAAAAATAGAAAAAAGCATAAAAAATAAGAAATTTAGAAAAATAAAAACATTTTGAAAAAATTTATAAGTCACAAAAAAAAATGAAAATAGAAGAATTAAGGAATTTAGAAAATAATCGTTTAGTAGAATAGATTTTTAATTTTCAATTCAAGAGACACCGTTCCGTTAGGCTTAGGCTTAGCTTCGAAGCTAGTCCAAGTTGGCTTAGTCTATATGTGCAATTTAATTACACATATGGACAAGGTATAAGCCAATGGCTTAACGGATAAATACTTGGACTTGGTATTAAGTTAAACTTAGAGGTTAAGGGTTCAAATCTTAGCAAAGGCATGAATGCCTTTTGTATTATCACATTTGCAATAGCCACGTATTAAGATCTCATTACGCCACGTGTCTTGATATGTGATAGCATTGGACTAGACCATGGGTTGACGTAGCGCCACATGGCATGCTACGTTAGCTACTACATGTTACATGAGGACATGTAGCACGTGGTAGTTGGTCAGATTAGTTGATATGGCATTACGTCAATGTTACATCAGCCAACTTTCCTTCTCTTTCTCCTTTCTTCCCTCATTTTCTCCAAGTCTTTCGCACTTTCCTCGAACAGCTAGTTTTAACATGATTTTTCAACCTCTTTTTGTTGCAATTTCACCAAATCAATGGTGAAATCACAAACTAGGCATGGCTTAGTTTCATTTTCAACCGAAATCCCATCTTCTTTCATCTATTCGTTTGCCTAAATACAGCTTAGAAAATCACGGAAAGTCAGTGTTTAACCCAAGACATTAATGGTGGATTTAAGCCATTAACGAGCTCTCCAAGCTCGTGTAAGCTTAAGAACCTATAAATTGGACCTTACCATCCTTGTTCAAGACAGATACGATCAACCACAATAGCAAATTCACTTCAAATCACTCTCTCTTCTCTAGCGACACACTCTCTCTTTCTCTCCTCGGCTCTCTCTCTTTAATCAACTTTGAGTAGAATTATTACTGGTGCTACAATACCCACAGCCTAAGCTCTCTAACCCAGCTACCCCCATCTTCTACCAAAACCTCCAAGTTGCATCACCAAACGTCCACCACCAAACCCAAGCCTCCACTATAGTCTACTCTTAAGCCATTACCGTCACTGCTCCTTATACAAAAATAACCCCACCACGAGACTCATAGCACCCTTAAACCTAAAGCCATTCCCCCCTCGTTCCTTCAACAGCAACCCATGGTAGTCGTTCAATATCCACTGTAACCACCACTTTGCAGTACCCTCTATACTACCCCCAAATGCTAAGGCAACCTCTTTACCCCTACTATTCCCAATCTAAAACACACAAATAACCCTTCACTCACTTGTTTTGGTGGCCAAATCAAGCAAAATCAACCTAGGCAAGCTACTACTCGTCCTTTGACTTGAATCCACAGTTAACTTGCCCTAAATCATGAGTTCGACCTACGCCTTGACTCGTATACCTACACTAGCTTGATTTAATAGTAGTGCTTGGTTCGACTCTTTATTTTTCACCCGATTCACTTTCATTTGTTTTGTTTTCTTTCAGATCTATAATTTTTTTTATTATTATTTATTCCATTTCATTCCAATTGTAAATGTGATAAAAAAAACCATATAAAAAAAGAAGAAAAGAAAAGGAAAAAAGAAAAAGAAAGAAAAGAAAAAAGTAATTCATTCATTCAATTATTTATTTTAGCTTAATGAAAATAGAAATAAATAGAATATAAAAATAATAAATAAGATAATATAAAAAAATAATAAAAATAGAAATAAGTAAATAAGTTAATTGTTTTTAGGGTTTTTTTTCCAAAATGAATAAAAATAATTGGACTCTTTTCCAAAATTAAGGCCTTTTAGATCTTTGCAAATAAATAAATAAATAAATAAATTTTTGATTTAGGACCTTTTTTAGAAAATTTCTTAAATAAATCAAATTGTATTAAAAACGTAAATCTGACATATTTTCAAAATTAAAATCGACTTAACTCGCTAAAGTTTTACAAAAAGAACTATGTACGTCTGATTCTGAATAGCGAGTATGTAGGCATTTAAGAGGTGACAATAAAAAATAAAAAGAAAAAACTTGATTTTCCATTTTTCAATTTAGATTGTTCAAATTATCCCATTTTTGTCAACGAATCAAGTTCTATCTTATAATTAGAAGGTGATTTTTAAGGTTAAGGTTAAAATTAGAAAGTTAATGGTACTCGCAAGAGTTTAAAGATCATAATCCCTAGATCTAGATCTCTTGTTTTAAAACCGTTTTTTTTTTTAACAAAAAATCAGTTTTTATCGAAAAACTAATGGCTAAGTTATAATCAATCCACTTAATTGGCTATAATTTAACTGTTTTTCTCGACTTCTGTTGAGTGGTGACTCCAAAACGGTTTCAAAGTATAAAAAGAATCAGTTTTCTTTAAACCCTAGTCAAGGGTTAGTGTTAAATGGATAAGGGTTTAATATTGGTTGGTTTAAAGAAGATTTAATTTTTAAAAAATCAAGAAGTGAAAAACAAGACTTAATAGCTGGGCAACTCCACTGGGGAACATTAAGAGGGTTAGCCATTTGATTTTCCAAAATTAAAATTAATCTTTAAAAAATCACCTCAGTACAATTTAATTACTTATTCTTTATTTGTATCACAATTTTACTAACACTTCTACCGGTTTAGATTTTTTTATTGTTTTGAGTGGAATTTATTTTATATACCATAAATGCATGATAAATACGATCAAACCTAGGCTGTCTTAGGACTTTAGGACGATGAGCCATTGTGTAAGTTTTGGGCGTAGTAAGGTAACTACTGTTTGAGGCCAATTAAGCTATCTTACTTAAACTCTGATGTGACTATGGATCCATTTTTTAGAAACACATAAGGTCACAAAGTTTAAAGACCTCTAGAACCTACCCTTCTTACATACATTCTTTAGGGTTTGGTAAATAGCTAATAAGGCAACATTGTATTTTTTCCTAGAATTCACTCTCAGCTTTTGTTTATTTGTTACTAACTTCATGTGTGTACTATTAGCATACTTATTTTGCATACCACATGCATTGGGATATAGAGGGTCCTTTGTAGCATCAAAGATGTAGGATAGATGCGGTCATTGTATAGGCTTCAGATGGTGTAGTGTAACTACCACTAGGGGTTGATTAGGCTACCTCACTTAAGTTCGATATAACCAATGAAAGTGTTCTTTAATAAGTAAAGCCACAAAACTTAAGGACCTTTTTAGAACCTACCCTAATTGCATTCATGAACCCTTTTCCTAAAATCGGCAAATTGATACAATGCAGTAAAACTAAAAGAAAAATCTATGAAGTTTCCTAATCTTTTCCCTATAAATGTTTTTCTCCTATAAATATCGATGTAATTCTTGTGTAAATAAGATAGTTTTGATGTAATTTTCTTTTCATCATTTTTGTAGAAATGATTAGGTCCTTTCTTATAGAGGCCATTTTCAAAGAAGTCCATATCCATGAGCCTTTAGAGCTTAAGGGGATACTTGAAAGATGGTTTCAATTTTTTGATCCAAACCAATAGAAATTCATTAAAGATAAGATTAAGCCCGTCCTCTCGTTACTCAAAGTCCAAACCAATATCACCATGGTACAGGCTTTGGTCTACTTCTAAGACCCTCAAAGTCAGTCTTTCTACTTTAGCCCATGTTGATTGAGCCTAACCATTGAAGAATACTTCTATCTATTAGGAGTTCCCTTTGTTGGAAATGGAAAATATGTCCTAGATATCATGGTTAACCCTATAAAGATTTTCCAAAAGTTGTTAGGCCTCCATTAATCTAAAATATGTAAAATGTAGGCAGATCCTCATAGGAGAATCATTAAGTTGGATAATCTTTTTACTTAGTTCGCGACCCCATTTGGCTACAATTAGAAACTTTTTTGTGATAGCTTTGAAGATTGGTAATGATATAGGATCAACACCTATATCTTGGCAGCATTTGGAACTATCTTGTTTCCTAACGGGATATTTCACATACATCATACCAGAAAACCTTTTTAACCCTTATTTTGGTCTAATATATGAGCGTTGTGACAAAGGACAAATAGTAGATGACTATTATGTAGATGATGAATATCCCTTTCGAGGTGGCAAACTCCATATGTCAACTTGTTCCTTCAGAGAGCTATTGGTGAGAGAAACTCATAGTAGAGGACTCTCTAGACATTTTAAGGAGAAAATGACCTATGATTTGTTGACCAACTGGTTTTCATAGCCTAAGATAAGATGAGAAGTGCATCAAGTAGTCGAGAGCTGTATGACGTATAAGAAAGCAAAGAGTCAAGCTGAGAAAGGACCTTTACCTTCTTGATGGGTTACCAACCACTAGACCACCCACTTGTGTATGCCTTAGAGGCCTCTAATCCCTCATTTGAAGAATTCTTTCTTATCAACCTACTGCTAATGAGAAACAATACATAGAAGGTAGATGGCTAAATTCCTTAAGAGCTCTAAATTGTTATATTATGCTCTGTTGTGCTAATGTTGACTTTTCTCTAGCTAAGGACTCTATATCGAGTGATCTAACCTACTACCAAGAGTTATAGCAAAGTCACAAAAACTAATATCATACTAATTGAGTACTTCTCTCTTAGCCTCCTCCTCCCAATTCTCACGGTTACCCTTCTCGTCTCAACCCCTTTCTTGCCACAACATCTTGATTCCTCTCACTTGTGATCAAAGAATCTTTGTATGAAACCAATGTTGTACTGCCACTCATCCATTTCATCTAACATTGTACTTTTTTTCCCTTTTTTGTTGTTTGTCCTTTTTGCCCTTTTTCATAGGTACTAGTAATTGCTCTTTTGTATGCCTTTTTGTAATTTTTTTATTTGTATTATTACCCTAGAGACTTACTATAGATAGTCCATTTTCCTTATAAGCTGGAATCATCTTACCCTATCGAATAGACGTTGAGTATACAATTCTTGTGAGACTACCCACTCTAAGTCCATTTTCATACACTCTTATCTAATCTTGCCAAGTAGCTCAAGATTAGTGGTGAGTGGACTTTGACATCAACTTATGCCTTATATCAAGTGACGTATCAAGTCGTATTATGTTTGTTGGTGTGTCATATCGTCCAAGCAACTTCACATCAGCTACTAGTCAGTTCGTCAACCCACTCGCTCTATTTTCTTTGATATTTTGAAAGACCCATTGGTTCAAATCTACTATGGTAAGTCTTAGTAATAATTGAGCTCTTAGGTACATCATATAATCCCTGATATTAGAGCTTGAGGTTGTGACCGAAAGCCGTATGGTGATTGTCCCTACTAGTTTATTGTTTATGATACTTTGTTTTCATTTACAAGATGAGAGCAAGTTTACAATTCACAACTCATGTGATATTTATGTATGTAAGGATTTCTTATGTGAAGAGTATTTTTTGACAGTTAGTTTTGAGAATGTTGAATCCTAGTATTTTCATAGTCATGGTCAAGTGACCTAACAAACACCACATACTATTGATGAGCAGATGTAAGACCTTACTACTATTTTAGCTAATTTAGCTATTTTAATACAAAGAGTCTTAGAGACTAGGCCATAAGAGAGAGTTGTTGAATAGGGCCAAGAAATGAGAGATAAGCTGAGAAGATAGATGAATGACTGCGTACACTAGAACCCATTCCGATGAACCAAGCACTACCATGACGTACCGAAAGAATGGCAAGGAGGTTTGAATTAAATAAAGTGGAGGAGTATGAAGAAGAAGAACAGTATGTTGAAGTTAAAAAGCATGAACTTAGGGCTTCTAAGGGTACTAAATACCTCAAAGTACAGATTCCGAGCTCTAATGGGTTTGATAGTGCTAATGACTACTTAAATTATAAAGGGAAGATCGAGAAGATATTCAACTTCTAAGATTATGAAGACGCTGTCCGTATTTGAGTAGCTACATTAGAATTTATTGGATATGCTTCAATCTGGTGGAAGAAGTTGAAAAATGTTTGCCTGAAGGCCTGACATGAAATCCGAACATAGAATGAGATGAAGAGAGTTCTAAGAAGTAGGTTTGTTCCTAAACACTACAAATAAGACACTTTCTGATGTCTATAAGATTTGAGATATAGTAACCAATTGGTGGATGATTATGTCCGAGAGTTTCAGTTACTCATGATCCGATGTGATGTCAACGAACTTGAGACGTGAACTATCGTAAGGTTTATTTCTAGGCTAAGGACCGACATTGGTAACATAGTGGAGCTGTAGATTCTTGTGACTCTAGATGAAGCCATCAAGGTGGTATAGAGAGTTGAAAGGCAGAGGCGAAACCAGGTTAGTCAAATGCCAAATAGCCGACCTATGTTGCCGAACAAGAGCGGCATGTCGAGCAAACTAAGAAATGACCGAGCATTGAACAGTTTAGAGGTAGAATGTCGAAGGTAAGCATTGATCCGACTAGAAGAAGGCCGAGGTAAGCGTAAGACCAAGGAACTCGAGGTCCGAAGAGAATAAGGTTAGAGCTCAAGAAAAAAGACCCAAGAAATCAAATGCTTTAAATGTCTCGATTATGGGCATGTGACTTGTCAATGTCCGAATTGCCAAGTCATGACTATAAAGGAAGACAAGCTTTAGTTTGAAGTAGAGAGTATGAGCAAAGGGGAGCAAGAGGTAAGAGTTGAATAGATGCTAGAAGAGTTTCATAAAGACCCCAATGCCGAGATACCTCATGAGGGCAGTACTGAGTACGGTTTTGTCGTTTAATGGTCTCTTAGTGCTTTTGTGACTGATGAGAATGAGTAAAGGGAGAAACTCTTCCGAATGAATTGCCAAATGAATGGTAAACTATGTACCTTGATCATTGATAGAGGGAGCTGTACCAATGTCATAGCACAAGGGGTAGTTGAGGCCATGAAATTGCTAACCTTCCCATACCCTAAGCTATATAAGATTCACTAGCTGAATGAGAAAGAAGGCTTATATGTTGCCAAGCAAGTTAAAGTACTGATTACAATTGGTGATAGGTATAAGGACAAGGTGTTGTGTGATGTCCTTCCCATGTGTACTTCACACATATTACTCAGTCAACCATGGCTATTTGACTTGAGAGTGTTGTACATGTTGCCAAGCAAGTTAAAGTACTGATTACAATTGGTGATAGATATAAGGACGAGGTGTTGTGTGATGTTCCTCCCATGTATACTTCTCACATATTACTTGGTCGACCATAGCTATTTGACTTGAGAGTGTTGTACGATGGGTATAGGAACACCTATATGTTTTAGAAAGATGAGAAGAAAATTGTACTAACACCCATGAGTCCTATGGAAGTGCAGGAAGCCTAAGAGAAGGTTACTAAGTCACTATAGCAGAAGTCCTTAGTGATTTCCTGAGCTCAGTTTGTCTAAGAAGTCAAAGTCAAGTACCATTGCTCCTTTTAGTCAAGAGACTCTTGGAGGTGAGGGAAGCCGAAAGCTTACTTGCCGAGGTGTAGCAACTACTTCAAGACTATGCCAACTTATTTCTTGACGAGATGCGAAAAGGTTTACCTCCCTTAAGAAGCATCGAGCAATACATCGACCTCTAGCCTGGAGCTGCCTTATCAAACTAGCTTGCTTACAAGCTCAATCTTGAGCAAGTAACCGAGCTGAAGAAACAAGTGGATGAATTGGTAGACTACAAATACGTCTAAGAGAGTATGAGCCCATGTGTTGTACTAGTCGTACTAGTACCTTAGAAAGATAGGTTGTGAAGAATGTATATCGATAGCTATGCCATCAACAAGATTACCATTAAGTACCAATGTCCGATCCTATGGTCAGATGATATGCTTGATGAGTTACATGGTGCCCACATCTTCTCGAAGATTGACTTAAAGAGTGACTACCACCAAATACTAATGAGACCTAGAGACAAATGGAAGACAACCTTAAAGACAAGCGATGGAATGCCCGAATGGATGGTAATGCCATTTGGCCTAACTAATGTGCTAAGTACATTTATGTAGCTAATGAATCACATGCTTAGAATATTGATTGGCAAATGTATTGTAGTTTATTTTGATGATATTCCAGTCTACAATGCCAACCTCATCACTCATGTTAAGCATTTAAGATTGATGTTTGATATCCTTCGTATCGAGAAATTATTCAGCAACCTAAATAAATGTTGGTTTTGTCAAAGTGAGGTTGTATTCCTCAAATATGTTGTTTTATGGAAAGGAGTTTGAGTTGATGATAAGAAAGTGAGAGCTATTCTTTAGTGGCCTACATCGACTAGTGTTGTTGAAGTTAGGAGCTTCCATAGTCTAGCTTTGTTCTATTAGAGATTCATTTGAAACTTCAGTTGCATAACTATGCCTTGAACCAAATTGAACAAGATCAACATTGAGTTTAGGTGGTTAGAGAAAGCTTGGAAAAGTTTTGAAGATGTAAAATTTAAATTGACGCCTACCCTAGTACTCACCTTACCAGTTTCGAAAAGGTATTTGAGGTAGAATGCAACGTGTCTGCCATCGGCATTGGTGTTGTCCTTATGTAAGTATGCCGACCAATTGCATACTTCAGTGTGAAGCTTAAAGAAGCTACCCTAAATTACTTGGCCTATGGTAAGGAATTCTACGCCCTTGTCTGAACATGAGTCTCTTAAGCACCTCCGAGAAAAACAAAAGCTTTCTCGGCATCATGCCAAGTGAGTCAAATTCTTAGAGTCCTTTTGCTACATCATTAGGTATAATAAGGGGAGCATAAACACCATGGCTGATGCTCTTTCTCATCATCATATGCTCATCACAACATTGTAAGCCAAGGTACTTAGATTTGGCACCCTGCCTGATTAGTATGAGCATGATCTGCATTTTGGGCCCCTAGTGGCTAAGTGGAATGTTGGGGGAGCTATAGATGGATTTTACTTAAATCAAGGGTTCTTGATGAAAGGTAAGTAGCTCTGTGTACTGAGTGGTTTGACAAGAGAACTACTTGTCCAAGAAGCTCGTGCTAGGGGTTTAGTCAGCCATTTTAGGGAAAAGAAGACGGTTGAGATATTGAAAAAACATTTCTACTAGCCTAGGATAATGAAGGATGTGTACCGAATTCTTAAGAGGTATAAGGTGTGTAAGCATGCAAAAGGAAAGGAGAGCTGTTTGGAGAGCATGCACTCTTACTTATACTAAAGAGGTCGTAAACTGACATAAGCATGGATTTCATGCTCAACCTACTTTGAATGCCGAGAAGACATGACTTAATCATGATGGTGGTCAATTGGTTCAACATGATGAGCCACTTCATTCCCTACCATAAAACTAATGATACTTTATTTTTTGCTAACCTCTTTTTATAGGAAATTGTGCAACTGCATGGAGTACCGAGAAGTATTGTGTTCGACCATGACTCGAAGTTAATGATTTCTTTTAGAAGACCATGTGGAAGAAGCTTGATACTAAACTTATGTTTAGTACTTCTTGCCAATCCTAGACAAACAGCCAAACTAAAGTTATAAACGAGACAGTCGGTAACCTCCTACAAACAGCTGTTGGGAAGAATTTGCATGACTGGGATTTATGCCTACCTATCATTGAGTTTGCCTATAATTGCTCTACTCAAAGCTTGATAGTAAAATCTCTATTTGAGGTCGTTTATGAACTTAACCCAAACTTACCCATGGATTTAATTACCAATCCAACTACATAAGGGGAAAGGCAATACGACCTACAACAAACTGAGAAATTCTAGAAGTTGCATTAGAGAGTTGCCAAACAACTGGCTAAGACTATAGCCTGATAGAAGGAACAAGGAAGCCGTTGAAGGAGATGAGTTATTTATATCCTTGGAGACCTTGTTTGGATCCATCTTATTAAGGAATGCTTCTCTGGTAGGAAGATGAACAAACTATCTCCTAGACAAATGGACCTTATAAGATCCTAAGGTATATTAATGACAATGCTTATGAGGCTGAACTACCTGAGGGATATGGCATATCTACCATATTCAATGTTGCTGACCTGACTCCCTATGTGCCAGATGATGATGAAGATCATAATTAAAGGGCAAATCTCCAATAACCCTAGGGAGTTGATGGGTTATCGACCACAAGCCCACTCACTTGTACATGCCTTAGAGGCCTTTAGTCCCTCACTCGAAAAATTCTCTCTCGTCAACCTACCAATGACAAGAAACAATACACAGAAGGTGGTTGGCTAAATTTCCTAAGAGCTCTAAGTTGTTATATTATGCTTTATTGTGCCAATGTTGACTTTTCTATGGCTAAGGACTCTATGCCAAATGATTCGACTTACTATCAAGAGTTCCTGTCAAGTAACGAGAGCTAGTCTTATACTAGCCAAGCACTTCTCTCTCAGCCCCTTCCTCCTAATTCTTACAGTAACCCTTTTCATCTCGACCTTTTTATTCCTACAACATCTTGATTTCTCTTACATGCTATGATCAGTCGAAACTAATGTTATGCTGTTACCTATCCATTTCATCTAATACTATACTATTTTTCTCTTTTTTATCGTTTATCCTTTTTGCCCTTTTTCATAGATACTAGGAATCCCTCTTTTATATGCCTTTTTGTAATTTCTTTATTCTTATTATTGCTCTAGGGACTTACTATAAATAATCCCTTCTCCTTGTAAGCCAAAATTATCTTACCCTACAAAATAGATATTAAATATATGGTTCTTGTGAGATTACCTACTCTAACTCCATTTTCATACACTCATATCTAATCTTACTAAGTAGCTTAAGATTAGTGGCTGGTGGACCTTAAAATCAACTTATGCGTCATATCAAGTGAAGTATCAAGTCGTGTTGTATTCGTTGGTGTGTCATATTCTTCAAGTAACATCACATCAACTACTTTAGTCAGTTCGTCAACCTATTCACTTTATTTTCTTTGATATTTCAAAGAACCTATTGGCTCAAATCTATTATGGTAAGTCCTAATGATAATTGAGCTCCTTGGCACATTATGTCTTGACTAGACCATTGGTCGATTTCAGTATGGATTTTGTCATCGGATTACTCTAAACTGCCTAAGGCAAAGATTCGGGAATGGTCATCATATACAGATTTAGCAAGATGGCAGACTTTGTGCCCTATACTAAAACTAACAATGCTTCGGCTATTACTTTTATATTTTTGTAAGTGATCATGTGCTTGAATGAAATGCGTTGGAGCATAGCATCAAATCATGATCCAAAGTTTTTTAGCCATTTCTAGAGAACTCTTTAGTGTTAGGTAGGAATAAAGTTACTCTTCAGCATTTCCTACTACCCACAAATTGATAGCTAAACAAAGGTCATCAACTGGTTCACTACTCTAAGCTACTGTAGGAAAGAACTTGATAGATTGGGATGTGTGCTTACTAATGATAGAGTTTGCTTACAATTAGACAGGACATAACACCACTAGCAATATACCTTTTGAGGTCATTTGTGACTTCAATCCCAAGCTACCTCTTGATCACACCTTAGCACCTAAGTCTAAGTAGAAAGACTATAAAGATTAAGCTAGAGCTTAGTCCTTACAACACATCTACTTAAAAGTTGCTTAGCTAATTGATTGAGCTACTAAGAAGTTGAAGGAAAGAGGGAAAGGAAGAAAGACAAAGCAATTTCAATCGGGCGACCTAGTGAGGTTACACTTAAGAAAAGAAAGATTCTTAAGCAAGAGGAAGGGCAAGTTGTCTACCTAAGCTAAAGGACCATTCAACATACTCTAGATGATCAATGATAATGCATATCAATTGGAACTACTTAAGGACTTCGAAGTTTTTGATGTGTTCAACATTACTGGTCTAAACCTTACCAATCTAATGAAGAGCAAAATGAAGACCAATTGGATTTGATTATCCCAATTGACTTAGAGAGAATGATAGGAATCAAACCACTCAACCCTTGACTTGAGCTTAAACTCGGGTAATTAAGAGTATGGCAAGGTGTACCCTCTTACCCTAACCTACACTTGAAGAGTCTGAGCTAATTTTGACCGTCAACTTACCATAAATACTTAGTTGAGTGCCTTCTATTTGTCAATTACTGAGTCTTGACCTAAGGATTGCTATATTGATAGCTTGGCCAACTTACAACATCTCAATTATACCTATTCCGAGATCCTAAGATCACATCTGAGCTAACACAATTCTAAAAGGCTTACAATAAGCTTACTAACTCCTGATACTAGCCGCACTCTTTTGTCAACTTCTTTAAGAGGCTCTCTAGTGATTGTTTGCTATGTATCCCAATACCCGCATGAAAGAATCTGCTAAAGAAGCTTCTATTCTCACAATTTTTATTATAACCTTTGTCTATTTCTTGTATTTTATTTATTTTGGATAATACCCTTTCAGTTTTTTCCATATTTAGTAGGTTGCCTTAGAATCTTAGGTATAAATACCCACTTGTAAGCAGTAACAAAGGATTATCTTCATTACTATTGAATATATTGTATTTTTCCTCTTGGTGTTAAGCTTTTTACTCGCTACCTCTTTGCTCTTTTCTTATCCCTTTAGTAAGGTTAGGTAACTAGTGACCTTATTGAGCTTCATATACATCATATCGAACTAGTTTGTGAGTTAGCAAAGGTTTCTCGGTGTGTCATATCCATGGAATCCTTCAAGATTTTGCTTGTTCCCTTTTATTTGCACATTGGTCATCCTATAACTTCAAACTTTTTGTAAGCTTGAACTTATTCCCGATAGTATCACTCTTGTCTATCTTTGGCGCAACATATCACCAATAGTTGAGCAATTAGATTTCTATTTTTCTTTATTTTTTCTATAATTTTATCTTTTTTAATTTCTTTATTTTTTTTGGAAATTATACATATATGTATATATATAATCATCTATATTATTTAAACTAGAAGACCTTTGTGTAACCATCCCCTTTAAAATTATTCCTTAGCCCACAAATTAAAATTTTATAGCAAAAAAAAAAAAAATCAAGACTAAAAGCAGCACAATAAACTATAAATATCTTATAATAAGGATAAAGTTGGTATATATTTTAATCATTTTTCCACTTACTCAGACATTCATGTCCAAAACGACAAGACAGATAGAAAACTTCCCAATTTTAAACCTGACAAAAAAACTCTCATTCAACTCCATGTTTCGTAACTTCTTTTACACAGTCTCCTTTTCCTTCTATTTTCTATTCTTACGCTCTCCTCTACCTAATGTTTACCGTATCTCTGCAATTCCCTATTACCTTTGCATTTCCTTTGAAGCCCTCCAACTGTGATGTAATTGATTCTCTTTTAATATTAATTTTGTCATGTTAGGATTAGTACAGTAATCTAATCATTAACGTCACCTTTATATTTTAATGCATGTTCTTTTATTTTTTTTAAAGCATGTCATACTTATCCGCTCCATTTCTCTATAATTCCTAACCACTCTCTACTCCCTCAATACCACCATCGAAACCCGTTACTAAAGAGCCATTGCCATTTTGGTTAGGTTGTCTTTCAAAATCTTTTGAGTTATTCTTAATTTTATTTTTAGGGGTATTTCAAAACAGTAATTTCTTAATGTGAAATTTGGAAATTTTCTTAGATTTTTCTTCATTTGATTGTTTGGATATTTCAAAATTGGGTTAAAGTCTGTATTCAACAATCTGTTGTTAAAAACAAATAACCTGCGTTTGCGTACAACCCAAATGTTTTATGAGTTTTTGTTAATTTTATTTTTTAGGGGCATTTCAAAACAATGATTTTTCTCAATGTGAAAGTTGAGAATTTTTCCTAGATTTTTCTTCATTCGATCATTTGGTTATTTCAAAATCGGAGGGTCTCTATTCAACACTCTTTTCGTGTAAAACTCAAACAACCCTAGATAATGCTGTTTAATCACTCGATCAACATTTTCCTTTAAATTTCATTTTTTTATTTGTTTTACTGCTTGAAATTGTCTTAGGATCTAATCATTACCACTAATTTTAAAGGTTGGTAGTATGTTATTGGTTTTTTTTTTAGCTTATATTTTTCTGATAAACTTATGAAAATATACAGAAAAGATTTGATTTTTTTTAATTATATTCTTGTCTGTATGTGATTACTTGACTAGTTTAATGCTAATTGAATATGCATGTAATTTGTTTTAAACGAGTCTTCATTTATATAGTGCATAAGAATACGTATATAGATGATGTATCAGAGATTTATTTTGAGACGCTGTAAAGTAGAATTGCTAGAATCGCGCTTAATTTTTCGAGAAGTTGCCAATAAAGTGACAGTAGCGTTTGGAAGAAGTATGGTCAAAAGGTAAATTTGGAGGTGGTAAGTTTGGATAATTAAGGAAGGTGAGGTGTTAGATTATGAAATTTATTTCTTCTTTAAATATAATGTGTGTAAAATCCACTTTGAAAAAGATGGCATAGATATAAAGAATTCTTTTTGTTTTTTAAAGTAATCTGTTTATTTCTAATCCATAATCTATAAGATATTTAATATTTTTGTTTAGAGAACATATCGGTTCTCAGTTCTCAACAATTATAATCTTTTATCTATAATCGATAATGTTAAAAGGACCAATAGGTTTTCTATTTATTATATTTTTGCCAACATGGCTTTTGTGGTTTTCCTTTCTAGGGTGGATTTGCGGAGTTGCAACTTCGGGAAGCCAAAATTTTGAAAGGAAAGTAACACTTCATTTAGTGAGGGTGGGGTTTAGTCACCTATAACTATTTAGTTATGCTTGCGGAGCTTACGTTATGTTCTTCTTATGTGCATTTGTCATAAAGTTTAGCAATCTCAAGGTAAAGAATTGAAAAGGAAATCTTTATTGATTCTATCTTTTTTTTTTTTTTTATGAAGAGAATCAATCTTTTAATTAAACGATCGAAAAAAAAAAAAATGGCTTCGGATCTCCTACAGGAATGATATGGAGAGAGAGCATGAGTGTAGAGTTTGACGATCAGTCAAGGCAACTACATTGTTCATTTGTTTGCTGATACTAATTATATACCGCAAGAGTTGTTAAATATAATTTGCCAATTTTCTGATATATGTATGTTTTAATTGATTAATTTGTCTTTATATAGATAATAATAGATGTAAAATCTTTTATATGCAAAGGACGAGGCAACCAAGGAATCTCTCTTTATATGTCTGCAGGATTGTTGAGATAGGATTTCATTTACAAATATTACACCAAAACACGCCGACCAATCCTGCAAGGAACTACCTTTTTCTTTTCAAAATTTATTTCCTGTTTGATCTGATTAGATTGGTTTTGTTTTTTCGGAATTGAATATGAAATATCAAATGCCTAAGTCTTTCAATATATATATTTATATATATGCTGTTGTGAACAAGCATGTTTCATCACTATCTTGGATGAAGAACATAAAAGCATTACAAGTAACAGCATAATTAGATTAAATGAATCACATGATTAGGATATTATTGATGGTCAGTTTTCGTCCGCTTGTCTTTCTTGTCCATTTGGCTGCTTGTCGGTCGCGTAATCTATATCCTCGGCACCTTGCTGAGTAATTGACATTCTCAGTACATCCCTTGCTAATTTGAATTCAAGTTTATAGCGCAAACAATTATCATAAGCATGGGTATATTATATAATTATCTGCTCTTTCTACATTTCAAAAAAGGTGTCTAATTAATAAGCTTCTACGTATCTCAACAATTATTCCGATAAGTGCTCCTTCAGGCATGATAATCTCCTATAAATACAAGAATGAAATTCTATAAGAGACATTTAAGAACTCTTAACTTCTTTACTTTACCCTTCTCATTTTTGCTTACTGACTTAGACCATTGAGTGGCCATACTGAACTGGCCCTAGTACCAAGTATTTTTTGTATCTTTGCAAGATATTTCTAACCCATAAAATTCACCAACAATATTTGGCATCAACTGTTTTTCCTAAACACACCCACATAGCTAAAACTAGAATAACCAAAAGTGCAGGTGCTAGCACTTTCTCCTAACATTATGAAGGGGGGAGTCGACTTACTGATGAGCAATAACTGGCTAGACTTAAGCAATTATGCCTCGATTTGGCTAAGGAAAACTCGAAGTCAAACAAAAAGCATAAACATGTCCTTAACCTCTTTTATAATAGCATTCATCTAAATCAGAACAACGAGTATAGCGATTACGATGCTGATAATAGTAATGATTCAATTTATTCACTTGAGTTATAGAAAAAGCAAGCCAAGGTCGTGATGGGACCCTTGGCTCCTACTTTCAAAAAAATGACAAAGGTAAGCAACCTAGTAGGTGCACCATGTGGGCCCCTTGCATGTCAACACTCTTACTGCATCAAGTAAGCAATTCTAAATTAAGAAGAGTCCCTTTATTCTAAAGATTTTAGAGGAAGTGATGCCTTAGCACATCAAATTTCTGTAGTTTGAAACTTATGACGGAACAAAGGACCACCTAAAGTACTATTGTACATTGGCCAAATTGCATGGTTTGAGTGATGTAGTGGCTTGCTAAACTTTTCTCTCAACCTTAAGGAATGCAACCAGTACATGGTTCAAACACTTAAAACCAAACATCATTTCTTGTTTCAAGGAATTAGCAAAAGTATTTCTTCAACATATCCATGCAAGCAAACTTCCTGTTAAGGATTCTTCAATCCTTAACACAATCAAACAAAAATCAAATGAGTCAATTAGAGACTACCTAGCCAAGTTAATGGCCAAGATGGTTCAAATCTTAGAATTGGATATGAGTGTGGTCCTCAATGTCGTGATCCATGGAGTTAAGCCCTATGGAGACTTTTTCAAGTCTTTCATAAAGAATAAGCTAAAAACTTTTGCCAAGTTCAAGGCTAAAGTCACCTCATACATCTATCGAGAATATAACATAAAGACCTGATGAGAGGCTGATCAGAATAGAGGAGATAGAAAAAATGACAAGAGAAAAAGTAAGAAGGACAGAATTAGCTTAGATGATGATCAAAGTTCGAATGTTGAGAGAAAGAGACTAAGAATTTTGACATTTTCATCCTATACACTTATCAATCGTGTAATTTCGGACATATTGATGGAGGTATGTGGGTAAAGAGGCAGTCTACAGTGGATGGAAAGAATGAGAGGAAATCACCCAAAGAGAAATTCCAATAAGTATTATGACTTCCATCGCAACAAAGGTTACAACACAAATGAGTGTATATAGCTCAAGAATGCAATTCTACATAGGCATTTACAAAAATTCCTAATGCATGACGTCGAAAATATCAAGAGACTATCCTAAAGGAGACATGAGGAACAAGAAAATCATACTTAGCTAATTGTGGCCAGGAGAGATACAAGGGATGCAAATCCTAATAGAGCACCCAACAAAGTGATCAACACTATTTTTGGCGGACCTACTATAGGCTAGTTAAGCTCTTTGAGTTTGATGAACACCAAAAATTACATCTGCAACATCTAAGGAAAGAAGGTTAAGATTGAAAACACAATTTCTTTCATGGACGATGACTTTGAGGGCATCTAGAGATCGCATAATGACGCATTAGTTATCAGTGCAAGAGTTGTAAACTTCAAAGTCAAGAAGATTCTTATTGATACAAGAAGTTTGGATGATATCATTTTTTAGCATGCGTTTAATTAGATGAGACCCAAGATCAAGGTACAATTAAGATCTTAGAAGTATGATTGCATGCCTTCAATAACCAACTAGTTCAAGTAGTTAGAGTAATTTCTTTATCGATATAGATCGATGATGACGAACATGTCGTATAGGATAAAGTGGACTTCCTCGTAGTTAAATGTTGGTCCTTATACAACAAGATAATGGTACGATTGTGTCAGCATCTATTCAACATTATCCTTTCTACTATACATCTTAAAGCCAAATTCCCTACTTTTATGGGAGTCGGCGTATGTAAAGGGGATTAGCAATTGGTAAGGTCCATATATATGAGAGCCTTAAGACAAGAAGAAATATTTTAGGTGGAAACTTGTCTTGAAAACAAGTGCTAGACACTCGTTTCTTTCTTTTATGGATGCTTTCTCCGATTACAACCAAATGAAGATGGATAAGAAGGATGAAGTCCATATGTCTTTTGTTACCAATTTTGGAACATATTGTTATACGGTAATGCCCATTAAGCTGAAAAACATTAGTGCAACCTACCAAAGACTTGTTACCAAGATGTTCAAACCCTAGATTCATAGAAACGTCGAAGTATATGATGGGAATCAACCTCCGACTTCATCCAAGCCAAGGTAGACCTGTCTGAAGTCGAGGCCTATCAATGCTTATTAGGGTTGAGCTAAAGCTAAAAGGATGAGAGGTAGAAAAATAACCACTTAGCAACAAGTCTATTGTCGACTAAGTAGTTGAGAGAGCACATTGCTGAGAATGGGATCCATTCGACATAGCACAAAGAGACTAGTGTCAACTAATTATAGAACTTGGCAATTATGGGCCAACTTTCTAGTGTCTCATCTAAGCACTGTAAGACTTCAAAAGCTCCACCTTGGATCCGAACATCCAACTGCCAACCCTACCTAATTCAGATTCTACTCCTTCTAGGACAAGTCGAGGGATTGCATGCTGATATCTATTAAACATATAGTTTTATATTCTTGTACATGTTTTGTTTATTTTATTTATGGGCCCATTCTTTAGGGTTTAAGGCTATGCACATTATTTACAATTTTGCTACTAGAATTTAGGACTTGCTATAAATAGCAAAATTGTATAGAGTAGAATATACGAAGTAAGACAAACAATTTTATAATTAAAACTTTACACTTTCAAGCAAAGTCACACTTGAGCTCTTAAAGCTTACCTATTGCTAGATTATTGAGTGGTGAATAAACACTTTAGTCTTTCCTGTGTTCTTATTGATCTTGTCCTTGAGATTATGGCGAACCCTTCATTTCAACGAGTTAGTGAGTCGTATCTAACCTCTCATTTGAAACCCCGAGCAACATTTAGTGTTCATGAATCTTATTAAACCCTATTTTAAGTTCATTCTTGGATTGTATTTTTGTCTTAGTGTGTGATATCCATCTATATTCACACTCAAAACCCCATTCTCACTTTCTGTTTCCCATTCTCATTTCAAACCCAAATTGCCTTCATTCCGGGTTATTGAGATCCGTTGCCGTGATACGCATCATCTTGGTATCAAAGCTTTAGAGAGGCAAGCGTGCTAGTGATTCTTCAAAGTTTGATTCGTGGTTTAAACATTCTTGTTAGTCGTCATTCTGTAGTATAGTGTGTTTATGTTTTCATAGTTATAGTATTGAGCTATTGAGTTGAGTAATAGCAATTTTAGTAATTGATTCTAGTTACTGTAGTGTTTTTGTTGTAAAACATGTTTGTTTAATTTTCTAATAGTCACTATAGTACAAGAATGTTGAAAGATAGTGTTAACAACAATGGTGATAGCCCTCGCAGAACCTTAAGGTGATGCATTGATAACCTAGAATGTTAGATTCAGAATCTCATTAACTCTATCTAAGAACTTACTAGCTTAGTCAAAGGCTATAGACGTAATGGTCGAGATAAAAGAAGGGAATGAACACCTACAAGTGTAAGTGGTTCCAATAAACTAGATGGTATTGAACGACAACCAAGAAGAGTTGCAAAGTCAAGAAGAAGAGAATACCAGCCAATGTTGAGAAGAGGCAATGATAAGAGTATTGAACCTAAGTTAAGCTAAGGAGCCCGAAGGAGAGAGCTAAAGCCGAAAAGAGATGTAGCTGAGTAGAGCTCTAATAGAAGTAGCCAATCTGAGATGAACCAACCATCTCGGAATGCAAGGGATGAATCTTAAGCACTTGGCCAAAAACTTAACAATATAAAGCTTAAACTACCGACCTTCAATGGAAGTAGCCAACCTGAAGACCTCTTTAATTAGGTTCCTCAAGCTGAGAAGTTGTTCGAGTGCTATGAGTGTGATGATCAAACAAAGGTTAAGTTGGCTTCATTATCCCTTATTAAATATGTGAGTCTTTGGTAGGACAAGTTAGTTGCCATGTGAGATGTTGAAGGAGAGGAGTCGATCAGAACTTAGAGACTTATAAAGTGATTGATGAATCAGTGCTTTATGCCAACCTACTTTAAGCTAGAGATACTCCATGCATTCCAGTACTTGAGATAAGGTCGAAATACTGCTGAAGAGTATTTACAAGAGTTTGAGACCTTAATGATGAGATGTGAGATTGCTAAGCCACAAGACCACACCATCGTTAAATTCCTAAGTGGACTTCGAAATGACATTGCCAACATAGTTGAATTGCAGGCATTCAACTCTTTAGATGAGCTAATCAATTTGGCATTAAGAGTGGAGAGATAGAGGAGGAAGAGGAATCAGAAGCCAAGTAGTCAAACTCAACAATGTAGCCTTGAGCTTGAGAGGTATGCCGAGAGAAAAGGACTAAAGAAGAAGATGGAGAAAGGAGAGCCTAATTGACTTGTCCATAATGAAAAAAGGATTGTCGAGAAAGAAAAGGCACTTGTTAACAAGGCCCAAGATGTGAAATGCTTCAAATGCTTAGGTTATGGACACATTGCGTCCCAATGCCTAAATAAGAAGGTCATGGTCTTGAAGGGCAAAGGGCTTGAGGCTCAAATCGAGAGTTAGAGTGACAAGAGTTTAGAAGACCAGATGATCAAAGAAGATGTCTATGTCGAGGACCTAGATAAACTCTTAGCTCTGGCGACATAAGCTGACCTGAAGGCAGATCCCGGACAAAGGAAAAATTTATTTCATATGTAGTGCCTAGCAAATGGGAAGATCTATTCCCTGGTTGTCAATAGAGGTAGCTACACCAATATCATCTCTATTGAGTTAGTAGAAAAGATTAAATTGCCAACCTACTAATACCCCTAACCTTATGGATTGAAGTGGTTTAATGACAAGAGTATGGTCTATGTACATAAGCGAGCTCGGATTGCATTCAAAGCAGGACAGTATGAGGATGAGATTAAATTAGATGTGGTCCCTATAGATGCTACAAATTTACTTCTTAGCTAACCATAGGAGTATGATTGGAAAGTGATCCATGATGTCTTTCTCAACACTTACACTATTTGGAAGGATGGGAACAACTATTTGTTGACCTCTATGAGCATTGAAGAAATTTAGATACACTTAGCACCCATGGTGAAGCAAAAAGGGAAGAAGAGCTTATTCAGCATCTTGACCTATGCTTAATGTTTAACGTCGAGGATGACTTCCTTTCGAACTCGTGGTAATGATGGGAATCAACCGCTGACTACAGCTAAGCTGAGGCAAACATGTCCGAAGCTAAGGCCGATCAATGCTTATCGGGGCCAAGCTAAACTAAAAGGATGAGAGGTAGAAAAATAACCACTCGGTAATAAGTCTATCAACGACTGAATAGCTAAGAGACTACATTATTGAGAATGGGATCTATTGGCACAACACGAAGAGACTAATGACAACTAACTATAGAACTCGGCAATTATGGATTGACCTTTTCAGTGTTTGGGCTTCTAAAGCTCCTCCTTAAACCCAAACATCCAACTGTTGACCCTACCTAATTCAGATCCTACTCCTTCCAAAACAAGTTGAGTGACTGCATGCTAACTTCTATCAAACGCACATTTTTGTATTCTTGTATATGTTTTAATAGGAATCAACCCCCGGACTGATCATAAGAAGCCAAGCTAGAGGACTTCAAGGGCGCACATGGAAAATACTAGCTTTAAGCCATAGTCGAGATGAGGACTCCTATCCAGACCAGAGCTCCAACCAACTTATCTCTTAGATCCTCACACATGTCTAACATGCTATGCCCAACAGCGAAGTCCTAATCTAGAAGATAGCTTAGAACTAGTTGAATTGAGCTACCGACCTAACTTGCTAGCATCTAACTTTAAGACAACTGACCTTTTGCTAGGCCAATTGGCTCCTAACCTGATTGTAATGCATTCTTGCTTTCACCTACATTTTATCATATCTTAGATGTCTAACCACTAAGCGACACATGTCTTCTAATATAATGTTCTAGAATGATTCTTTCTTTTCTGTAATGTATATTCTTTCTCTTTTACCCCTTTTAGTATGTCTTATGTAACCTAGTGTAAAATAACCCTTTTGTCTTTTAAATACATGTAAAGCAACCTTAGTGAATAGGGATATAAACCCCCACTTTCCTCGCACACAGGGAATCCAGCTAATATACGAGGTTATTCATTTAGGCAACCTTAATGTTCTCATTATCTCTTAACTCTTATCTATTCCCTTTAGCAAGGAGTAGTAGTGAGTGAGCCTTCAGTTTAGATGGAAGTATCATATCCGGTGAATTGTAGGACGAATAAGATTGAGTGGTAAGTCATATCCATTTGGTAGTTGTATGGGTTTTGTTAGTTTCTTTTTTGTTTCCTTTTCTATTCGTTCATTGTGGTGCTTCTCCATGTATATGACCCTGGAGACACATCTGCTTCACTAGTGTCAGAGCATAGTTTTGTGAGGGAGTGCATGAAGTTGCAATGAAGTTTTGTTTTACTTTACTATTAGTGGCTATTGTGTTCCTTCCGTAGCAACTGTAGTGTATTGGTGTGATAGCAAGTGTAGTTTCATTGTTACTTTGTTTTACTCTATTTTTTCATTACATAAACAAAGTAAGTTCATTTTTACTTTGTTTAGTGACTATTGGATATTAAGATTGTTGGTAGTTTGTTAATCTGTTTGGAAAAGTATTACACTATGTCAGATTCGAGTGTTTAGGGAGTTATCGGTGACTAAGGTAGTGGTGCTCAACTTAGTCATGGTCATAATAGTAATAACACCCCAAGGGCTGTTGATGACAAATTTGATATGCTTATAAACTTTATTAAGAGTCTAGTCATAGCAATGTAAGTAAACTGGCAATAACCCCAAGGTGTACAGCCACCTAACCTACAAGAGAATGCCCCTGAGAGACCTATGGCCAAGGCAATCGAACCAGTCACCCAGTTTGACCATAGCAAGTTGGAGGAGTAGTAAGCCAAGCTATTCAATGAAGAACGGAGATGGAGGAGATTGAAGAAGAAGATGAAGAACTGCATGTTGAAGAATTTAGGGAGGAAGGAGATGAAGTTGACTATTACCCATTACCAGGATAAGGACGCTGAGCTTCTTTAGGGTAGAAACTATCAAGGTTCAAATCCTACCCTTCAGTGGAAGTGGAGATTCTAATGAATACTTAGAATGGGAAAAGAAGGTCGAGAAGGTGTTTGACTGTTACGGATACATGGATATTATCAAGGTCTGACTTATTGCATTAGAGTTTACTGGGTATGCAACAATGTGGTTGAAAAATCTTAATGTAGCATGAGCAAGGGATGAAAGACGAGGTGTCAGAACTTGGGACGAAATGAAGAGGTTATTGAGAGGTAGATTTGTACACAAGATGTAACTATAAGATACATTTGCAAAATTGCAAGAGCATTGCCAAGGAAACCAATCTATTAATGATCATGTCAGAGAGTTCCAAATGTTGATGATTTGAGCCAACATGGAAGAACCAAAAGCTTATACAGTATCAAGATTCATTTCTGGACTCAAGTATGAGATTCATAATATCATTGAAGTACAAAGCTTTTATACTTTAGAAGAGGCAATCAAAATCGCATAAAAGGTTGAAAAGCAAAGAAAAAATGTTCGTAGCCAACTTGGGTAAACACTCTCTCGAGCTTCCATCTCATGCCGACCAATTCAATCAAAGTCGAGGAAAGGAATGACCGATCTAATGAACACTGATCAGATTAACATGGCCGAACAAGATAGTCGAGCTAACCTAAGACTAGGTCGACCCCAAAAACCTACGAGCAAGGCCAGTCATCCGAACAGAAGACCAGCGAGGTAAAGTGTTTTAAATGCTTAGGCTTCGAACACATAGCTGTTGAATGTCCGAATTAGCGTGTTATGATACTCTGAGGAGATGTGGTGGATAGTACTAACGAGAGTAACCTTGAGGAAGAAAATAATATTAGAGAACCTAAAGTGGAAGAGGAAGAGGACACCTATGTCTATGCTGACCAGGGAGAAGTGATGACCCTAGTATTGAGATGAGTCCTGAGTTCCTTACCGAACCCTAAGGAGGACTAAAGAGATAATTTGTTCCATACCAAGTGTACCGTCAAAGGCCAATTATGCACAATTATAGTGGATGGAGGAAGTTATACTAATGTGGTTGTGCAATCATTTGCATAAAGCTTAGGTCTATTGACTTCAAGGTATCCTTGACATTATAAGCTACATTGGCTTCATGATAAGGATGCTTTGTACGTGAATGAAGAAGTGACTTTGCCATTCAGTGTTGCAAATGTATATAAGGACAAAGTAGTGTGTGATGTCATCCCCATAGGAGCTTCACATCTGTTGCTTGGATGACCTTAGTTGTTTGATTGAAGTGTTACGCATGATGGGTATAAGAACATCTATGCCTTTGTTAAGGATTAAAGGAGGATAGTGTTACAACCCCTAACCCCATCCCAAGTAAATGAAACCCATAATTAGCTCACCTGAGCTAGCAAGAAAAAGGCCCTTGTGATGAGCCGTAAGGAGCTCTGATCTATTGAGAAGACTAATGAATTGATGTTCTTCTTAGTTAGACAATTAATGGAGATGAGGGAATTGTAGGAACTCCCAAAAGAAATCCGACGCTTGTCAAATGAGTTTTTTTACCACCAATCCAAGGCATAAAGCACTATATTGATCTATAGCCAGGCACCGCCTTACCTAACCGACCTGCATATAAGATGAACCTTGAGCAAGCTGCTAAGCTAACAAGGCAAGTGGACGAACTCATTGAGTAAGGATATGCGAAGGAGAGCATGAGCCCTTATGCAATACCAGCTTTGCTCATTTTGAAGAAAGATGGTTCGTAACGCATGTACATTGACAGCCGAGCTATCAACCGAATTACTATCAAGTATAGATATTCGTTATCGAGGCTCAATGACATGTTGGATAAGCTTCCTAGTGCAAAGATATTTTCAAAGATTGATCAGCAATGTGGTTACCGCTAAATCCATATGAGACCAAGCGATGAATGGAAGATTGCCTTTAAGATTAGATATGGACTCTACAAATGATTGGTTATGCCATTCAAACTTATGAATGCGTTAAGCACATTCATGAGATTAATGAACCATGTGATGCGCCTTCTACTCGGAAGATGTGTGGTCATATACTTTGATGACATGTTAATATACAGTGCTGACCTGAATAACCATGTTTAACATCTTGGTGAAGTATTTGACCTTTTGTAAGTTGAAAAGTTTTATGGGAATATGAAGAAGTGTACATTCTTCTAAAGTGAGGTGATTTTTCTAAGATTTGTAGTGTTAAGAGAAGGAATCTGTGCATATGAGGAGAAAATCTAAGCTATTCTAGAATGATCAATGTCGAAGAATATCACTAAAGTCCAAAGTTTCCATAGTTTATCTTATTTCTATAGGCAATTTATTATGGACTTTAGTACAATAGCTGCCCCATTAACCGATTTGATGAAGAAAAGTAAAGAATTCAAGCAAAAAATCACCTTAGCACCTGTCCTATCGCTACCTGATTTTAATAAACCCTTCAAATTAGAATGTAATGCATCGAGAATTAGAATTAGTGTTGTCCTAATGCAAGAGTGACGACTTGCCTCTTACCATAACAAGAAGCTTATGGTCTTGCCTTCAACTATTTTGTGTACAAGAAAGAGTTGTACTCTCTTTATTGAGCCCTTACCATTTGGCAACACTACTTACTACCACGAGAGTTTGTTTTTTACACTAACCATGAATCATTGATGCATCTGGAAAGTCAGAACAAGCTCTTGAAGAGGTAAGCCAAGTGGTTAGAATTCATAAAGGGTTTCTCATACATCATCCAACATAAGAGAGGAAGCACAAATGTGGTCGTCGATGCTTTGTCACAACAACAGACCTTATTGACCACTTTACAAACTGAATTATTGGGATTTTCACTTATTACCGAATGCTCATAGAATAATGTAGAGAAGGAATTGTCGTCAAGGGATATTATCTTAAGGACGGCTACTTATTTAAGGACGAAAGGCTATGCATACCAAACCGCTCTACGTGTGAGCTATTGGTTAGGAAAGCTCATAGCAGAGGGTTATCAAGACATTTCAAGGAGGTCAAGATAGCCAAGTTGTTGAAGGAGAACTTCTACTGGCCAGGTTTGGCCAAGGATGTCTATAAGGTAATTGGTAGTTGTGAAGTATGTAAGCGTGTTAAGGGGAAGAGAGAACCCCATGGAGAGTACATGCCTCTATCGATGCCAATCTTACCTTGGGCTGACCTCAACATGGACTTTGTCTTAGGGTTGCCCCGGACATCTCAAGGAAAAGATTCCATTGTTGTTGTAGTGGATAGTTTTAGCAAGATGGCACACATTATTCCATGCCATCAAACTAACAATGCTTTATATATTGCTGATTTATTTTTGTAGGAGATTGTCTGACAACATGGAGTACCAAAAAGTATAGTCTCAGATTGGGATACAAAATTCTTGAGCTATTTTTCGAAGACCCTTTGGAGAAGACTTGGAACCAAACTCGTATTCAGCTCTAGTTGCCACCCTCAAACTAATGGCCAGATTGAAGTAATAAAAAGGATACTAGGTAATCTACTCAGAGTTGTTGTGGGAAAGAACTTGAGGGAATAGGATCTATGCTTACCAGTTATGGAGTTCACATACAATTGGATTGTCCATATCATTATTAGGAAGACCCCATTCGAGGTCATCTATGGCATTAACCTTAACATTCCCCTGGATATGATCGATACCCCAACAACTACTAAAGAGAGTAAATGTGAAGTGGATCGAGCCCAAGAATTACATGAGCTACATTAGTCTATCATGAAGAAGATCGCTAAGTCCGATTAGAGAGAACAAGAGATTGGCACTTGAGGCCACCAAACTATTTCTTTCTAGTTAAGAGACCTAGTATGGATACATTTCAGTTGAGAATGATTCCCACACTTAAGACAGAACAAACTATCTCCTCGAGCTAATGGTCCATTCAAGGTCCTAAATAAAATCTACCGGAATGCCTACTCGATCAAGTTGCTTGATGACTATGGTGTCTCCTCTACCTTTAATGGGTCTGATTTGATTCCCCATCAACCAATAGAAGACCCTATGAGTACCTTAGAAGAACGAGCAAAAACCACTTTAGATTTGAGGAAAAATCTTTTTGACCCCTAAGTAGATGATAGGAATCAACCCCCTAGACCAATCACAAGAAGCCAAGCTAAAGGACTTTAAGTGCTAGCAAGGAAAATACTAGCTCTAAGCTATAGCCGAGATGGAGACTCCTATCCCAATCCAACTTATCTCTTAGATCCTCTCATGTGTCCAACATGCTCCTACCCAATAGTGAAGTCCTAATCTAAAAGATTGCCTAGAACTAGCTGAGCCAAGCTATTGACCTAACCCATTAGCATCTAACATCAAGAAAACTGACCTTTTGCTAGGCTGATTGGCTCTCAACCTCATCTAGATCAGGTTAGCCCCTAACTGTAATGCATTCTTGCTTTCGACTACATTATATCATATCCAAAATGTCCAGCTATCAAGTGATACGTATCTTTTGATACAATGTTCTAAAATTATTCTTTCTTTTCCTTAATGTATATTCTTTGTCTCTTTTACCCCTTTTAGTATGTCTTATGTAACCTAGTATAGAATACCCTTTTTGTCCTTTCAATACATGTAAAGTAACCCTAGTGAATGGGTATATAAACCCTTACTTTCCTTATACATAGGGAATCTAGCTAATATATAGAGTTATTTATTTGAGCAACCTTAGTGTTCTCATTATCTCTTAACTCTTATTTATTCCCTTTAGCAAGGAGTAGTAGTGAGTGACCTTTTAGTTCGAAGTAATGTGTCATATCTGGTGAATTGTAGGCCGAGTAGGATCAAGTGGTGAGTCATATCCACTTAGTAGCTACCTAAGTTTTGCTAGTATCTTTTCTATTTCCTTTTCAATTCGTTCGTTGTAGTGCTTCTTCGTATGTACGACCCCAGAGATACATCATGTTATCTTTATTTCACTTATGGGCCCATTCTTTAGGGTTTAAGGCCTTGTACATTATTTACAATTTTTCCACTAGGGTTTAGGACTTGCTATAAATAGCAACAATTATATAGAGTAGAATAAACAAAGTAAGACAATCATTTTTATAATGAAACTTTCCTCTTTCGAGCAAAGTCACACTTAAGCTCTTAAAGCTTGCCTATTGTTGGATTAATGAGTGGTAAACAAACTCTTTAATCTTTAATGCGTTCTTATCGACCCTGCACTTAAGATTATGCGTGAACCCTTCATTTGAGTGAGTTAATGAGTCACATCTAACCTCTCATTTGAAACCTTGAGCAACAATTAGTGTTTGTGTCTTGGTGTATGATATCCATCTATATTCACACTCAAAACCCCATTCTCACTTTCTATTTCCTATTCTCATTTGGAACCTAAATTGCCTTCATTTTGGGTTATTGATATCTGCTGTCGTGATACGCATCGGTATATTTAGACGACATGATTGTGAAGAGTATAAAGAAGGATTGGCATCTTGTCGACCTTGAAGAGACATTTGCTACATTGGAGAGACACAACATGAAACTCAACCTACTGAAATGCATCTTTGGCACAACATCAGTAAAATTTTTAAGATACATGGTTACTCAGCACGGCATTGAGGCTAACTTGAGAATGATTGAGGTGATAAGGAACATGAAATCCCCTTGCATGGTCAAGGAAGTGCAGCAACTCATCGGGTATATGGGTACCCCTAACAGATTTGTGTTGAGAAGTGCTAATAGGTGTGTAGAATTCTTTAAAATCTTAAGGAATTTGAAAGAATTCAAATGGTCTAACAATTGTGAGAGAGCTTTCAGCGATCTCAAAGAAATCCTTACATCGCCACCAACACTCTCAACACCTATTTTAGGAGAGAATTTATATTTATATCTATTGGTTAGCTTTCGAGCTCTTTCTTCTATATTGGTTCAAATTGATGGCAAAGAGCATCGACCTGTTTATTACATAAGTCATGTTTTGCAAGGACTAGAGCTTTGGTACATGAAAATTGAAAAATTTGTTTTAGTAGTGGTTCTCTCAGCAAGGAAGTTGAAGCTATATTTTGAGGCTCACTAGATCATAGTGCTTACTGATTAGTCGTTACAGCAAGCATTGCAATGACCTAACTCCTCTAAGAAGATGATGAAATATACCTTAGAGCTGAGTGCCCATGGCGTACAAAACAAACCTAGAATGGCACTAAAGGCTTAAGTGTTGATAGATTTTCTAGCCGAGTTCACTAGTGAGGAAGATAGTGTAAAGTTTGCCAAGAAACCTATTTTGTTCCTCTATGTGGATGGTTCTTCGATGAAAGAAGGAAGTGATGCAAACCTTGTTCTTCAAGGCCCCACAATGTTAAAGTTCACTATGCTTTAATAATGAATTCCTAACTAGCAACAATAAAGCAGAGTATGAAGCTTTGATCGCTAGACTGAAATTAGCAAAAGGGATTGGCATAGAGAAACTTAAAGTGTTCTTTGATTCACAATTGGTGGTGAATTATGTTACGAGAAGTTACGAGGCAAGGGAAGAAGAGATGAGGAAGTACCTATTGGTGGTACGAACACTCGTCGAAGAATTTCAATCTTTTACCATCTACAAAATTCCAAGAAGCAAGAATATCGCTATCAACAAGTTGTCAAAATTAGCCATTATGCCATTCCTTGAATTGAGCGATGAACTTTTTGTTGAATTTCTTTTGTAGAAAAGTTTATCCACTCTTTTGGAAAGTTGTGAGTTGGCTTCTTGCCTGAAAGAAGAATCTTAGATTGATCCCCTAGTAGATTATTTGAGAGATGGTGCTCTCCTTGATGACAAGAAAGGAGCGCGAAGATTGGTTTACCAAGCCATGAACTATATGTTGTTTGATGGTCAGCTATATAAACACAACATATCACAACCCTATCTTCAATGCCTTCCTCTAAGAGATTGCTAGAGGGTGTTATCTGAATTGCATGGTAATGTATGCAGTAACTACGTAAAAGGGTGGACATTGTATGTTTGAGCACCGTAGCTCGACTATTATTGGTTGACCATGAGAGAAGATGCAAAGGAAGTTGTTCGACAATGTCCCTAATGCCAAAAGCATGAGTCGCTAAGTAATATGCCTGCAACTAAGTTATGTAGCTTATCTAGCCCTTAGCCTTTCACTTAATGGGGTTTAGACATTCTCGAACCTTTTTCGATGTTTACTGCCCAATGACAATTCGTCATTGTTTTCGTAGATTACTTTACCAAATGGGCAGAGGTTGAGGCAGTGGTGAAGATCATTAAGTAGAAAGTAGAAGCATTCGTTTTTAGTTCCATCATATCAGGATTTGAAGTTCCTTACATGATAATCACGAATAATGGCCCACAATTTCACAACAATAAGTTTCGAGCATTCTATGAGTAGTATAGCATTCGCCTTAACTATACATTTGTAGTACACCTTCAAACAAATGGACAAGTTGAAGCCGTAAACAAGATCATTTTGCATAGCCTAAGATGAAAAGTAGATCAAGTGAGAGGGAAATGGGCTGATAAATTATTAAATGTTTTATGGGGGTATCGAAATACCTACAGAGCAGCGATTAGAGAGATGCCCTTTAGGTCAGCATATAGCACAGAAGCCATGTTGTCGATTGAGTTGGATTTGCCAAATTTGTAAGCGTAGAATTTTGATGTTATGGTTAATCAAGTTGGATTAATAGCAAATTTGGACACCAAATGAAATCCAAGATATTGCAAGAGCTAAGATCATAGCATACCAACATAAAGCAGCAAGGTATTATAATTAAAAAGCAAAGCATAAGGTTTTTCAACTTAAAGATCTGGTTTGCTGAAAGATGGAAGCTATTAGCATGCTAGCGAGTCAAGGGAAGCTCAGCATGATCTAGGAGGATCATGTTAGGATCTGAGAAGTCATTGGTAAGGGGGCCTATTGACTAGAAATGTTGGATAGATCTATCATCCCTCGAGCATGGAACACTGAGAATTTGAAATTGTATTTCAATTGATTGTTCAGATGATGTTAATCTCCACTTATTTGTAAGGTAACAACCTACATGCTTATGAGACTACAATACTTTTTTATTAGAATTATGTTTGAAGTTATTTTCTTATTCTTTTTATGATTGTTGAGTTAATGAGTTGTAAGCTGTACGATAAACGAACTGACCTAAGTTCTAGCCTATCGCGATTAATGAACTGCATAAATTAATCTTACAGTGGAGTAATACGGCTAATAGAGAATGTTTATAAAGATGCATGATTTGGGAGTGTGAAATAAAACATATTAAGAGATAATTCAGCAAATGAAATAAAACATGCGAGAATTAGTTAGGTATGTGAAATAAAACAAGCTAAAAGATACTTAGCATGTGAAATGAAACATGCTGACGAATAAGAACATGTGAAACAGAACATGGAGAACTTACAGTACATGAAATAAAATGTACTAAAAATAGTTATATGAAAGATATTTCATTCAACAAATGTAGTTTCAAATATACGACCTATTATATGAAAGATATTTCATTTAAATATTTACATAAGAGAATGCAAGGTACAAAGAATATAAAGAAAATCCTATGGCCTACTATTAGAATCAGTAAAAGTAATTTTTAGATTGGAGGTTGGGGCTTTCTTTGAGCAAGCTTCTTTCTTGGCACCTAGGGTCTTAGAGTAGGTAGAGTTCTCTTTTTGCTCATAGGAGATAAATTTTGATAGACGATCTTCGTCTTCCCTTAGATCCTTGATATGAGCTTCATCATCACTGGTATTAATAATCTCGGTACTTGCTTCGTCGTCATCATCTTCATCAATATTGCTAACTTTGTTGTCAATATCGATGAAGTTGGAGTAGGAGAGATCATAATCAGGGTGAACCTTTAAGATCTCCTCTCTTGCTACTTGGACCCCCTCCAATAACTTCTTCTGTAAAAGTCTGTCGTATTGCCAACTAGGAGTGACTATATTGAGAGCCTCTTCAACTAATGGTCTTCTCCTCATAGTCTCTTCCAATTCAGCAAAACAACTCTATAAGTTTGAGTTGTTAGTCTCTAACTCTTTAATCTTCATTCTCAACTTATCCTCCTCATTGCTCATTATGCAAAGAGTTTGGCCCAACCCCTAACACTTTTCTTTTTTCTTCTGTAGCTCCTCCTTTAGGCCTTTAAACTCCTTTTACTTCTCTTCCATTTTGACCTTCAAGCTTAAGACTTCATTGGCAATAAGGGTATATGCCAACTTCTCAATAGTAAAGTCTTCTTAAGGCTTTTGCGCCTCCATCTCGGCCCTTATTCTCGCGTTCTCGGCAGTAGCAGTCTAAGCTTTAGATGCATTATATGTATGCTCAATTTTCTACAACAATTTCCTTTAATATGATGAGTACTCAAAATGACATGACAAAATACATGAAGACTACTATGGATCTTACCTTTTTAGTTTCCCCATCAGCCTCATCTAAAGCTGTCAGAATGTGGCTACTCATCTGAAAGAAACCAAATATCAACAATTGAGTAAATTCAACAGTTATAAAGATGGATACAAATAAATGCTCACGTCATATAACTTAGCTATGATATAGGCCTTATTGTAATTACCGACACTATTAACATCCTTCTTAGCGATCTCTTTATCCTTTATAAGAATAATTCCTTTCACTAAGGCTCAAGATTTTATCCTATTGCCTAGGGCTAAGTTGATATCCAAAACATTTTGGCTCCAACATAGGACAAAGTACTCGCCGACCTCCTTATTGGAGATGAATTTAGTGCTGGTGCTGTTGAGAGCTTTGGACTGCATTGCCTCCTTCATCCTTTTGTCCAAACCCTTAGACCTTTTAGTAGGTGGTTAGCCATCAAGTTCCTTTCTTACTCTCTTATCATGATTAGGTGCTACCTCTAGTACCAACGATGACCCCTCAATAGCAGTAGCATCCTCGACCTCACTTCAGGGTCAGCTCTCTCGGCCTACCTTTCTTGGCTAGACAATAGGTTGAATATTTACGACCGAAGGCTCTACAAAATGAGGGACCTTAGTGAACACTGTTCTCTCACCCTCCTTCCAGTTATTAGATGGTCGAGAGGTTTTCTTCTATACTACCGCTTTCTTGGATGTATCCTCTTTTGTCATTTTCTTCATGGTAGCAGGCCAAGTGGTAGTGGTTGCTGTGGTTGCCTTCTTGTTCGCTTTTGATTTTTTGGCCTTTCCTTAAGCCAGTAGCTTGACAGGATTTACCTCGCCAGCACCCATATCTACAAAAAGAGAAAAGAAGTTAATATTAATACAGGAAAAGAATAAACTTGCATACTCCATACTAATCAAGGCTCAAAGGCAACAATTCTGCCCTCAAGTCGTGAGAACAACTTTCCTCTTGTGGCTATACTCAGCATAATGGTAACTCATTAGCATACCTTCTTTTTTAGAAAAGATTGGGTCTCCGCTTTCATAATGCCATATAATTCTCTTAGTGTCCTAAAAGAACTTTTTTTCTTCCTCCTTTCTTAGATTTTCTTCACCGCTATTGCATCATTTGGCATCACATCTATATCTTTAGTGTAGATTGGCTCAATCCATTAAGTCTTGAAGTCCATCCCCTTATCCGACACTATTGACATGAATTTGTCATGCTACTTGTGGATCTTAAACTTTAGCCCATCCATAAACTTTCGCCTATGCCTTATAGCAATAAAGTACCACTCGTCAAGCTACTTCTTAATTGTGAAGAAAAACCGAAACCGTTAAGGTGTAGCTTGGACTTCAACTTCTTCATAAACTATCTCAAAAGCTGCTAAAAGCCGGTATGTATTAGGTGAGAACATACTCAGTGCGACTTTAAAGTAGTTGAAGAAGCTCTTCACAAAAGTTGAGAAAGGGAAGCGCAACCTAAAATCTAAATATTTCAGGTATTTATGAAACTCCTACTCCCTTAGGAAACATACCCTTGCCTCCTTAGATTCCATGTTCCAAGAAGATCTTGCTAGTACTGGTTGTATTACGTAATAAGAACTTTATCAACGGAACTGGAAATTCCATTTAGAGAATTGTAGAAGTAGGCTCTGTTGTTATACAAATATCTCATCGAGGATCTCTCTTTTGTATCCTTAGGATAATTATCTACAACAAGAACATTTATCTAGGTGAGTTTATCCTACCTTTCCTCAATACTATTGACTAAGCTATTAGAAGAATATGCCACCTTACTCCTTATTTAGGGGGGATAGGGGAGAAGTAGCTTCAGTTTTTGTTGCTTCAGAATTAGAGAGAACAAGTTGATGGACAACATTGCAAACTATACCTAAATGTTTATAAAGAATGGTACTATAGAACCTGAAGAACTTGAGAGTGAAGATGAGAAAGCAAGAAATTTTTTTTATGACTTTGAGCATAAATGAATTCTGATTTTGAAAAGTCCTTTAAATACAGATAGCTTATCCTCATAAATGTAAATTTGTTTTTGACGGTAATGATGCGCTGATAGTGGCATGAATTGTTAACGTGTGTTTCGAGACAAAAATTCAACAATTGACAACTACCCAATAGTTATTAGGCGTACGGTGTAATGATGACTGAAGCGACATGTGTCATACTACATACTTTTCAGTTTCTTGAACAGGCGGAAATTTAAAAGTTGTAGCTTTTTAATTAGGATGCGAACTGTCTTACTACCCATCTCGCTTAGCGTCAAAAGAACTACACCCTACTTGGCCTCTAAAGCATTATTTTTGAATTCTTGAACACGAAAGTTGGGGGGCAAATGTTGATAGTCAGTTTTCATCCACCCACTTTACTCGTCCATTCAGCTACCTGTTGACTACGTAATCTATATTCTCGGTACCTCGTTGAGCAATTAACATTCTTAGCACTACGCCGAGTAACATAGATCTGTTGCTAATTTGAATTTAAGTTCATGGTGGGAACAGTTATCACAAGTACATTATATTACATAACTACCGGCTCTCCCTACTTTTCAAGGAAAGTGTCTAATCAGCAAGCTTGTACGCATCTCAACAATTATTTCGATAACTACTCCTTCAGACATGATAATCTCCTATAAATATAAGAATGAAACTCTATAAGAGACATTAGATAACTCTTAACTTCTTTACATTACCCTTCTCATTTTTACTTACTAACTTAGGCATCGTAGTGGTCGCACTAGATTGGCCTTAGTACTAAGTATTTTTTTTATCTTTATAGGATATTTCCAACTCCCAAAATTCGCCAACAATAGATATCATTACTTTTTTTTTTTATTTGTCATTTGATACGGCCAAAATATCCATATTAGGTACCAAAATTCCTATATCAATATATTGTTGAAATGTCTTCAAACTAGATCAAAGTTGTACATTGTTTTTGTCCTAAAGCATTTTACAAATTTATGTGTCATCCAATGGAAATTTTCGACTTAGAAGTGTATCGTACTTCATATTTAATTAAGCATTGCATAGATAACTTCATTTATATTCAACTCTTCACTATTGTTCATGTGATTACACTATGTATTGATAAATGCATAATCATGGTAACCTAACCAAGGCCATTGTAACTTAATAACATTATCACTAATCTATCATTGGGATAGACTAGGACTTACGTCTCCCTCTCATATGGTTCCAAAAAAAAAAAAAAAACATCACAACATACCTAACATGATGAAATTTAAATATGTGCTTTACATTTATGTAAAGATCATGCAAGTTGCTTTGAGGACTAATTAAGATGTACATTTAGAGTCTTGAAGTAGAGGTTTATTATCCATGCTTACAATTATGTATTATATATTTTTTTTTCAATTTTTTTCTATACAAAAATTGAGATAATTTCCTCTACCTACAGCGTCTTACAACTTAAAAAACTCATCCATAACTTAATGTACAATGAGTCTGATGACATTATTAACAAGTTATGTCTATTTATGTAAAAAACTATAAATCTTCATCTATCAATTTGTTTTGCATTTCAATTTTAGAAATATGGCAAGATCCACGATGCAACAAATCAATTATGATCAATATTATTATCTTATGATGTATTGATAAGTACTAAAATTTGTACATTTCCCCACATATTCTCTATTTGTTACTCTTATATGTAATTGACTATGTTAATGTTTTGGAATTAATTATTTACTAACAGTTAATACACCCACTTTGAATGTGCAAAAATTAATTAAATTTAGCTAACATTAAAAAAATAATGCATAAATGGCTAAGATATTTATTGAAAAAAAAGGAAAGAAAACAATTACATTATTACGTTAAAAATCCATGATATAGGCTTAGTCTACAATAAATTAGGTTATTTTTCTTGGTTACGATCAAACGGGCGTAACTTTTGATTTAAGAAGAATTTTTCTTTTCATTATATGATTTCAAGGATTGATTTTTTATTACTACAATAGGGAAAATGGGCTTATTTGATTGACGTTATTTGAGGCTTAAAAAACACCCTTTAAGGCCCATTGTTGGCCCCTTTTATTTTTAGGTAATATACATAGAATTCCTACGTCACATCTTTAAGATGTGATATAGGCTTGATATTTTGGTAATTTTTTTACGTAATTTTTATTTTTGTAACTTCTTTTTATTTTAATGGTAAAGAAGTAATTTTCTCTAATAATGAGAGTCATTGTTAACTACAGGAGGGATATTGTTCTTTTGTGTTTTAAGTGGGTTAGGCTTTCCTTAGTAAGCCTAATAATCACAAACTGAACCTTACATTTAAAATTTGGGCTTTCATCCTCTTAAAGCTCCTATGTTGGTTCCTCCTCAATGTCAAGTTCAATTAGGAGCTACTATACTATCTCTTTTAAGAGTTCACTCTCAAGGTCATCTTGCCTTCCATTCTCAGCCATGTTGCTCTCCTTTCCTTCTTTACTTGATGGCCAAGCTTGGTCCTAAAGTTTCCTCATAGTATTAGTGGTAATTCTCAAAGAGCTAAATCAACTACTACTTGTTGTTTTAAATGATTATTGCCTAACTTTTCATTCCCCTAACAAATTTCTTTAAAAAAAACTCCTCAAATAATCATAGAATAAACTCCTTTCTTTCTCCTTTATAGGTGGTGGTGTTAGTAAGTAAGAGTCAGGAGGTCATTTAAGGACATTTTTTGCAAAACTATTGTAACAACACCAAGCACAATATCCTTCCATTTATGGTTGTAGGTGTAGAAAGCTATTTTAATAATTGGGCTTTTAACTCGATTTAATATTATGGACCGATATCTTGGGCTAATAAAAGAGCCTACGAAGTTGACTCAATTAGGGATGTTTTAGGGAAATCTAGTTTAGTAGGCTTGAAACAAGAATCACCAAATTGGATTTTCCACTCTTCAGCCTTGCTCAATTGTCTTGGGTGCAAAAAGCAGACTTTGAAATGGCCTTTCTAAGCGCATTTAGGCTTCATTTGTTTTTTTTGGCCCTTAAAAGGCTTAAGTGTGCTTCAGGCTTATTTAAAGAGGGAATGGGCTTATTTTAATTATCATAAGCCCCTAAGCCCATATCTAAGCTCATGAAGGCTAAAAGGAGATGATAAGCATTAATAACAAACTTCAATCTCAACCATTCATTTTAAAGCCATTCGACAGATAAGATTGTATCTCCAAATTCTATATATAGGAAGCTTTTCTTCTTATTCGATCCATTGATAACATTGGCGAGCTTAAGATAAATATTAAAGCTTTATTGAAATCAATCCAAAGAAGATCAAACAAGTAGTTTTAAGAAGAACAATTTAAGAATAGTTAAGAGCACCGAGTTTGATCTACTATCACATGCTTGTAGTTAAGATACCAAGTTTTCCCATTCTTTCTCCCATGCCTCTTCCTAACTGTATCTCTCTACATGTCATTAACGCATGACATCTCTTAGGTTAACTAACACATGCGTTGCACCTGATTGGGCAACTACAACAACCCTATCACACAATAGGTATTTGAATAAGGATTATAATTCCTTGCTTCACCATTGAATTTTTAACTATATTAATCTTCTCCAACTTAAATTATTCAAAGAAGTAAAAAGATTCCTGCTTAACATACACAATTCATGACCACTACTATAGAGCATACAAATGAGCTAAAAAATTTCTCCTTTTTTAAATAGATAAATTTAGATTAAACTTGACCTAATGAACATTAATTGCTCAACAAATATTGAGGAAAAGAATTTTTAGGGAAAAAAAAAACCCTTTCGAAATTGTTTTTGAAGTTGCCACTTACTAAAATTGGATTAATAAAAAGCTCATAACTAATTAGATGGACGAACTCTAACCAAATCACTAGTCAAAGTGGAAAGCCAAGATCTATAACCCAAGATATTGATATTTAAAGCATGAAAGATACCAATTTAAATTTTTTAATAGAATAGGTTCTTTTATTTTACTTTTATATTTGTTGCCCTAATTAAAAATAACTAGCTACAAAAAGATGAAATTGACAAATATAAGAAAAGATAAAAAACTTTTTTTAAAAAAATTGTCACACAAAATAATGCAGAAAAGGGGATAAAGTTTCATCTTTTTTTTTTTTTTTCATATTAAGTTCACTCCATTTTTGTATGCTGACATACTCAAAAAAAGGATTAAACCATCATACAAAGCTCCTTTTTTAAAAAAAAAGGAAAAGTCTATGTTTAGTTGTAGTAATTTTCTCAATTTTCACTAGTTTTAATTATTTCAACTTTTCAAATTTTCAATTATTTTTCTCTTCTTATTTGGACAAAAAAAAACAAAAAAAAAGAAAGAACTCATTGTTTGTAAGAGCCCTCATTCCTCATCTAAAATTATAATATGTTAAAACTTTCATGAAGAGTGTTTTCATGCTAGCAAAACATATATTCTTAAAGAATATTTGATATGATATAGAAAAGTTTAAAAGATTGGTCATAACCAAATGTTTTCAAAACTTGAATAACAAATTATGATCAAAACTAGAAGTAAATGAATGAAGTTATCAAATCCACATTGGTAAAAGCTTATAAAAGAAAGATAAAGAAAGAAAATAATTTACGATAAAGGAAGAAAAGAAAATCTTGAACAAATAGAAGAAGACTTCTAAAGGTAAGTAAAGTATGAAAGTTTAGAAACTATAAGAGTTTAGAAGCTTCATAGAGGCAATAGAAGTTTAGAAGAAATGAAGAAATGTTAATAACTTATATGATCATTCATAGGCTAAAGATACTTAATAGAAGCTAGCAGTCAAAGGAAAAACTTAATATGAAAGAAAGAAACTACTATGGAAATTACAAGCGAAGATCTAGCATTCAAGTGAAGATATATTTGTATAATATATTGGATTAAGCCAGTGAATCAAATCAAATCAAATGAAGTAATTATTAAGATGAGGAATTCCACATTTGAGGAGAAACTAAAAGAGAATGTTAATAAAACAAATATAGAAGAATATCATATGACAACAAAGAAGAATTGAAGATAGTACATAGAAGAGAATTATAATTTCAAAGTGACAATGACTAGTACCAAAAATAAAATGTTAGATTTCAAAGACTATATGAAGCCTAAAGATGAAGAATAGAAAGACAACATGATAACACGATAAGTAAGAAAAAGAACAACATTTGAGGAAAAACATTTTAGTATGAGTTTATTTTGAGTGAAAGTTTCTTATCGATTGCTTGCTAAGAGATTTGAGCTGAAGATTGAAGAATCCCATTGTAATCTTCAAGAGAGAAGCTAAGTTCCATAAACTTAATGGATAGCTATTTGAGAAAATAGTAAATGAAGACTCTATAAACTTGCTTTACTTCTATGATAAGAAGTAATAATGTAAGGTAGAGTTGTGGGAATTGTTACCTCATCTTGATTTCTCTTAAATAGTGGAAGAAGTTAGTGCAAACAACTAGATCCTTAACATTCCATGTTAGAAAAGAGAACTATTTCACAAGGAGAAACCTCTATAAATAGTTTGCCTAATTATCTAACCCTTGCTCTTTATATTTTGCCACATCATTATTATTTTTGCATATTTCTAGTAAATTATATTATTGATTGCGCTTGTCTCATACTTTGCTAGATTAAAAGCTTGATTAGATTAATAGCAAAAGCTTACTAGTTTGAATATCATAATAGCAAGCAAAGAGTAGATTGAGAGCAAATAAGACTTGGAAAGACCAAACTAGAAGCTAAATTGTATGTCATTAAGAGATATAAAGAAAAAAAAATCATATTAAGAATTATCTTTAGGCTTTTGTGCACAAATTGTTGAACTAAATTTGTTTAGTTTCTCATATGTTAGAACATAAGAACAAGTTAGTGATTTGTTGTAGTTTTGAACAAGAAGAAGTGGGAAAAAGTTTAAGTATTTGAGAATTTATGTAACAATCAATTCAATTAGTCTTCTTGATTATTCACTAGGACTAACTTTTGGTATTAGAGTTTGATATATCTAAAGTAAAATCTAACTATATTTTCTTTTGATATCCTATTTTAGTATCGAAGCAAGTTATTTAATTAAGAGGAAGAGCAATAATTTCCTTTCTAGTATCCTGATTAATTATTAGAGCTTGTTAATAAAAAATACCAGTATGTTGTTCCTTTGAAAATAGTTTCTCTTTGATATCACATTAAGATTTGACTATTACAATGCTGAGAAGTACAATAACTTAAAATCTTAGAAAAAATGTACTTATCACAGTTTTTGATTACAAAGAAGAGAGGAAGAATTAGATAAAAAGTTCAAATGTGATAGAAGAATCTAAGAGTAAAATATAAGATTGAAAAGATGACTTAGATTTAGATATAGAAGGAAAACTGATAGATATTTGTAAAGAACTACAAAGACTAATGATGACTTTATTAAAGTAGAGAATAAAAAATTGAGGTTGAGTAAAGAAGTTAAAATCTTGAAAGAAAAGATTACTCTAATGAAAGAAAATTTAGTATTAGTAGAAGATAACAAGTCAATAAAGAAAGAAAAGAACACCTTAATCAAAGACAATGAACTTCTAAAAATGGATAATTTAGAAATGCAAGAAGAAACAAAGGTTCTAAAAGATGAGAAGATCGCAATAGCTAAGAAAGAAGAAAATCTTGCATAAGGGAATGGTGATCTTAAGGACGAAGCAATTGATCTAAAAGGCATACTCGAAAAATTGTCAAAATCAATAAATTCCTCATTTAGAAAGTTTTTAAAAAGCAAGTTGAACACCTCTAAACAAAGCTTTTGAGTTTTACAATTTATAAACCTATATCCTATCCTTAACTTGGTTTAATAAGAAAGTGTACCTATCATTTTATAGCACGTATGAGTATAAGGTCGTTTCTATTGGGAAAATGACTCAAATGCTAGTATTTAATAATTTTTCCTATTATCTAGCAGTTAAATTCATCAAGTGATCGATTATTAAGACTCTAATTGTTAACTAAATTACACTAATCTACAATCTAAAGTGATTGACACAATGATTACAAGAACAATTACGAAAATATACTTAATATGCAGACTTGCTTCATCACTTAGTATAATCTTAGCAAAATACTCTTTATCCTAATACTTGTTAACTACGGGAAATTACAGTATGTACACGTTTTTCTCAAAACTACTTACTTCTAATCCTGATTTTGTCTATTAGAATCACTTTCTAATTAACAGCTAACTAAGATTGCATTAATGTCGTGTTAATATATCGATTTCCCTACGAATGCTGCAACTTTCCTAATAATATCTCTATTATTAGGAGCAAGTTGTTCCAATAAACTGGATTTATTCAATAGAATTTTCTCTTAATATATTCTATTGAAATCCATCCTAAGTCAATATCGTGCACTACATCGTATTTAGATTCATTAAATGTCATTCATCAAAATTAATAAACATCAAGAAATTACTTTTTTAAGCACTTAATCATACTAAAGATGTAGCAAGCCCTAATGAACTACTCACATATGATAAAACAACAACACAAACTAATAGGAAACATAATTACGCAAAAATAAAGCATGGAATAAGTTAAAAGTAAAAACCCCTTTTTATTCCACTGAAGAAGTTTGATGAATACATGGACAACGAATTCCTGTCTCTCTCTCGAGTGATTCTAGGAAAGTACAGTACACACTAGGAATTGATATAGATGACAAATGGAAAAATGCAAGACTAGGTACAAGGATAGGTAAAATGGATGTGTTGTAGACAGGTAATGTGTTGTTATTGATGTCTAAAAAATTGATCTATGAAAATTGATATCTTCTCCAAAAGTTATCATATCTTTTTATATTCTCCCCATAAAAAAACTTGAATCTACCCCTTTATGGCACCACTTGATGTTTCCCATATACTAGTTCATGTGAAAAGGTCGAAAAGAACAGTTGTGACCCTTTTTATCACGCCCATGACTCAGGGCATGATAGTTTTGAAAGGAATTATTTTTCACCAATCACGATCGTTATTGAGGTCGTAAACTCCTCGTCGCATTATTAAATACCATCACGCCTATGATTATCCTTCTACTATTCAATTACGGTAGTGAATGATAGGGGGATTGACCAAACTTCCTTAATTATGACCATGATTGAGGACGTAACTAAGGCTGGATTCTACAATGCTTCACTATCATGCTTGTAATTTATGCTACTTCGCTTATTTCTTCCCCTTTCATGCCCGTGACTAACTTGAAGTTGTTATTCTTATGTATACTTTATCCTTTTGCTAGTGATTTACTTAAAATCGTTATTTTATTCAATTAAATACCCAATCTAAAGAATTAAATCATATTTATGATCAATTTTATACCTAAACATGCTTTGAAAGTATAAAGTAATTTACCCTTATCACAAGTAAAAATTAAACAAAATTCTTGCAAATCAAAGGATTAGAAATGATAATAATAGACTAAGATTTGAGAAAGTAGTAACTTCCAACATGAAGAAGGAAACAATTTTCATCAAACCAGTAAGAAAAGAATGAACTTCTAGAAGATACATATTTCAAAATTAAAATAAGAAGCACTCAAAGAATGGATCAAAAGCCCATTTTAAAATAATAAGGAATGGCCTATATAAAGAAGTATTATTTGCTATTTAAGTAGTAGAATAGGTCTTGCTGCTAGAATTTGTTTCGATAACATCAAAGGAGTTTAAGCCAAATATTTTGAGAGTAAACCCATGTGAAAAGTAAGAGAATAATGATGGTTTAGGTAAGAAAGCATAAGTAAATATCACTTTACTTGATTATGGCTTTTTAAAAATATTTTTTATTTATTTCAAAAATCTTTATTTTATAAAAATAGCTTTTTAAATGAAAGGAAAAACATGGCTAGGAAGTCCTAATGAGTAATGAATAAAAGTTTTAGTATTAGATTAGCCATTATCATCTCAACATAACCAAACAATATTGATAATGGTTCAAAAGATGATGTTCCTCTATGTACCTTGATTTCAAAGAAAGGAAAAGGGAAATAGGTCTCAAGAGAAAAGAATGGAATATTAGCCAATGAAGTTCAAAGAAGAGAAAGATTTAGGGAAATAGTAGGATGGCTTAGTCTAATAATCAAGTTAGAAGTAAGTTATGTAGATTGTGAATCATTTTTAACAAGAGGAAATGACATATAAAGACTCTTTGCAACTCTTACATGGAACCTTTTATGTGAAATAAGTGACATGTTTTCTATGGAAGTAGTGAGAGAATTTTATCAAAATCTAGAAGAGTGTTTTGTTGTCAAAAGTTGATGGAGGAAAAATGATGAAGTTTGACCCTACAATTACAAGTATAAACATTTTTTCTATGCATACTAGAATTTTGCATAAGATTACTTATAGGTGTTTGTTGCCTAATAAAGGAAGCTTAAAAACTCTTATAATGGTTGATCTTAAGATCATGGTTACGTTGATGGAAAGTTATTTTGTGGATTTGGTTAAACATTTGATCTACAAAATTTGGATGTTTTATTTTGAAGATCATATGAAGGTTGAAAATAAAGAATAGAAAAAAAAAAATACGACAATATGATACGATAGGAAAGAAATAGAACAATTTATGAGCAAGGACATTCTAATACAACTTTATTTCAAGCAAAAATTTCATGTAAAATGTTGATTGAGAGAATTGAACTAAGGTGTGAGCAATCCCATTATAATCCTGAAGAGAGAAACTAGGCTCTTGAAAGTTAATGGAGAGCTATTTGAGAGAATTGTGAAAAAGACTCTACAAACTTGCACTTACTTTTGAGTTAAGGAGTAGTGAGGCAAGATAGAGTCATGGGAACTATATACCTCATCTTGACTTTTCTCAAATAGTGTAATAAACTAGTTTCCACCACCAGATCCTTGGCATTCTAAGCTAGAATAAAGGACTGAGGTACAAGGTATTACCTTCATAAATTGTGATATGATTAGGACCCTAAGCTTAAATCCAATCACAAGTGATATTACGCAATAGCTAACAGGGCTAGATCTTGTTCTATTTGTATATATATATTGGATAAAGAAAAATTTAAAGAAAATAAGATATGAATGAGTATTAGTAGATAATCAAATTAAGGTTTTGATTTCTTGTCTCAATGCCTCATGAACAACAAAAAAATCACTAAATGACATTAATTAGAAATATTGATCAATGTCATGAGTCATTCTAATTAATAAGCAAGCATACATATTAGTGTTTGCAATATTTAGTAAATCATACTCTAAGAGGGTAATGAGGTAGAAACCCTCAAGAAATATTATATTACCAAAGTGGCTAAACTTTACTTATTTTATAATAATGAAAGAAGCTTTAAATATGACTATGTTAAAACCCTAAGTTAATGGTAGAATTTCAACAAGATACAAATAAATAGGAAAAATTCGCAGTCAATAGTTAATAACAAGTTCATGGGCAATGGTACGACATGTCATCAGCACATAAAGACTATAAATGGGACTTCAAGTCTTCAATGATTTTAGTGGAAGGAATAGTAAAACAATAAGGGTATGAATGTGAATATAGCCAGAAATGACATACCAACCATAAACACAAATTAGGTTTAAGCTTGAAGTGGGATCTAATGTAACTCATGGATATGAAAATCAACACTCGAGGAATCAAATGGAGACAAATAGAACTCATTAGCTCTAAATGAAGGTCTTTGGCACATTTACTCAAAGATCGATTGATAAGAATGAAAAGTTAAAGAGGGCAAGAAGCACTCAATAATCTAGAAAAGTTTTCACCAATAAGCTTCAACAAGCTCAAAAAAGAAATATTGAAAGTGTATTCTAGCTAATCATTACAGTTAATTACACATATTATTTATAGTAGAGCTAAAACTAGTGTCAAAACTATAAATAATCACAAGGCCCGTAAACCTTAAAGTAAGCCCATAAAGCTAAAACTAAAATAAGATCGTAAAATGTACACAAAACTACGTGTTTTAGGTGAAGGTTAGAACTAAAGCTTATCTAAGTTAAACAATGGCAAGTTAGGTATGGGATGAGATAGGATGGAGATCAGTTGGACTAGAATGAGGTATATGTTTAGATGCTCCTAGGTACATAACCAAGTTGCTTATCATGTTGACCTATAATTGCTTAGCTCTACAATAAGATGAAATGGAAGTCTAAGTTGTGGAGAGAGGTGACTGGTTGAGGTCTAAGTTGGATAGTGGTTGTCGGAGCTACCTTTGTCTAGAATAGATTGGTGCTTAAGCTTGAGTCTAGGCTCTCTAATTTCGAGCTGGCCTTTTACCCTCAATCCTCGAGTAGATGGAGCTTAGGTTCCTTAAAGGTCGATAAGACTTACATTCCATTTTACCTTGTCAACCTGGTTTCTTCCCTAAACTTGGTCTTCTTTCCTTAAGTCACTAGGTAGGTAATAGATTGACCTGGTCTTAGAGGACATTGGCTAAGGCTTAGAAGGTGTTAGGGTCTAATTCCTATGGTCAACCAGGGATTGAGAGGAATTTGTCATAGAATTTGAAAGATAAGTGCAAGAGTGTACACTAAACAAACTTCTCTTTCCCTTCATCTGCTTAACCAATGCTAACTTGCTACTCTAAACTCCTTCAATAGTCATAGGCACTAGCTTAAAGCTCTTTTTCTCCTTCTCGAAAGTGTAGGTTTTGTAGAATCCATCATAGATGACCTACTTATCATATTCTTAAGAATGGCTTAAAATCAAGTAAGTAGTAGTCATGGGCACCACATGGAAGTTAGCGAGGTTGGAAACTTCATCTTTGCCATTAGCTTTACCAAAATGATGTTGGTACTACTTCTTTTGTCCACAACTAGAATATAGGTCATCCCATTGATTGAGTAATGATTGCAAGTCTTCCATCGACTACATAACAAATCTAAAACAAAATCTCCCTCATCTTGGAAGTCCTTTAGCTTAGTATCTTATACACTAGTTCCTAATAAGGCCAAGACATCTCTTTCTTTAGCTAGACACTCAACAACTTTAGCCTTATTGAAGTCTCCACTCTTAAAGTCATTGCTTTGACTCTTAAGGATGGCATTAGGTTCTTCTCCCTTCAAAACCATGACTCTCTTTTTAGGGCATTAGGAGGCAATGTGGCCATATCTCAAGCACTTAAACATTTGAATTCTTAGGTTTTTTTTTTTCTCAGTACTCTTTCCTTCTATTTTTCAACCCCTCTTATAATCAGCATGGTTATGTCAGCTAAACCATCCCTTCTCATACTTCCTCTTAAACTTCTCTTTTGTTAAAATTGATTAGGTCCAAACAATTGTATTGAGGTTAGGTGGATGGTCTTTCATATCTTCTCATCCATTGCCTTTTAACCTTAAGCGCTAGGTTAATGAGTTCATCTAATGAATTGAACTACTAGAGCTTGACCACATAGGTAATGTCATCTCTTAATTTGGTCAAGAACCTTACAATAGTCTATTCTTAAGTTCCAACAATCTCACATTGGATCATTAGAGTTTTGAACTCTTATAGGTATTCCTTAATGCTATTCCTACCTTATCTAAGATGCTTGAAGGTATGGAGCATCTCTTGCTTGAAGAAGCTCGAGACAAAACACTAGCTCATCAATATCTTCATGAGCCTCCATGCTTTGATCGACTCTTCTCCTTTAGCATCTCTCTTAACAAACAACTCATCTCATGATAGACTTAAAAATTCAACAAGTAAGAGCGAAGCCAACTTGAAGTAGGATTCGATGTAACTCAAGACTAACAAATCAACACTCAGGAATAAAATGGAGATATATGTAACACATTTTCTCTAAATGAAGGTGTTCACAACAATTGCTCAATGAGGGGTTGATAAGAATGAAGGATCAAATAAGGTAAGAAACACTCAATAATTTGGAAGACCACTAAGTATTCATAAACAAAAAATATTCAAGCTATATTCTCACTAATGACTATAGCTAATTACACTTGTTATGCTATTTATAGTAAATCTAAACCATAGTGGTAAAATTGTAAATAATTATAAGGCCCTTAAACCATGAATAAAGCTTAGAAAGCTAAAACAATAAAAAGACAATATAATGTGTAGACAACACAATTTCACCCCCTGTAGTTTTAAATTTTCTTTTAGGTAAGAGGAAGGCTCTTAAATTGGAAAGTACAAAAAATTGTTGAAAATTGGAAAATATTAAAAATTTAGAAAATTAAAAACTATGAGATCTTAGCTGCTTAGAATTCGAGTAGATTAGAGTTTTTGGCAAAGGTTCTCCAAACTGAAAAACAAAAAAATAAGGTCACAAAAGCTGAAAGAAGCACCTTACTAAAGCTTATTTCATAAAATCGGAAAAATATTTGAATTAATAAAAATGTAGTTTTATCAATAGTGAATACCTTTTATCATAAACTCAAAATATAGGATCAGAATATAACAAGACCGTAAAAATAAAATTATTTGACCTATAAAAACAATAATTTGGAGCAAATTAGAAGTAAATGACTTGTATAAGTATCCTGTGTGTATTTGTATACTCAAAATTGAAAATTAGTAATATATAATATATTTATATGCCAAAACATCTTAATAAAGTAAAATAAAATAAAAAAACAACAAAGGGACAATTGGAGCCTTAAACTCAATTGGAATAAGGCATAGCATACCTTTGAAGGCTAGAATAAAATTAAGACTTTGCTAATGGACACATATTGAACAAGAAATGAAAGAGAAGTGACAGTTGTCACTTGTAAAAAATAAATCCACTAACTAGAGCATTCCACAAAAATTCTTAGGTGCATATCCAGAATGAAGTTTAACTAATTTGAGCATATGGAAAAAAATTGAGAGAGCATAAAAAGTGGGAGAGAAAAATTACACAAAAATTTAAAAAAAGAAAGTGCAATTTAGGGGTTTTTCAAGTCTAAGAGTTTAAGCATAATCTAGAAATAAACTAAAACCACTTGGTGACATAGGAGGCAACATTAGCTATGGTTGACACAACCACTACCATTGATGGTGGCTAGAAAGCTATATGCCAGCATGTGCTTGATTTTGTCTAATTCATCTATAAAATTCTAAGAATAGTAAATGAAGTTCAAAAGTTATCATTTTTTGGTTTTCTTAGGTAATATTTCATGCTAAATCCAAAAATGAAAGCAAATTTTTGAAATATAAAGTTGAAATGTGGGTTGCTTAAGAAATTGTGCTTAAAAAGGAGCTTTCAATCACTTTTTCAAGAGCCCAAATGATGTTGTTTTCATTTCACTATTTTTGTACAAACATTAGTAAGGGTTTACTTTGATTCTATAAAAACAACTTTGTAAAATTCAAAAATTAAACTTTGAATATTTTTAACTTAGCTTAACTATGTACTGGAAATACTTAAAATGGACGTTTGATTAAGTAATTTAGCTTACAAGTGCTCTAATATAATTTTACATAAGTTTTGAAATATAGGGTCAGATTGACCAAATGTTGAAATAGGGGAGTAGATGCTAAAGATGAGTAATTTGATGATTTACCAAATTGTTTTACGTAAGTTAGAAGTTGGGTTAGAAAGTGAGTTAGAACATCAAACAGATGAAAACATGAAATAATTTGATTATCAAAAGTTGACTTAGAGGGTGGGTTGATTTTGTACACATATATGTGTTTTCAAAGCAATTACCTATGATTTCTATATGCATTTAGTTGTATAGATAATTTAAGTTATGTACTAATGATAATATAACCATCATACATCAAATAAGTGTTTTATTGAAATCTATTACTTTGAAATAAAAAATGATGTAACAAAAATATGGAATATAATACAACTTATATAGTGGTTAAGATGGTCAAAAATTGAGATAGAAGATATGCATAAAGAAGGTAAGCTAGAACTAGGTTAGAAAGTATCTTAGGAAAAAGTTGTTTTAAAATAGTAACTTCAAGAGCTAGATCACAAGTGTAGAAAAGTTAGTAATCTTGCTTATACTAAACATACAATTGACCGGGTATCATACTTGTCTTAATTAGGTGAAGTAGGTGAGGAGGAGCTTCAGTAATAAGCATAAGAGTTTAGGAAATTGGCCAAGTGGCCTAGGTAAGTAGATTTCTTATGTGCTAGAATAGATTCTATCTATTTATGTTATGCGTAACATATCTTACCATGATGAACTTCATTGATCCTATATGTGAATGTGATATGATGAATGATGAATTGTTGAGAAGATTCCTAATCTTTTTAGTATGTAGAATATAGGTTGAGTTATGTTTTATTAAGTGATATAAATGTTGTTGTAGGGTTGCTGCTTGAATAACTTGCTTGTAGTATGGATGAGGAATACCTCACTAAGCTCTTTAGCTTATAACCTTATAGATTACTTATGCAAGAGGACCTTTTGCTAAGCTAGGCTACAAGATGCCCGAGGTTAGTAGAATGCCTTCTAGGTAGTATAAGTGCAAGATGATAGATAAGAGTGAATTTCTATTACTGTAGTTAGTTCTTAGAAACTTATTATATGACATTATGTATTATTATGTACTACTAGTATCCTTGATAGCATGTTAAAGACTTAGTGTATGTATTATATATATTTGATAGTTATAGTTTGAAATACATGTTATTATAATTATATTGTGATATTACTTATGACTACATAACTCTTAGGTTGTTAGTTGTAATAGTAGCCTTGTATGTTACATAAAGGGTTGTCAATTGAAAGAGTAATCAATCGATAGTCTTTTGTACAATATACAACACCTACCATGACTAAGCTACCCCTTGGATCAGATAGGAAGGTAGTATTAGAGCATGATTCTGACTATAGTAAATAAAACCTAACCCTAGACATTATGACGACTTACCTAATGAGAGTTAAAGGGGTAGAATCGAGTTAAGTATTTAAGCTTAAAATTAATTACTAAATGTTATAATAATATAATCACAAAAGTAATTATATGCCTTGTTAACTCAAAGATCGATTTTCAAGTTGTGGACTGATTTTTCTCTATTTCATCTCCATGAGGGAAAGACTCTATGGGATTATCAATGTTACCTCCACATTATCTGTGAGGATTTAGCCTTAGTGGGTATACCATGCACTTTACATGAGGTTCTCTCAAGATGGGGAGTTGGACTAAGTACCTATTGGCACAATCGATGGATTTAGTAGAAACTCCATACAGTAGGTAATATGCCTATAGATGAGGAGATGTTATACTACTTGGAGTCTGATGAGAGCACTAATAGAGTATAGGAGTTATTATTCTTAGTTCAAGCTGATTCACTACTGGAGCCACCTTCTTTTGCTAATAGTAGAGTGGTTTGTCATAGCATGGCCCTAGTTGTTGACTACTATATTGATCACGATCTAGTCATTGCTCAGGATAATGCTAAAGTTATGGCTGATTTTTAGGCTAGTATGGAGCATTGGTAGGACCATCCACAGGAAGTCAAGGTTTACAAACTTAGGCAAAGCATAGGATTTGAGGAGTTGGGTGTACAAATGGATGCCCCTATTGTACGTGCTATGCCTATTTAGTAGATACCCCCTGTAGAGGAGTGAGTATTACCAAATAGACCCCAAGCTTCCTCTTATAGTGCTGGTAAGAGGTGAACCCTCAGATGTGCTTACCATTTGTCCAGACCTTTTAGATTTTTGGTTACGTAGAGAGTGGGCCCAAAAGATACCCAAGGAAGAGTTTGGCGTTTACTCCAATATTAGTTTCACATTTTCTATTTCGAGATACAAATATTTGGATGATGTAGGTGTTGGACTATCTTCACATCCTTAGTAGATGCATGAATACTTATTTCGATGGGATGTAGTTTTGGAGTGGTTGCTTGGCATTAGAGTAACGTACATGCTCCTTTTATTGGATATGTTAGGATCATGTTTGATCATTTTGTACTCTAAGAGTTTTGTTATAGTGAGGTTATATTGTATTTGAGAGTTTTGATGTACTAAGAGATTTATGTATTGTGAGGATCTAGGTATTGTGAGAAGCTCTATTGTATTTTGAAACTCTATATTTTGACTTGACTTTGTATAGTTATTAGTGAAGATTCACTTGTTAGAAGTGACCATTGGAAAGATGTAACCTCACTATGTTGATAAAAAATGAAAGATTGTAGCCTTTAGACTACTGTTGTTGTATATGTATGTATGTTGTCTCCATTTTTTGCTTGTAGTTTCTACAACTATTTAAATATAGTTGATTGTTCTAACTTAAAGTTGGAAATGAATTTCTCAGTCATGGCAGGTATAAAAGGAGGTTGCAGGTTAATCAGTGCCTACCTACTCAAGAAAGAAGACCCGGTAGGCTTCAAGATTGAACTAATGAAATTCTTGCTACTATTCATGCACAGAATGAGTCGTTGAGAACATATTCGACCTGAGAGTATATGCTGCTTGCTTAAGCACTACCTCTAGTGGTAAATCCAAAGATTCCTTTACCTTAGCTACCTTCACCTCCACCATCAACTAGACCAATAGGAGTTATGCCTTAGGTACCCCTTAATCATAAGCAATAGTATAATCTATTGCTAAGGTTTATCCAAGGTAATAAATACTTCAAGGGTATAGCTAACAAACCTGATGAGGGTAAGGATTGGTTACATTAGATTGAAAGATCATTTGAGGCATTTGAAGTACCACCACATCTTAAACTCACCTATGGTACGTATATGTTAATGATAAGATTACGTACTTAGTGGGAGTCAAGGTAGAGAAATCTGAGAGGACCAATAACTTGGGATGTTTTTAAGCATGAGTTCCTCGAAGTTTGAGGCTTAAATATAGTGAGGATTCACTTGATATCACAAAAGGGATGAATATTGTAGAGCAGTACAAAGCTGAGTTTAACAGATTGCTATAATTTGCTCTACTAGAGTATTAAACCAATGATCGATTGAAAATGCAGATATTTTCCAGAGGATTTAATCCTAATATGAAATGAAGAGTTTTGGAATTTAAGCCAATAAACTTTGCTGATATGGTGGAAAAAGCAAGGGTTTAGATAATGCAAGGAGGCAAAGTAAAGAAGTGGGTAAGCATAAAGTAAATGTGTTTGGAAAAAGACCTTTTGAAGGGCTAAATGGTAGTAGTAGAAACAAAATGAGAAGATTTGTGAGACCATAAGGAATGTTTCAGAGAAAGACTAGTGGGCTAATCAAGTATTAGAAATGCAAAGTAAATCATTATCCTAGAGAATGTCCCTAATTATAAGGAAAGTGTTTTTATCATGGTGAGGGCTCATATCGAGTTACAGACTGTCTTAAAAGAAATGCTATTATGTGCTTCATTTGTAATTAAGTTAGACATTTTTCTACCACATGCCCATAGCACATAGCCACTACTACTTAAGTTACTAAGCCACCCCTAGTTGTTGGATGCCTTACCATCGAAAAAGTGATTAGAGGATCAAGTACAGGAAATACACATTTAGATGTAGTGAATGTTGCTAAAGTATACAACTTGAAGGGAAATTGGAGTTAGGAGGATTATTTGGGTGAAGACTTGGAAGTGCATGAAGAAATCGAGGATTTTGTGGACTTTGGGCTCATAGCAATTATGTATCTTAATCCTTTTGTTAAGTTGCTTAAGTTATACTGTGTAGTATATGTTATTTTAAGCAGTAGTAAGTAAATAAAAGCTATGAATGAAAACATATGAAGTTATAATAAGAAAGTAAGTTTTAAAAACCTTATGATTCAAGGAACATTGATATAGTTGGGCACTTTGTTTATACCTTATTTGACATAGGAGCTATGCATTTCTTTATAGCCCCTAAAGTGGTAAAGCAAACAGGTTTAACTACAATTGCTACTAAGTCAAGTCTTTGAGTAAGAACTCCTATAGGAAGCATTATAGTTACAAGAGAAATGGTAAAAGGATGTCCTCTAAAAATTGAAGACTTCAACAGTGAAGTAGACATGATCATTCTTAATATGGATAAGTATGATGCCATATTGGGAATGAATTGGATGGCAAGTGTTAAAGCTACTATCAATTGCAAAGAAAAGCAAGTGATGTTTGAAACTTTTAAAGGGAGGAAAGCTGCGTTCAAGAGAGATTCTACTACTATAGGAGTATAAGAACTAAGTGCTTTGAAGCTGATGATGGATATTAGTTGGTCGAATGCTTTGGAAACAGATTCCAAAAAGTTAAACATAGAGGAAATTCGAGTAGTAAATGAGCTTCCCGATGTGTTTCCGAACTAGTTACCTAAGTTGCCACCAAAAAGAGAAATTGACTTTGTTATTGATTTAGTACATGGAATTGAGATGATATCTAAAGCTCCTTATAGAATGGCTCCAATTGAATTGTAGGAATTAAAAAAGCAATCACAAGAGTTATTGGATCAAGGATTTATAAGATCGAGTGTTTCACCATGGGGTGCACTAGTTTTGTTTGTTAAGAAGAAGGATGGATCACTCAGACTTTCTATTGACTATAGAGAGTTAAACAAAATGACCATAAAGAATAAGTATCCACTTCCATGGATTAATGATTTGTTTAACCAATTGCAAGGTGTAAGTGTCTTTTTTAGGATTGATTTGAGGTCAGGCTATCATAAATTGAAAATTATGTTGGAGGATGCTTTGAAGATAGCATTCTAGATATAATATGGTCACTAGATAAGTGTGTGATTATGTTCATTGATGATATTTTGGTATATTCTACTATACCTAAACAGCATGAGAAACATTTAAGAATAGCGTTGCAAACATTGCAAGAACATAAACTATATGCCAAATTATCCAAGTGTGATTTGTGGTTGAAAGAGATATTTTTTCTTGAACATGTAATAATTAGAGATGGTATATTTGTTGATTCAAAAAAGATTAAGGTTGTAGTAGATTGGAAAAGACTAGAAATAGTAATTGAAATTCAAAGTTTCCTTAGTTTAGCTAGGTACTATAGAAAATTTGTCAAAGATTTCTCAAAGATCTTAAGGCCACTCACCTGTAAAATTTGAGTGGAGTGATAAGCAAGAAAAGAGTTTTTAGGAACTGAAGAAGCGGTTAGTGTTCGCCCGAATCCTTGTATTGCTAAATAATGATGAGTCTTTCATTGTATACAATGATACTTCTAAGAATGGATTGGGTTGCATACTTATGCAAGGAAGAAAAGTGATCGCATATGCTTCTAGAAAATTAAGGCCACATGAGCAAAACTATCCAGCATATGATTTAGAGCATGCAGCTATAGTGTTTGCATTAAAGTTGTAGCAACACTATTTATATGGACAAAGATGTGAGATTTTTACTGATCACAAGAGTCTCAAATATTTGTTTACCTAGAAAGAATTAAACATGAGATAGAGAAGATGGCTCGAGTTGATCAAGGACTATAATTTGGGGATTAATTACTGTCTTGGTAGAGTAAATGTAGTTGCTGATGCTTTAAGCAAAAAGAATAATGCTAAAGTAACATCTCTTCTTACTGATCAGAACGAATTAATTAAGGAATTTAAAAAATTGAATTTGGAGTTTTCTTGGCATAAAGCAGATATTAAATTGTTGGATCTAGTAATTGTGCCAACCTTGATAGAAGGAATCAGAAATGTACAGCAAAGTGACCCTATCTTAACCCAAGTCAAAGAAGAAATGGCAAGTGGAAAGTACACCAATTTTAAAATAGATGAGCATGGAGAACTTCATATGAACAACAAGCTATGTATACTTAATGATTTAGAGCTTAGAAAAGAGATTTTAAGTGAAGCTCATTATTTAGGTTATATTGTACATCCAGGAGGAACAAAGATGTATCAAGATTTGAAGAAGAACTTTTGGTGGAATGGAATGAAGCAAGATGTCATTGAATTTGTACTTAAGTGTGAAACTTGCCAAAGAGCAAAAGCTAAACATCAATGACTAAGAGGATTATTACAACCACTACTTGTTCTTCAATAGAAATAGGATTAGATATCCATGGATTTTGTAAGTGGTTTGCCAAGGATAGCTATTGTAAACCCCTAAAATTATCAACCTAGCTTTTGTAATAGACTCGGCTATGTTAGACAATTTAGGAGTCGACAAGGCTAATGAAAGTGAAAACCCTAAAAGAATTACTCAATCGCGTAAAGAATTTTTCTACCCTAAATGTTTCTAAATGCAAAAGATTTTATTCAAAAGTGATAGAAACCCTAAAAATAATTATCTTAAAGACATATGTGCACTAATCCAACATGATATACCCTAAAACCCTAATTGATAAAACAATGCTTATATTTTGTTAAACTATTAGTAAAGGGTTAGAGATGACCCTTATTCATACTTATATGCTTTGAATCCTTAAGTAATCCATTAGAAATTAAGATAATGAGTCATAGATTATATTTACTTCTTAAGTAAGTGATTAAGATAGTTTCACTTAGAGTTAGAGTAATAGTTGAAGATTAGGTTATATGTAGTGAACCTTAACACTTAAATTGGTACTTTTTGCATTTGTTATTCAAAGTAGTTTATCAAATGAGATATATAGGCTATAAAGACCTAAAGTAAGATCTCGTCAACAATGTTTACTAATCAATTCATCAAATATCTCATTTCCCCTCATTTCCTTCATTTTTCCTCTAATCTCCCTTAATTACTACATTATGTGCACAAAATTACACATACTTAAGGAATGTTAACTAAGGTAATGCATGTTGACCAAAGTCAAAGGGTTGACCAAAGTCAAAGGGTTGACCAAGTCAACACATGTTGACTAAAGTCAACATTTTGAAAAGTCAAAAGTCTCAAGAGATAAGGAAAATATCTTAGTTCTTAATGATGGTTTTCTTTTCTTTTCCTTTTGATTTTTCTTTTCCCTTCTCTCTTAGTGTTGCCGTCCACAATTCTCCCATCTTGGTCCTACCATTTGTTGTCTTCCATAATTGAAAACAAAACAAAAGAAACAAAGCAAAAACTTCCCTTTCATGCCGTGAACTTCCCTCCCCTCTTTCACTTTCATTCCTTTTCTTTTGTCTCCATATACTTCAACAAAATTAAAGGTATGTTCTTAAGTTGTTTTATGTTACTTTATGTTATTCATTAGTTAGTTACTTAGGTAGATTAGATAAGCAGTTAGGTGTTTAGTGATGTCTTGACAAAGAGGAAATAAAGTTTCCATCTTTAAGTATAGAAAATGAAGAATCATGAAGGAAATGGAAGAAATACATGTGTATGTACTCTTAGATATGTGTACATAAAGAAATACCAAAGGAATACAAGTATATGAACCTTTATACATAAGTATGTATCATGTACATAACCTAATTTAAGACCATATCTAACTATATATATATACTATACTAAATACATACATAGAACTACAAAAGGATGAAATTGAGAGGATTTTCTTAAGGAAAAATTTGGCATACGAATTTTTAGTATAAAAATACGTATCCAACCGTATAGGTATATGAGTAGGAATACATGAATAAATACGGTATAAGTATATGTAGATGTATATGTATGTATAAGGCATATGTACATAAGTATCAGTATAAGGCATATGTACATAAGTATAAAGTAAGAAATAAATGTACATAAGACATGTACATGTGACATAAGCATGAGGTAATGTTTATGTAATCAAATGATGAGGTGGATGATGACATAAGCATATGATGACATAAAGAAAAGATGACATAAGCAATGACATAAGCATAGGTTTAGAAAATGAGAAAAATAAGAAAAATGTAGGTAATTAGGTACTAAACTTAGTAAATTCTAATACACTTTGTAAATTAGAATGTATCTAATTCAGTACATGAATTAGTAATAACAAAGTAGATCCCTTAATTATAGGAATTTAAAGAATAAAGGATACAAATATAAGTAATAAGAATACTTAAGTATTATAACTAAAAATTTCTATAAATTTAGTTCATAATGTAAAATAAGGGTCTTAACATCCAAAACAGACATTACCGTGTGAATATACGTCCGAAAACGATAAAAAACGACTATAAATTCATAAATATCAGAAATAAAACGAAAAAGTTATATACGATTGAAATTAAAGTCTTACCGGGTAAAAGTTAATAGTAGTCCAAGTAGAATTAGGTAATTAAATGTTTAGAATTATTAGTTAATTCAAATACTTATTAGTGTTGTTATCACATAATGATCAGGTGACCCTGAGGTGAACGAGGACCTACCAATCGATTACTACGATTAGGGCAAATCACCATGGGCGAGTGAGTATTTACCTAATGATTCCATGCTTGTTTTGTGATTGTAGATAGTGGACTTAAATATTATTGTTAATTAATGATTGTGTGGGGTTTGGGAAATGCCTGTGTATGTTGGTATGTCTTGAGTTGTGAACTTATCTTAAGTATTGATAACGCTATGTTTGTTGCATGGTAGTATAGAAAATGATTGTGTGCACAATTGGATGGTCATAGCATAATTTGAACCTAATTATACTCGGCCTATAAAAAGAAATTGGGGTATGCATTAACATGCATAGCATGGATACTATTCCGGCCGTCACATCACACGAAGGTAAAGAGAGGCCATTCGGGGGTTGATATTATTTATTTATTTGGTTCTGTACGGTGCACTCGTACAAAATGACCTTACCCTGGCCCGCGGGAATACTAGGCGTTGGAGACGCCAACCGCCTGGCTAAAGGTCGAGTCTAGAGGCCTCTGTTTAGGGGTGAGTGTGGATTGCAGGGCTCCACTCACAATTATACTAGAACTTGGGTTTTTCTGAAAATAAAAGAATTATTTGACATAAGTACGGAATGTGGAATTCCGTAGTAAAGTAAGTTCTAGTATAATACCCAGATCTGATTGGTGCCGTGTATACTCCAACGCTGACTTCGAAGGGCGTTAAATCTGAGTTACGTATATGAACTAGTTAATTATACGTATTGATTGGCATACTGGTTGATCATTCATTCATATGCTTGAATATAATGTATTTATAACTTGCTTGTGGTGTGGCTGAAGGTTTTGCTCACTAAGCTTAGGCTTACACCCCTTTAGACTTTTGTTGCAGGATAGCCTGTTCGTAGAGACAGGACGAGGAATGCCGCAGGTTAGCTTGGGGACTTGGGCAAGAGCGAGCTATTATATGTACTGAGAGAACAGTTTATGTAGACTTCTACTCATGTACTTTTGTTTATCTTGTTATTATAGACCTAAACATACTCAAACGCTACGTAATGTAAGCCTTGTAACTTAAATTTTATATATATATGTTTGTGTAATGATATCATGTGAGTCTGGATGTTCTTTGGAAACTAGTGGTTGTAGAGCCTTGTATATTGTATGAAGAGTTCTTGATTGGAAGGGTAACCAATCAGGGGTTCTTTGTACAGTATACGGCGTCTGCCACGACTAGGCCGTCCTCAATTCATGACAGCTATTGGTTTTGATGTGATTTAGGTGATTGTTGATCAACTCACTAAGTCAACTCACTTTCTACCAATTAATATGATTTTCTCCTTAGAAAAGTTAGCCTGAATTTATATTAAGGAGATAGTGAGATTTCAAGGTGTTCTAGCGAGGATCGTATTAGATAGAGATCTTAGATTTGTATCAAAGTTTTTGAGAAGTTTCTAGAAAGTTATGGGAACAAGCTTATAGTTTAGTACAACATATCATCTTCAGAATGATGGACAAATTGGAAAGACTATATAGATGCTAGAAGATATGGTAAGGGCATGTACCATTGAATTTAAGGGGAGTTAGGATACTCATTTGCCTTTGATTGGTTTGCTTAAAACAACAGCTATCATTATACTATACAGATGCTACTGTATGAAGTTCTATAAGGGAGAAAGTGTCGATCTCCATTATTTTGAGATGATATAGAGAAAGCTATAATACGACTAGATTTGGTATAAGAAACATCAGACAAGATTATGGTTATTAAGCAAAAAATGAAAGAATCCCAAGATAGACAAAGGAGTTGGGTCGATTTGAAGAGAAAAGAATTGGAGTTCTAAGTAAGAGATCATGTGTATCTTAAAGTGAACCCAATCAAAAGTATTCATCATGCAAAAGCTCAAGGAAAATTGAGTCCAAGGTATATAGGTCTTTTTGAAATCTTGGAGCGAGTCAAGAACTGAGCTTATCGATTTGCTTTGCCACCTAATCTATTGGGAATCCATAATATCTTTCATATGTCTATTTTGAAGAAAAATGATCTTGATCTCGATTGTATCATTCAGTTGGAACTAGTTGTTGTTGGTGGATTTAGGAAGTCAAAAATATCCCGCAAAGAAAAGAAAATTGCTTGGTATCGAGGCTAGTCTAGTGTAGTCACTCTGATGCCTAAGTCAATAAGCAGGAATGAAGAAAGTAAAAGTGAATGGTCAAGAGTTATAAGATGTCCCTTATAGAGTTTCTTTCCCATATTTACAGGAGAATATTGTATTTGAAGTAGCAGTTATTAAAATAACTATTGAGACACATAGAAGTTTCCTGATTAGACACCTTCCTTAAAATGTAGGGAAAGTAGGCAATTATGTAATATAACTATGCTTGTGTTAACTATTCGCACCATGAACTTGAATTCAAATCAAGAACGGATTTGTGTCATTCGGTGAAATGCCAAAAATGTCAATTACTCATCAAGATGCCGAGAGTGTAAATTACCCGACCTATTGATAGCCGAATGAATGAGTAAGTGAAGTTATGTCAATGCTTATCAAATCGAGTAGATGAAAATTGACTATCAACATTTGCCCTCTAACTCCCATGTTCGAGAATTCAACAAAGGGAGTAATATATAATATGCTAGAGACTGAGTGAGGAGCAGTTCTTTAGATGCCAAGTGAGGTAGGGAGCAAGACGGATCACATCCTAATTGAAAAGTTGCAATTTTCAATTTCCTACCTATCTAAGAGACCAAAAAGTAAGAGGCATGACACCTGTCACCTCGATCATCATTACGCCATAGGCCTAATAATTGTCAAAGAGTTGTCAATCGTCAGATTTCTATCTCGAAGCATGCATCCATAATCCACGTTACTATCAAATCAATGCATCATTATTGTCAAAAACAAATTTGTAGTTATGAGGGTCAATTATCCGTATATAAAGGACTATTCAAAATCAAAATACACTTCTTCCAGTTGCATATACAAACTTTCATTTCCTTTCAACATCTTGTCTTTACTCTCAAATTCTTTGACTTTATATAACATCATTCCTTATGAGCATTCAGGTATGGTTTGTAACATAATTCGTTGACTCATCCTTTCGGATTTAGAAGCGATCGAGTCTAAGGCTACTTCTGCCCCCCAAAAGAGGAGCGAGACGACATGTTATTTTGGTAGCTCGGTCGACAACATGGAAGAAAGGTGGGATAAACTCACTTGGGTTAACACTCTTGTAGTAGATAATTATCTTGAAGACAAAAAAGGGAGATCCTTAGTGAAATATCTATATAATAATATAGTTTACTTCTACGACTCTCTAGATGGAATTGCTAGTGCTGTTGACAAAGCCCTTATGACGAAATATAACCAGTACTAGCAAGACCTTTCCAGATCATGGAATCTTAGGAGGCTGAGAGAAGAGGAAAGGGTATGTCTCCTAAGGGAGTGTGAATTCTACATATACCTAAAATATTTGGATTTTACGTTGTGCTTCCCTTTCTCATCATTTGTTAAGGGCTTCTTCAACTACTTCAGAGTCGTGTCAAGTATGTTCTCACCAAATACATATTGGCTTCTAACAGCTTTTGAGATAGTTTGTGAAGAAGTCGAAGTCAGGGTTATGCCTCAATTGTTCTGGTACTTCTTCATAATTAGGAGGCAACCTAGCGGGTGGTACTTTACCACTGTAAGGCATCGGCGTAAGTTCATGGATGGGTTGAAGTCTAAAATCCACAAATGGCATGACAAATTCATGTCAGTAGTATCGAATGAGGAGTTGGATTTCTAGACTCAATGGACTGAACCTATTGAGTCATTGAAAATGTGAGTGTGTAAATGGAAAAGTGTATTGGCTCACAGAAATAGAACAAATGGTGAGTTAAGGTCATATTCTATAAGGAACTAAGTGATAAGTATTAAATTATTTTAGTTTTTACCTATGCTAAGCTATCAATAATTCAACTAAAAGTAAGTGAAAACTAAATAACAAGATGAACATTAAACCAAATGTTCTGGCTACACTATGAGGGTCCCGAGTCTAGGAGATAAAAATGATCAAATTGCAACTCATAAATCTATTCTTATTTGAATCGATGTGATGCCTTAAATCAATATTCAAAATTGACTAAAACAGATTTAATTAAACTCATTAGAACCTGCTCACCTATTGAAGTAGTAGAATTCTAATTATAGCATGAATTCATCTATTAAGGAAATTTATCTATAATTATCGGGTAAACAATAATTCGCTTACACCGAGATTATTATTCTAGTTAGAAATATAGTTTAAGCATATCCCCATGACCTAAACCATATTTCCAATTGCATTAAGTGCATGAGTTCATGAACTTAATTGAAATCCGCATATCCCTATGATAAGCTTTTTCAAAAATTCAAGCTATGTTCTACACAAGTTATCGAAACCCTCCTAGATATGCTGTAACTCTATCTAGCTAAATAGTAATGGCTAAGTACTAAATAACTAGACGATGAACATGATAGGAAAATACCCAAATGGTTAATATTGATATTGGAATAATAGACAAAACACATTAACTTATCAAATCTATCAATATAAAACCCAAATAAATTAAGTACAATATTACATCACAAGACCTAAATGAATCAAGATATATAAAAATTGAAATAATAAGGAAAAGAAAACACCTTGATAAGTATATTCAATCCCGTAACCCATTACAAAATCAGTAAATCTCAATTCATTTAGAACTCAGGGTAATCCTCTAGTAAGCTAGAACAAATTGATTAAGAGTCTTGAAATTAAAGAAAACTTACTAAAATTGATAAAGTAAACACCAAATACAATTTCCATTCTCAAATATTCTATAGAAAAAATAAAATTCCTAAGCTACTAGATGATCTCCTTGTCTTCTTCTCTGTCCTTGTTTTCGTCTCTTCCTTTCTCTATTCAACTATTGCTTTTTTTATCAGTTTTCAGTTGCTTCCTTTTTCTTTTCATACTTACGTATGGGCTTCCTTTTCAATCTTTTGATACCTCAAGGGGCCCCCAAAAGTACTTCTACTCAAAAGAAATGAAGGAGACCTAGTCCAATTCTTTTCACGTGTATGACTGCATCACCATTTCCCAAAATAGAACATGACACAAATTGAAGATCTGGACTTTAGTTTCATTTAAGCCTAGCTACACGGAGACTTCTAGCCTAACTTAAATGCAATATATAGGCTCTTGTGTCAACTTGTAATATTACCCTTTCATTCTATCATTGACTTAGTAACTTCGGATGCTACTTAAACATGTGCAAGATTCATCTACTTAAGTGTCTTATATTCGCTTCAAGCAGTTACTTAAATGAAATCTATGGTTTAGTTTGTTTTGGTTTCAACTTGGTCTTGGAGCATATGTAGAGTTGTTTTGTCTCAACTTATTCGTCTCTTTGATAAATTCAAGTAGCTGCTAATATTTAATGGCATAGATTTCCTTAGTAGCTCGGCTTTACTCGATTTCCTACTATTTTTACTCTAAATTTTCTAAAGAGATTGTAGACTCCCTGTGCAACAACACTCCTCTCCTAAAGAGTCAAGTTATCTACTATTCCAATTTGGTTTTAACTCAAGAAGAGGTAAGGGGTTGTTGAATTGTTGGGACAGAAACTCGGGAAGTTGCTGTATCATATTAGATCATTAAGTATGCAATCTTTTACTACTTATGGCATGTACTACAATTAAGTCTAAGTCAAGACAACTGCAAAATGAGGCTTGGATTGGATTCTCTTATTAAGTGGAGCTGTTGCATGACTTAGTACTCTATTACCAGTTGCCGAAGAGATTAGTTTACCCTACTACTATTCGTATTTGGTTTTGCTTGGTTTCAACAGTTGCTCGTACTTAGAAAGGCACAACTCTAATGTATAAAGCATGTAATTGATTTAAAGTAGATGCTTAGTTGTGTTGTTGATATGATTTGCATAGGTGCTACTATAGTTTAATGAAGATACTCCATTTCACAGCTACTTAGGTTGGTTTGTTCTTCATCAAAACTTTTGAAGCTTAGATCTAGTTGTTACTATTATCTTCCAAGTGAGCTCCTAGGTCGTATTATATGCTTCACTTGGTTGTTGTTACTCTGTTATGTCGTGTTTTGGATAATTAGCTGAGTTTATTTTGATCAGAACTCCCAATAGTCAAATTAGCATCAAGTTTTCTCAATGAAAGCCTCTTGGAGAGTCAGGATCAGTAGATAGTAGCTAGTCTTATTGTTGTTATAGCTACTGATATTTGAAGTGAAAGTCTTATAAATGATAACAGTACACTTGAAAAGATGACAATCCTAAATATTAGAAGTATGGAATTGTATTGCCATTTTCATTCTAAAAGTTGTTTTACAACTTGAACTCAAGACCAATAAGACATACAGGCCACTTATGCTCCATTTTTCATCCTTTAGTTGAGATTATTGAATAATTGACCTAAAACTTGATTTTATCAAATTTTAAGTATAGTTTACAATAAATGTGCTAATAGATGTATGAATGTGTGCCATTTTGGTAAAGATAAATGCGTAATTTTACACATTTATCAAATACCCCTAACTTAAGCCATTGCTTGCCCTCAAGCAAATCTATATGTCAATTTCAAAACAAAGTACTCATGACGAAAGCAAACACACTCAACCATCTCAACACCTACTTCATACTGGCACCAAAACCATAAGGCCCATTAGAATTAATTGCATTCACCTTACTATAAATCAAGTTCAAGCAACTTTTTCTTACCCTTTAATCACTCAATCTATCAACATGCACACAAATCACTGGCAATAGACTTAACACACTAATCACTTGCTTAATAGAGTTAGATCACCAAGTTTAAACCAAGATTCTCTTACTAGAGATCAAATATAACATTCATCAACTAAAGAGGAGATCCTCACATTTTGTACACTAAACATGAATGTATACACTCCTAATCCATATCATAAGCACGATCTCACCAAGCAAATGATGCAAACTATAACTCTTCCTTTACTTTGCTCTTCCCAGTTTTCTTATTTTCCATTTTTTGTTTTCTTTTTGAGTTTAAGCACACATGCATCCCCTATTTGATTGATTTATATTAGGGAGCACTTTATTCCTTACCTTTTTCACAAGTTAGACGTCAGGGGTTCGTGAACCCTTCCAAAAACTATTCATTCAAGAAGATGTGTCATGCGCTTATTGGGTACTTTAGATGTCCACTTGTATTCTCTTTTTGCTTTTGCTTGACTCCTTTATATATATATATATATATATTTAATTTATCCTTTGGTTGGGGTTTATTTTAACCTTAACTTAGGTTCTTGTTGTATTTGGGAAGAATCATTTGAGGCAAGCTCAAGTTTTCCATGATTTATGTTGTTAGTGAATTTTAGAATGAGCACAAATCCTACAAATGAAAGTGAAATACTTGGTACAGGAGCTAACCTAGTGTGGCTACTCCAATACCTAAGTCAGTAAGGTAACTTAGTAAAGTAAGTATGTGAATAAAAAGTGTTAAGACCCCTTACAATGTTTCTTTTTTGTATTTTATAGATGGTATAGTGTCCAAGGCATTTGTCAAGATAACTGTTAAGATACGTAGAAGCTTCTTGACTTGATATCTCCCCTCATATGTAGGATTAATAGGCAGTTGTGTAATATAACGATACTTATGATAACTGTTTGTACCATAGACTTAAATTCAAACTAGGAGCGCTTCTTAAACTCAGCATAAATGCCGTATATCATCTATGTAGTATGAATGATGAGAGAGTTGGTTACATGACTTCTCAGCAGATGAAAGGCTGAGTGTTAGATGAATGAAAACTAACTATCAACATTTTCCCTCTAACTCCTGTGTTCGAGCAATCAACAAAGGGAGTTACACATATATATTGCAGTAGAGGTCAAGTGGGGAGAGATTCTTTAGATTTATGCCGAGTAATATAAGAAGTAAGACGGATCACATCCCAGCCAAAAGGTCGCCATTTCTAAACTCTCACCCATTCAAGAAACTAAGAAATTAGAGGCATGACATATGTCACCTAGGTCATTATTTTGTGGCAAGCCTAATATTTGTCAAAGAGTTTTCAGCTGTTAGATTTTTGTCACAAGACAAGCATCAGCTATCTACGAGATTACCATATCAGCACATCATTACTGTCAGAAGTAGATTTGCAGTTATGAGGATGAATCGTCCTTATATAAAGTAATATTCACAGTCAGAATTGGCCTCTCTAGTTGCATCCTAAACTTTCATTCATTTCATTATCTTCAACTCATATTCTTCGATTTGTGTTACATCATTTCATATAACCATTTACGTATGATTTGCAACGTTACTCATCAACTTGTGCTTTCCGATTCCAAGGCAATGGAGACTGAGGCCCCTTTTCCCCCTTAAATATGGAGCAAAGTGGCTTGTTCTTTGGGCAATTTGGCCATCAGCATAGAGAAAAGGTGGGATAAACTTACTCGGATCAATGAACTCTCTATAGATAATTATCCTGAGGATAAGGAAGGGAGATCTTCAGCAAGATATCTATTTAACACGATAGCTTATTTTTGCGATTCACCAGATAAAACCGCCAGTTCCGTCGACAAGGTTCTTGTCACAAAATGTAATCAATACTAGCGAGATCTTCTCTAGACAAGGAACTTAAGGAGGCCGAGAGATAGGGAGAGGGTATACTTCCCTAGGGAGCACGAGTTCCATATATACTTGAAATATTTGGATTTTGGGTTGTACTTCCCTTTTTTTACTTTTGTTAAGGGCTTTTTCAAATATTTCAAAGTTGCACGGATTATGTCCTCACCTGACACATATAAGCTTTTGGCAACCTTTGAGATAGTCTGCGAAGAAGTCAAAGTTAGGGCTATACCTAAACTATTTCGATATTTCTTCACTATTCAGAGGCAGCCTGACGGGTGGTACTTTGCTGCTGCGAAGCATGGGGGTAAGTTTATGGATATGTTAGAATATAAGATTTACAAGTGGCACGATAAGTTCATGTCAATAGTATCTGATGAGGACTTGGACTTCTAAACCTAATGGATTGAGTCGATACATATAAAAGACATAGAGCTAATGCTGAATGATGCAGTAGTAGTAAAGAAAATTCAAGAGAGAAGGAGAAACAAAATGTTCTTTTAGGATGCCAAGAGAATTATACAATGTTACAAAAACGAAGAACCAATATTTTTTGAAAAAGAACGTACACCAATGTGTTACTACCGTATCAAGTATAGCTACGAGGAAAGCCATTCTCGAGACTTGGGGGGAGAATAGTGAACTTTGAGCCTTGCTTGGCATGAAAAATGTAAATTCATATTTTTTCCATGTTTATATTAATTGGTGTATTTGTATCGTAGATATGGCTGTTAGAGAGGTAAATCCGGCAAAGCTACTAGCTTAGGCTAAAGCCAAAAAATCCAAAGCTGAAAAGAGGGCAACTACCTTAGCAACTACCACTCGGCCTGCTGTCGTAAAGAAACCAGCAAAAGAAGCTGCAGCAAAGTAGACGACTATGCATAAGATCTCTTGTCCTGTTGAGAGGTTGAAGGAGAATGCGAAAACACAACTGACCAGGATTATTCATTCTAAGGAGCCTCCGATTGTGATTATTCAAACTTCTTTCAAGTTGAGGAATGTCGAGTGTCAAAAGATACATCCCGACAAGGAGGATGAAAATGCCATTACTATAAAAGGCTCATTGCTAGCAATTGTGGTGGCTTCGAGTAGTGACAAAAGAGTAGGGAAGGAGCTTACTAGCCAACCACCTATCAAGAAGTCTAAAGGCTTGGACGAGAGGGCAAAGGTGGCTATGCGTTCCAAATCTCTTGGCATTAGTAGTGCTAAATTCGTCCCCAACAAAGAGGTTAGCAAGTACTTCGTCCCTTGCTGGAGCTACTAAATTTTGGACACTGATTCGATCCTGGGAAACAAGACGAAATCTTTAGCTTTAATGGAAGAGATCATTCTTCTAAAAGATAAAGATGTCACCAAGAATAATGTCGACAAGGTTGGCAGTTGTAATAAGGCCCATATCATAGCCAAATTGTATGATGTGAGTATCCATGACATTGCTTTTGATTATTGAATTCGTTCGGGTAACTAACGCATTTCCTTTTCCAGATGAGTAGCCATATTCGGACAGCATTGGATGAGGCCGACAAAGAGGCAAAGAAGATAATATCTTCAATTGTATGTGTTATACCCAATCACTTTTGATTGTAATAAATGAATTTGCTACAAAAGGTTGAGGATGCATATAATGCATCTAAGGCCCAAACTGTTGTTGCCGAGAATATGAAGATTAAGGCTAAAATAGAAGTGAGAAAGCTTAACGAGGAACTTGCTGCCAAGAAATTGGCATATGACCTTACCGTAAATGAAATCTCTAGCCTGTAGGCCAAAATAAAAGAACAATACAAAGAGTCCAAAAGCTTGAAAGAAGAGCTACAAAAGAAAAAGGAAGAGTGCGAGGGCTTAGGCCAAACTATTTGCATAATGAGTGACAATGAAGATTAGCTTAGGATGTAAATAAAGGAGTTGGAAACCAACAATTCGAACTTATAGAGCCGTATTGTCGAGTTGGAGGAGACAATAAGAAAGGGTTTATCTATTGAAGAGGCTCTCGATATAGTCACTCCCAGTCAGCAATATAAGAAGCTTGTATGCAAAATGTTGTTAGAGGGAGTTCAAGTGGCAAGAGAAGAGGTTTGGAAGCTTTATCCCAATTATGATCTCTCGTATCTCGACTTTGCTGACATCGATGACAAAGTTAGTAGTCTCGATGAAGATGAAGGCGACGAGACAAGTGTTGAGAGTATGGATCAAAGTGATAATAAAGCTCATACTGAAGAAGTTACCTACTCCAAGAACCCAATTGTTGAGGAAGCCCTAACTAATGATTTAAAAATCACTTCTGTTGAATCTAAAGATAGGCCATAAGACTTATTATATTAGAATACTGCATTCTTGTGTAATTTATTAATTGGAATATAATTGAGGCAATGCTAAGTTCTTATGACATTTAATTTTATGTACTGCACTTTCTTGGTTTGTATGGTATATATATGTTGCTTCACGATCTCATTCGTCAGCATGTTTTATTTTTCACGCTATTTGTTTCTCAGCATGTTTTATTTCATATGCCTAATTATCTTTCGTTATGTTTTATTTCATACACCATTTGTTTCTTGGCATGTTTTATTTCATATGCCATTTTTCCTCAACATATTTTATTTTACATGCCCATTGTTCTATACTGTTCGTTAACCATTTGAGGTATAGACTAGCAGTATTACTTGGTTATAAGGTTAATTTTTATAGGTCGTTAACCGCGTTAAGTTAGAACCTATATCAGTTTGTTTGCCATGCAGTGTAGCTTTAGTTCGGCAATCGTAACCAAAATATGATGAGACTTCAAATATATAATTGTCATATATAAGTACCAATCTTACAAACATGTTGGCTGCCGCCAATGAGAGAAGGCAAAAATCATCTCTCATTGATTGAAATAAAATTTTAGATTTTTAGCGTTCCAAGCTCAAGGGATGATAGGCCCCTTGTCAATGACTTCTTGGATCCTGAGAGGATCTTCCTAATTTGTACCGAGCTCTCCTTGATTTGCTCGTACACCAATTGCTTCCATCTTACAGCAAACTAGATCTTCGTGTTGGAAAACATTGTGCTTCACTTTCTAATTGTAGTATCTTGTTGCTCTATACTGGTATGTCGTAACCCTAGCTCTTTCAATGTCTCAAATTTCCTCAACAATATCTAGATTCGCTATCAATCCAACTTGATTGAGCATAACATCAAAATTATGCATCCATAGATTGGGCAAGTCTAGCTCAATCGATAATACAGCTTTAGTGCTGTAGGCTAACCTAAATGGTGTCTCTCCTGTTGCGGTTCTATGAGTGGTTCTATATCCCTATAGAATGTTTGGTAGTTCATCGGCCCACTTCCCCTTGAATTAATCCACTTTCCGTTTCAAGCCATGTAGTATGATCTTGTTTATGGCCTCGACTTATCCATTTGTCTGAGGGTATGCTACAAATGTATAATTGAGCCAAATGTCGTACCTATCACAAAATGTTCGGAACTTATTGTTGTCAAACTATGAGCCGTTCTCTGTAACTATCATGTAAGGAACTCTAAATCTTCATATGATGGAGTTGAAAACGAAAGCTTCCACTTTTTGCTCAGTGTTCTTTGTTACAGCCTCGGCTTCAACTTATTTGGTAAAGTAGTCAATAGTGATAATGATGAATTGGTGCTGGGCACTAGACTTCAAAGAGGGTCTGAGAATATCTAGCCCCCATTAGGCAAAAGGCCTAAGGCTAGTTAGGTTACATAGCTCAATTGCAAGTGTGTTACTTAGTGACTCGTACTTCTGGTATTGAGGATACTGCCGAACAATGTCCTTTACATCTTCTCTCATAGTTGGCCAATAATAGTCGAGTCGCATTGCTTGAATGTACAATGTTTGTGTCTTTACATGAATATTGCATATGCCACAATGTAGTTTAAATAACACCCTCTAGGCATCCCTCTAGGAAAGGCATCAAAGGTAAGGTTGAGATATGCCATGCTTATACAGTTGACCATCAATTAGTGTATAGTTCGTAGCCTGGTAAGCCAATCTTCACACCTCCCTTTTATTGTCAAAGGCAGTACCATCTTTTAGATAATTTACCAGGGAATTCATCCATGATTCTTCTATTAGACAAGGAGCTAACTCATAGCTCTACGAGAGAATGGATAAACATTTTTACAAGAGAAACTCTACGTAATGTTTCTTGTTCAGCTTAAGGAATACCATACTAGCCAACTTCGATAGCTTGTTAGCAGCGATATTCTTACTTATAGGAATTTTGTTAATAGAGAATGATAGGAATTCTTCTATGGGTGTTTGTATTACCAAGAGGTACTTGCTCATCTGTCCTTCTCTTACTGCGTAACTTTCGGTGAGCTGATTTACCACTAGTTGGGAATTAGAGAACACTTCGAGTTTCTTGGCACTAATTTCTTTTCTTACTTTCAATTCAGCAATTAGAGCTTTGTACTTTGCTTCATTGTTACTAGCTAGGAATCCAAATTTTAGAGTGTAATGGACTTTGACATTATGTGGGCCTTGAAGGACTAGGCTTACACCACTTCCTTCTCGTGTAGAAGAACCATAGACATAAAGAAACTAGATAAGTTTCTTAGTGATCTCCACATAGTCTTCCTCTCCCATGAACTCGATAACAAAATCTACTAATACTTGGGCTTTTATTGCCATTCTAGGTTTATATTACATACCATGGGCACTAAGCTCTAAAGCATATTTCATCATCCTCCTCGATGAGTCAGGCCGCTACAATGCTTGCCGCAATGTTTGATCAGTGAGGATAATAATTTGGTGAGCTTCAAAATGCGGCTTCAACTTTCTTACCGAGAGAACCACTGCTAATATAAAATTTTCAATCTTTATGCACCGAAGCTCTAGCCCTTACAGAACATGACTCACATAATAAACGGGTTGGTGCTCCTTGCCATCAACTAGAACAAGTACAGAGAAAAGTGTTCGATAGATGAATGATAGATACAAGTATCAATTTTTCCTTAGAATAGGTGTTGAGAGTATTGAGGGTGATGTAAGAAATTCCATGAGCTTATTGAAAGCTGTTTCGCAATCATCAGTCCAATTGAATTCCTTTAGATTCTCCAAAATTTGAAAGAATTCTACGCACCTATCTGCACTTCTCGATATAAATCTATTGAGGGCGGTAATTCGCCTGGTGAGTTCCTGTACCTCCTTGACCATGTGAGGTGATTTCATATTACTTATGGCTTCAATCTTTCTCAAATTGGCCCTAATGCCACATTGTGTAACCATATATCTAAGGAATTTCCTTGATGTTGCACCAAAGACGCACTTTTGCAGGTTAAGTTTCATGCTATAACTCCTCAATGTGGCAAACATTTCCTCTAGATTAGTGAGATGCTGATCTTCCTTCATGCTCTTCACAATCATGCCATCCATATATACTTCAACATTCCTATAGATCTGAGATTTGAATATCTTCTTTACTAATCTCTAGTATGTGGCACTAATGTTCTTCAGCCCAATGGGCATTACAGTATAATAGTATATTCCAAAATTGGTAATGAAAGATGTGTGGACTTCATCCACCTTGATCATCTCGATTTGATTGTAACCAGAGAAAGTGTCCATAAAAGAAAGCAATGCATGTCCTATGGTTACGTTTACCATCTGATCGATTTTTGGTAGTAGGAAACAATCCTTGAGACATGCCTTGTTGAGATCCGTGAAGTCTATACACATTTGCCACTTGCCGTTAGGCGTCTTGACTAACATACAATTTGTTAGCTAAGTCGGATAAGGCTCTTCTTGAATGAATCCTACCTTCAATAATTTTTAGACCTCTTCTTCTATTGCCACTTATCTCTCTGATGCAAAATGTCTCTTTTTTTGTTGGACCACTTTTGCATTCAAGTCAATCTGGAGCTTGTGTACCATAATGTCTCCCGAAATACCTAGCATGTCCAAAGATGACCATGCAAACAAGTCAGCATTAGCTTATATGAAGTCAATCAAGCTTTGCCGGACATCTGCTAATATGGGTTTTCCTATCCTTGTTGTCTTCTCGAGATCATTTCCTAGAGCAATTTCCTCTATATCATTCTCAACAATCTCTATGCCAACTATCTTACCATTTGGATAAGTTTCAACTTGAAAAACTTCCTCTCGTCTCAAGGCCCTTATATACAAGGACCGTGCCAATTGTTAATCCCCTGTACATACATTAACCCCCATAGGAGTAGAAAACTTGGCCTTTAGATGTGCCGTTAATCAGAAAAGGCCGAATAAATGTTAGAATGGTTGTCCCATTATCATGTTGTAAGGGGACCAACATTTGATGATGAGAAAATCCACTTTATCCTCTACAACGTGCTCATCATCCCCTATCTATATTGCCAAAGAGATAACTCTGGCTACTTGGACGGCTTGATTATTGAAAGAATAGAGGTCATAATTATAAGACTACAGTTGCGTTTTGATCTTAGGCCTCATTTGATTGAAGGCATGCTAAAAAATGATATCGGTCGAACTTCTTGTATCAACAAGAATTTTCTTGACTTCAAAGTTGGTGACTCTCACATTGATGACAAGTTCATCATCGTATAGCCTCTAGATACCCTCAAAATCCTATTCTCCAAAAGATATCGTATTATCAATCCTGACCTTTTTTCCGTGAATATTGCAAAGGTAATTCTTGGAGTTAATCGAGTTCCAAGAACTCGATTAGCCTATATTAGCTATGCCAATAATGGTATTAATTACTTCGTTGGGTGCTTTGGTGGGATTAACATCCCTTGCATTTCTTATGGCCATTATTGGCCGAGTGTCACCCTCTTGTTCCTTTCTTCTCCTTTGAGACGGTCTTTCGATTATTTTGGCATCATGTGCTAAAAATTTTCATAGGTGCTTGCATTGTATTGCATCTTCAATTGCATTCTTGAGTTAAATGCACTCATTTGTATTGTGACCCTTGTCACGGTGGAAATTATAGTACTTGTGTGAATTTTTTCTTGAGGGATTCCTTGGCATTCTTTCTAACCACTGGAGGACACTTTTCTTCCTACGTACTTCCATCAAAATGTCCTAGATTGGACGATTGATAGGGGTATGAGATGTGAATGTTGGTATCCTCGGTCTCTTTCTCTCAGCATCTAAACTGTTGTCGTTGTTTGTGCCAAGTCTATCCTTCGCATTTTTTTGTTTGCCACTCCTTTAATCTCCTCTACTTTGATTAGCCTCTTGTCATGCTTTTATGTTGCCTTCTTATCGGATGTATGAGGTAGCTTTAGCCTTAAACTCAATGAAAATTTTCATCTTGTTCTTCACAAAAGACTTAAAAAAGTCTCCATGCAGTTTAACTCTATCGATTACGGTGTTAAGGGTTATACTCATATCCAGTTCTAGGATTTGGACCATCATAGCAATAAATCTGGCCAAATAGTCCCTAATTAACTTGTCAGACTTTTGTTTGATGGTGTTAAGGATTAAAGAGTCCCTAACAAGAAGTTTTTTAGCAAGAAAGTGTTGAAGGAACACCTTTACTAGTTCATCAAAACATGAAGTGGTATTTGGTTTCAGGTATTTGAACCATGTCCTAGCTACATTCTTCAAGGTTGAGGGAAAGGCTTAATAGGCCACCACATCACTTAAACTATGCAACTTGGCCAATGTTCAATAGTACACCATGTGGTCTTTAGGGTCTTTCATCCCATCATATGTTTCAAACTAAGGCAACTTAACGTGTCGAGGTATTACATTTTTCAAAATATTTAGGACAAAAGGACTTTTCTTAATTTGGAACTGTTTGGTCGTTGCAATAGGGGTGCTAACGTAGAATGGTCTTACATGATGTACGTGTTATGATTGCTTGCCCTTATCAATCTTCTTGAAAGCAAGAACCGAGGGCTTCGTTAGAACCTCAACTTGCTCTTTTGGCAATTCAGGTGAATAAATGGAATCGTCAGCATTATTGGCATCGTGATTGCCATGCTCTTTGTCTTGATTCGGGTGAAAAATTTTATGAAGAAGGTTAAGGATTTGTTCATGTTTTTTATTTAACTCGGAATCTTCTTTGGCTAAATCGAAATAAAGTTGCTCGAGTCGAGCCAATCATTGCTCATCAACATGTCGACTCTTCCCTTCAAGGTGGTGGGAGGAAGTATCAACACCTATACTTCTAGTCATTCTAGTTTTAACCATGTGGTCGTGTTTAGAGAAAAATAGATGGCGCCAAATGTTATTAATAAATTTTTAGATGAGGACAAATCTTACAAAAGAAAGTGAAATACTTGGTATCAAGATCAGTCCGGTACAGCCACTCCGATGCCTAAGTCAGTAAGGTAACTTAGTACAATAAGTATGTGAATAAGAAATGTTAAGACCCCTTACAAAGTTTCTTTCTAGTATTTATAGATGGTTGTAGTATCCAAGGCAGTTGTCAGGATAACTATTAAGACACATTGAAGCTTCTTGACTTGACATCTCCCCTCATATCTAAGAGTAGCGGGCGGTTGTGTAATATACCCATACTTGTGATAACTATTCATACCATAGACTTAAATTCAAACTAGGAGCGCTTCTTATACTCGACATAAATGCCTTGTATCATCTATGCGGTGTAAATGTCGAGAGAGTTGGTTATGTAGCTTCTTGGTAGATGAAAGGCCGAGTGTCAAATGAACAAAAACTGACTATAAGCAATTTACATGATCATATCGAGCTCTTGGAACTTCAAAGAATATGCATACATACTAGTTAGCTTAAAGATGCAAAGACCTAACCCCTAATCAAGGACATTGCCTTAATCATAAGTTGTCAAATCTCGATCTAAACAAAGTATAACTAAATAAAGCAACCATTTCATGTCTTAAATCTAGAAAAGTGAAGAGTGTCTAATCTAAGATCAAGTTGAAAAGGGTAAAAAATTGCTCTTTTTATGAGAAATGATACTAAAGTTCTAAACTTTTGAAAAATTGTGGTGCCTATGAAACAAATGTCAACAATAGTATGGATCAATTATCATTTTCACATAGTAAGCACAAGGATCAAAATGCAATCAAGTCATATGTAATCAACACAAGCATAATATGTACCCAGCATGTAAAAAACCATGGAAAATCAACTCAACACACTATAGATCAACATAAATCCACCAACTACTTCATCATACATCAACCAACACAATCCACCAACTATAGTTTAGCACAAAATCCACCCTAACTTCTAAGACAAACAATGTCCTCCTTGTTTAACACAACAAATATGGATGAGTAAGAAGGAAGCAAAGAATGGGACTTCCTTATGGTATTAACTGACAAGTTAGCCACATCTACACAAGTTTACAACTACTCAATGCTCTAAAGCTCTCAGATATCACTAAAACCACTCTATAAATGCTCCAAGCCAGCAACATAGTCATCTCTTATATGCACCAAAACTCCAATCAAGCAAACTTGTACAAGAGGGAACAAGAGAAATCACAGTAGACTATTCTAAGAGGAAGTAAGCTAAGGAGGAAAAAGAAAAACATGAACATGAGAAAACATCCGAAAAGAGTAGAAGAAAAATTGAAATAAACACAAACAAGGGAAATGAAAGGAAAACAAAACAAAAGAGACTCAATAGTGGGTTGCCTCCCACTTAGTGCTTGGTTTATAGTCTTCAACTAGACATTTGTTTTTTTTTTTTTTTGTGTTTATCCTAGATCATGAAGATCCAACCCTCTTTCACTCTTGTCCAAAGTTTCCCCTTCCTAAAAGTGCTTAAGTTGGTGACCATTTACCTAAAAAGGTTCCTCACCATCCGTGTTGGTCTCCAAAACTCCATAGGGGAAGACTTTGGTAACCATAAAGAGTCTTGACCACCTAGACCTCATCTTGCCAACTTGCTAGGAAATTACCTCATATGGGAGCTATACAACAATAATTTTTGTCCTTCCTTGAACTATGAATTGAGAATTTTCTTATCATGCTACATCTTAGTTTTCTCTTTATAGATACAAGCATTCTCAAAAGCTTCATTCCCAAACTCATCTAGCTCATTCAATTGGAGTAACCTATGGTTCCCAACAGCTTACTTATCAAAATTGAGGAATTTTTTTGTTGAATATGCTTTGTGCTCCAACTCTACTAGGAGATGGCTAGTTTTGCTAAAGAGCATACGATATGGGGAAATACCAATTGGGTTCTTATAAGCAATTGAGTAAGCCCAAAGTGCAGCATCAAGCTTAAGTGACCAATCTTTCCTTGATACATTGACAGTTTTCTCCAAGATTCACTTTAGCTCTCGATTTGACAACTCCGCTTGATTGCTTGTTTAAGGATGATAAGGTATAGCTACCATATGTCTTACTCCATATTTTGCAAGAAAATTATCAAACTGCTTATTATAGAAGTGAGAGCCCCCATCACTAATGATCGCTCGTAGTGTCCCATACTTGGTGAAGATGTTTCTTTTTAAGAAGTGAAGTACTCCTCTTGCATCATTTGTTGGGAGAGCTTCTACTTCAACACACTTAGACACATAATCAACAGCAACAAGGATGTACTTATTGTTGAGGGGTGATGGGAATGGTCCCATAAAGTCAATCCCCCAAACATCTAAGATCTCAATCACTAATATCCCATGCTGTGGCATCTCATGCCTCGTTAAGATGTTTCCTGAACACTAGCATTGATCATAAGCTAGCATAAACATATAACAATCCTTAAATAAGGGGGGCTAATAAAATCTACACTAAAGCACCTTGGCAGTCATTCTTTCAGTACTGAAATGACCACCAACTTTACAACTATGGCAATGGTGAAGTATGTCAACAACCTTAGATGCTAGTACACATCGCCTAATCACCTGGTCAACACAACTCCTATAAAGGTACGGCTCATCCTAGAAGTACATTTTCACCTTAGATAAGAACTTCCTCTTCTAGTGATGAGATATCTTATATGGTAAAATGCCACTAACGAGGTAATTCATGATATCTACATACCAAGGTAGATCCTTAATTGAAGCTGCATAGAGGTGCTTATCAGGAAAGACCTTATTGATTGGTAACTTATCTTTCTCATTTACAACCCTTAAAAGATGGTTAGCTATCACATTTTCAGTCCCCTTTTTATCACAAATCTCAATATCAAACTCCTATAGTAGAAGGATCTACCTTATAAGACTAAGCTTTGCATCTGATTTTACTAACAAATACTTGAGCACGAAGTGGTTTGTGCAAATGGTGACCTTAGAGCCTACGAGATATGATCTAAATTTATCACAAGTGAATACTATAGCTAGTAACTCCTTCTCTATCATAGCATGGCTACATTGAGCACCATTAAGCATCTTGCTAGCATAGTAGATCACTTGAAAGACTCGGTTCCTTTGTTAGCTAAGTACTGTACTAACAGCAATGTCACTAGCATCACACATAAGCTCAAATGGCAAGCTCTAGTCAGGTGCCACAATTATAGGTATGTGGTTAGTTTCTCCTTTAATAACTCAAATGCTCGAAGGCATGCCTCGTCAAATGAAAACAAACTATCCTTCAAGAATAAAGTATGTAGAGGTCTAGTAATCTTGGAAAAATCCCTGATGAACCTCCTATAAAACCTAACATCACCAAGAAAACTCCAAATTGCCTTAACATTTACGGGTGGTAGCAACTTTGCAATGACTTCCACTTTAGCCATATCCATTTTGATTCCTTTTCTTAAGATTTTATGGTCGAGCACTATCCTTTCTTGCACCATGAAGTGACATTTCTCCTAATTCAACACTAGGTGAGTATCCTTACACCTCTTAAGCACAAATGACAAGTTCTCTAAGCAACTATCAAAGGAAGCTCCAAATACAGAGAAGTCATCCATGAAGACATCAATGCATTTCTCAACCATATTAGAGAACAATGCCATCATACATCTTTGGAACACGGCAGGTGCATTACAAAGTAGGGTTAAAAAGCTTCAAAACTTCCCTTTTCACCACTTCCTTCAAAGTAGGGTTAAGATATCTCTATGGTTGAACCATCGGTTTGCATTTAGCTTCCATAAGAATCCGATGGATAGATCTCATGAATGTCCACAATACCAATGGCCTCCTTATGCTCTCTAGGCACTCCAATCAACTTGCTCTCTTGCTCTAGGGACAAATTTGTTGAAACAATGACTGGTCATGTCTCATTCTCTCCAAGGTAAGCATGCTTGAGATGAACAGGTAATTGTATCAACTTAAGTTTAGGATGCTCAACTATGGAAGGAACCGATCACTCAATACTAGCTCCTAATTCCTTAAATCTAGATGGCCTCAACTAAACTCCTATAGCTTTACCCATCGATGAACTTGTGACGACTTTATCCTCACTACCCTCTTCTATGATCACTACTCTCTTAGCATCACTCTTAATCAAATCATGCTCAATAATATTCGTAACATCATTTTCTCTCGTAGTCTCATCTTCTTCCATCTCAACTCTCTCTTGACCATCAACTGTGTCATGTATGACATCAAGCTCATCCTCATCATCACTTCAATCGTCCACTAACACATGCTTATCATATCCGCTCATGTGAAAGTGCTTATCTCTAACCTCCTCTACTAACTGATCAACTAGGTCAATATGGAAGTAAGAATCACTCTTAGCTGTGTGTCTCAAGGCTTGAAAAAAGCTAAATGTGACTTGCTCATCCATGACCATAAGTGTCAACTTTCCTTCTTCTACATGATCAAGGCCATAAGTGTCAACTTTCCTTCTTCTACATGTCAATTTACACATTTTGCCCATTATGATCATCTCCATTCCCATTACCTTCCATGACCCTTAATTGCTTAAGATTTACTCTTCTTTCTCTCAAACATCGATGAAAGGTTCACTCAATCTTAAGATTAGATAGCAAAGTTAAATCAGCTACTCTTTCACTAGACATACATTAGTAAAGCCTAAGAGAAGGATCTTTTTGCTTTTCTTAGAAATTTTTCAACTTTTTACGGATTTTTCAAAAATTTTAGATCTTTAGAAACTAAACCAACTAAAATCTCCAAAAGATGATTCCTAAAATGTAGAAAGATTGAAACTTTACACAATAAAGTAAACTACCACTATTTTAATATTAAAAGTGACAAGGAAAAGCATAATATCCACAAGAAAGGCATATAAAACCCAAGAAAACAATGATGAGACAAGGTTGGAATTTTTGTTTTTCTCAAAGAAATGCAAAATATAAAAGGAGAAAATCACACAAATAGCAAGATCAATGTAAAATTAAAGGCTTAGGCTCTCAAGAAGCTAAATTAAACCTAATTTAAATGAAATCTAAAGCAACAAACTATGGTAAACAACACTAAGCACTTGATGACCAACTTCAATATTTTTTGTTTTTCTCAATTAGTTGCAACTTCTACAATGAAAAATTGAGCAAGGACAGTGCAAGTTAAGCTAACATAGCAAGATAAACTAATTAGAAGGAAAAAATTCAACACTTAATAAGTACTTGAACTAGCGAAATGCTAAACTAAACACAAATTAGCAAAAATCATACTAAAAATCATAAACATAAACAAATATGCCAAAAATACTAGAAAGATCAAAACTTTAAAAACTAGAGCACACTAATACTATCATTAAGAGCAAAACAACAAGTCAAAGCATGATTCCACTAGTGAAGATATATATAACATGAGTAACACTACAATTAAATGAAGCTACAAATGTTTTTTTTTTTTGTTTTTCTAAATAAGATGCAACTAACAAAAGGAGAGGATTAACAAATAATAACTAAATAACTAGCATAAGAAGCTAATTAGTAGGCAATAAAAATCAAAAGAAATGCACCAAAATTTCACTAAATTAACTATCAAGAATAGAGCTACTAGCTAAGGACTATGAAATCAAATAAGATAACAAGACTACTACTAAGATAAACTACCAAAAGTAAATGTCAAGATGAAAAATAAAAAAGAGGCCTAGTCTATGGGATCAACTATTAATCTAATATTAGCAAAGCCAAAGCTCCTCGGCAATGGAGCCAAAAAGTTAAGTTGTTGAAAATGTGAGTATGTGAACCGAAAAGTGTATCAGGTTATTGAAGTAGTACAAATGGTGAGTCAACATTGTATTCCACAAAGAGCTAAGTGCTAAGTACTAAATTATTTGAATTTTTTCCTATGCTATGCTATTGATAATTAAACTAAAAGTAAGTGAAAATAAAATAACAAGATGAATACTAAACCAGAGCTACACTATGAAGGTCTCGAGTCTAGGAGATCAAACTGGGATTCAAAAATCTATTTTCATTTGAATCAATGTGATACCTTAAATTGATACTCAAAATTGACTAAAAAGGATTTAACTAAACTCATTAGAACTTGCCCACCTCTCAGAGTAGCGAAATTCTAATTATAGCATAACTAGTTAAGGCAATTTATCTATAATTATTGGGTAAATAATAATATGCCCACATTGAAATTATTATTCTAATTAGAAATATGGTTTAAGCATGTCCCCATCACCCGAACCATATTTCCAACTGCATTAAGTGCTTAAGTTCATGAATTTAATTAAAACCTGCATATCCTTATGGCAAGCTTTTTCAAATATTCAAGCTATGTTCTACACTGGTTATCGAAAGCTTCCCGAATATCCCATAGCTTTATCTAGCTAAAAAGTAATGGCCAAGTACTAAATAACTAGACGAGGAGCACAATAAAAAAATACACTAAATACTTCACTCATCAAATCCATCAATATAAAACCCAAATAAATTAAGTATAGTATCACATCACAAAACCTAAATGAATCAAGATATATATAAATTGGAACAATGAGGAAAAGAAAATACCTTGATTGGTATATTCAATCCTGAAACCCAACACAAAATTGGCAAATCTCAATTCATTTAAAACTCAAGGTAATCCTCTAGTAAGCTAAAATAAAATGATTTAGAGTTTTGAAAATAAAGAAAACATACTAAAATTCGTAATGTAAACACCAAATACAATTTCTATTCTCAAATATTCTCTAGAAAAAATAAAATTCCTAAGTTACTAGATGATCTCTCTATCTTCGTTTTCATCTCCTCCTTTCACTATTCGGCTATTGCTTTTTTTTTTTTATCAATTTTCGGCTGCTTACTTTTTTTTTCATGCTCATGTATGGGCTTCCTTTTCAATCTTTTGATACCCTAAGGTGCCCGCAAAAGTACTTCTACTCAAAAGAAATGAAGGACACTTGGTACAATTCTTTTCACATGTATAACTACATCACCATTTCCTAAAATAGAACTTGATACAAATTGAAGATCTGGACTTTAGCATCATTTAGGCCCAGCAACACAGACACTTCTAGCCAAACTTAAATGCAATACATGGGCTCTTGTGTCAACTTGTAACATTACCCTTTCATTCTATCATCAACTTAGTAACTTCGGATGTTGCTTAGATACGTATAAGATTCATTTACTTAAGTTTCCTATATTCACTTCAAGCAACTGCTCAAATGAAATCTACGATTCGGTTTGTTTTGGTTTCAACTTGGTCAAGGAGCATAAGTAGAGTTGTTCTATCTCAACTTGCTCGTCCCTTAGATAAATTCAAGTAGTTGCTGATATTTGATTGCATGGAGTTTCGTAATAGCTCAACTTTACTTGATTTGCTGTTGTTTCCACTCTAAATATTCTAAAGAGCCTGTAAAGTCCTTATACAACAATACTCCTCTCCTAAAGAGTCAATTTATCCGCTGTTCTAATTTGGTTTCAACTCAAGAAGAGGCTAAGGGTCGCTAAATTGCTGGGATAGAAACTAGGGAAGCTGCTATATCATATTAGATCCTTAAGTAAACGATCTTCTACTTCTTATGGCATGTACTACAATTTAGTCCAAATCAAGACAAGTGCAAAATGAGGCTTGGATTGGATTCTCTTATTAAGTGGAGCTGTTGCATGGCTTCGTACTCTGTTGTAAGCTACCGAGGAGATTGGTTTACCCTATTACTGTTTGTGTTTGGCTTTGCTTGGTTTCAGTAGCTACTCGCACTTAAAAAGGCATAGATCTACTATACAAAGCATGAAATTGATTTAAAGTAGATGCTTAGTTGTGTTATGGTTATGATTTGCATAAGTGCTGCTATAGTTTAATGAAGATAATCCATTTCACTGCTACTTAGCTTGGTTTGTTCTTCATCAGAACTTTTGAAGCTTGGATCCAGTTGTTGCTATTATCTTCCAAATGAGCTCCTAGGTCCTGCTATGTGCTTCACTTGGTTATTGCTGCTCTGTTATATTGTGTTTGGCAATTTGGACAATTAGCTGATGTTATTTAATTAGAACTCCCAGTAGTCAAATTAGCATCATGTTTTCTCAATGAAAGCCACCTGGAGTGCCCAAATTAGTGGATAGCAGCTAGTCTTGCTGTTGTTGTGGCAACTGATATTTGTAGTGAGAGTCCTCTAAATGATAATAGTACACTTGAAAAGATGACAATCTTAGTTTATGGAAGCATGGAATTGTATTACCATTTTCATTCTAAAAGTTTTTTTACAATTTGAACTCAAGATCAGTAAGACATATAGACCACTTAAACTCCATTTTTTATCCTTTAGTTGAGATTATTAAATAATTGACCCAAAACATGATTTTGTCAATTTTTATGTGCTAATACATGTATGAATGTGTGCCATTTTGATATTCTACATATTTATCACCTATTGGCAAAAAAGATATATAACTAATGCCTAATGACACTACAACTACGGAGAAAATTCAAGAGAGGAGGAGGAACAAAATGTTCTTCTAGGACGTCGAGAGAATTATAAGTCATTATGGAAGCGGAGAGCTAATCTTTTCCGAAAAGGAAGGTATGATAATGAGTAACCACTGTGCAGAGTATAGCTACAAGAGGAAAGTCATTCTCATGACTTGAGGGGAGAATTGTTGCCTTTAATCAATACTCGACATGGATAATGTAAGTTCATTCTTTTCCCTCTCATTAATATTAACATGTTTACTCACATTACAAATATGGGTGTTAGCAAGGTTAATCCTGCTAAGCCGTTGGCCTAGGCTAATGTTAAGTAATCAAAGGCTGATAACCAAGTGGACACGACAACTAATACTACTTAGCTTGCTACAGTGAAGAAAGCGGCGAAGGATAAAACAAAGCAAGTGATAGCATAGGAGTAAACCTCCTAACCTGTCAAGATACGGAAGGTGGATGAGAAGATTGTACTAACTAAGGTCGCTCATTCTAGGGAACCTCCGGTCAAGAATATTCAATCTATTGCCGAGTCAAGAAATGGTGGTCGAGAGACCTAACCCCATAGTGAGGTTGAAGAGATCATTACAACCGAAGGATCGTTGTTGATGGTAGAGACAATGCCTAATGCTAATAAGAGACCATGAAAGGAACTTGCTGGCCAACCACCTGCCAAAAGGTCCAAAGATTTGGACGAGATGATGAAGGAGGCAATGTGGTCCAAAGCTCTCAGCATTAGTAGTGCCAAATTCATCACCAATAAGGAGGTTGGTGAGTACTTCGTCCTGTATTAGAGCCACAACATATTAGATACTAACTTGGCCCTAGGAGATAAGATAAAATCTTTAGCCTTATTGGAAGGAATTATTCTTCCAAAGGACAAAGAGATAGCCAAGAAGGACATTGACAGGGTTGGTGGTTGCAATAAGGCCCATATAGCAGCTAAGTTGTATGATGTAAGTATCTATAACCATCTTTTAACTATTGAATTTATTTAGTTGCTGACACTCCTTTTCTATCTTAGACAAGCAACCACATTTTGATAGCTTTGGATGAGGTTACTAAAGAAACATAGAAGGTAATATCCATAGTAGTCTTCATGTATTTTGTCAAGTCACATCTAATACTCATTATACTAAATAAAAGTGTTGCAGAAAATCGAGGATGCATAAAATGCTTCTAAAGCCTAGATTGCTACTATTGAGAATACAAGGATAAGAGCTAAGACAAAGGTGAGAAAGCTCTAAGAAGACCTGGTTACCAAGAAGTTGGCATGTACCTTGATTGCCGATGAAGTCTCGAGCCTAAAGGTCAAGATTGTAGAGCAATATAAGGAGTCTGACTGCTTAAGGAAGTAACTACAGAAAAAGAAAAAAGAGTACAGGGGGTTAGTTTGAACTCTTTGCACAATGAGCGATGAGGAGGATAAGCTTAGAATGCAAATTAAAGAGTTAGACACCAACAACACAAATTTACAAAGATGTGTTACCGAGCTAGAGGAGACTATGAAGACAGGACCCTCTATTGAAAAGGCATTCGATATAGCCACTCCTAGTAAGCAGTACGAGAGACTTCTATGAAAGAAGTTGTTGGAAGGGGTTCAAGTGATAAGAGAGGAGATCTAAAGCTTGATTATAATCTCTCTTGCCTTGACTTTGCCATCGTTGACGACAAAGTCAATAGTTACGACGAGGACGATGATGATGAAGCAAGTACCGAGATTGTTACTAAAGGTGATAACGAAGCTCATGTCGAGGAACCAAGGAAATATGAAGAACGTCTATCAAAAGAAATCCCCTATGTGCGAAAAGAGAAATCAATTGACTCTAATACCCCAAGCATCAAGACAGAACTTTACTCAAAAAAAGCTCTAGCCTCTAATCCAAAAATTACTTTTATTGATTCTAAGAATAAGCTGTAGGATTTTCTTTATATTGCTTATACATTGTGTTCTAAAAATAGGCCAAATATTTATAACAATACATTATTGAAAGAAAGTATCTTTCATATAATTGTTTCTAGTACGTTTTATTTTACGTACCGCATTTTCCTAGCATGTATGATATACATGTTTTATTTCATATGTTCTTATTCGTTAGCATATTTTATTTCACATGCTAAATATTACTCAGCATGATTTACTTCATACGCCTAATTATTTTGGCATGTTTTATTTCATATGCCTTGTATCTTTTATAGACATTGTCTATTAGCCATTTGAGAGGTGGACTAGTCGCATTACTCAATTGTAAGATTAATTTTTGTAGTTCATTAACCATGATAGGCTAGAACTTATGTCAATTCATTCACCATGTAGTCGAGATCTTATTAACTCGATAATCATTAAAAGATCAAGAAACATAATAAGACTTCAAATATAATTCTCATAAACAAGCAAATTGTCATCTTACAAGCAAGTAAGCCGTCGCCTTATACACAAAAGGAGATGAACATCATCTAAATAATCAATTGAAATATAATTTTAAATTCTTGACGTTCTATGCTTGAGGGATGATCTATCCATCTAACCTTTCTAATTAATAGGCCCCTTTACTAACGGCTTCGCAAACCCTAATAAGATCCTCATATTTCGCGCTGAGCTTTCCTTAACTCACTCATGCACCAGTTGCTTCTATCTTTCGATACACTAAATCTCCAAGTTGAAAAACCTTGTACTTTACTTTTTGATTGTAATACCTTATTGCTCTATGTTGGTATTCTATAACCTTAGCTCTTGTAATATCTCTAATTTTATCAATGGGATCTAAATTTGTTGTTAATCCAACTTAATTAACCATCACATTGAAGTTCTGCATTCGTAGATTAAGCAAATCCAACTTAATCGACAAGACTGCTTCCATATTGTATGCTAACTTGAAGGGAGTCTCCTTATCACAATTTTATGGGTGGTTTGGTACCCCCATAAAACATTTGTCAATTCATCGGCCCATCTCCATTTAACTTGATCTACTTTCCTTCTTAGGCCATATAAGATGATCATGTTCATAGCTTCAACTTATCCATTCATTTGAGGGTATGCTACAAACATATAGTTTAAGTGAATGCCATACTTCTCACAAAATGCTCGAAACTTGTTATTGTCAAACTATGGGCCATTATCCGTGATTATCATGTAAGGAGCTCCAAATCTTGATATTATGGAATTAAAAACAAACGCTTCCATTTTCTATTCGATGATTTTTGCCATAGCCTTAGCCTCTGTCCATTTAGTAAAGCAATCTATGGCAACAATGATGAATTATTATTGGGTAGTAGATTTGAAAAAGGGTCAAGAATATCTAACATCCACTGGGCAAAAGGCCAAGGATTGGATAGGCTACATAATTTAGCTATAGGCACACAACTTAATGCTTCGTGCTCCTAACATTATGAATAGTGCCAAACAGCTTCCCTTGCATCTTCTCTCATAGCCGACTAATAATAGCCAAGTCATAGTGCTCGAACATACAATGTCTATGCTTTTATGTGGTTACTGCAAACACTACCATGTAGTTCAAACAATACCCTCTAGGTATCTCTCAGAGGAAGGCATCAAAGATAGGGTTGTAATATACCGCGTTTGTATAGCTGACCATCGATCAACTTATAATTCGTGACTTAGTAAACTAATCTTCACACTCCTTTCTTATCGTTAGGGAGAATACCATCTCTCAAATAATCTACTAAGGGATCCATTCAAGATTCTTCTTTCAAGCTTGGAGCCAATTCACAACACTACGAAAGAGTGGATAAACTTTTCTGTGGAAGAAATTCGACAAAAAGTTTGTCGCTCAAGTCGAGAAATGCCATATTAGCTAATTTTGACAATTTATTGGCAGCAATATTCTTACTTCTTGGAACCTTATGGATGGAAAAAGATTGAAATTCTTCTACAAGTGTTCATACCATCAATAGGTACTGGCTCATCTCTTCTCCTCTTGCCGCATGACTTCCCATGACATGATTCACTACTAATTGTGAATCAAAGAACACTTTAAGTTTTTCGGTGCCAATCTATTTTGCCAGTTTCGGTCCGACAATCAAAGCTTCATACTCTACTTCATTGTTGTTGGCTGGGAATCCAAATTTTAAAGCATAATGACCTTGGACATTGTAGGGGTCTTAAAGGACATGGCTTACACCACTTCCTTCTCTCATCAAAGAACCGTCTACATAAATGTACTAAATAGGTTTCTCAACAATCTCCATACTATCTTCTTCAACAGTAAACTAGACCATAAAACTTACCAACACTTAAGCTTTTAGTGCTGTTTTAGGTTTGTACTGTACACCATAGGCACTTAGCTCTAAGACATATTTCATCATTCTCTCAAAGGATTCAAGGCATTGCAATGCCTACCGCAATGGTTGATCAATGAGCAATATGATCTAGTAAACCTCAAAATACGGCTTTAACTTCCTTGCCAAGAGAACTACTGCTAAAACAAATTTCTCAATTTTCGTCTACCGAAGCTCTGACCCTTGTAAAACATGACTTACATAATAAACGGGTTGTTGCTCTTTGCCATTAATTTGGACAAATACAAAAGAAGGAGCTCAATAGCTGACTGATAGATATAAATATAAATTCTCCCTAAAGATGGGTGTCTAAAGTATTGAGGGTGATGCAAGGAATTCTTTTGGATTCTTTAAGATTTAAAAGAATTCTATGCACCTATTCACACTTTTAGACACAAACCTCTTAAGGGTGGCTACTTACCCATTGAGTTCTTGCACTTCCTTGACCGTACGAGGGGATTTTATGTTTATTATCACCTCAACCTTTCTTGGGTTGGCCTTAATGTCGTATTGAGTGACCATACATCTTAAAAATTTTCTTGAAATTGCATCAAAGACATACTTCTGTGGTCATGTTGTATCTCCTTAGTGTAGCAAATGTTTCCTTAAGATCAGTAAGATGCTGATCCTCCTTCATGCTCTTCACAATTATGTCGTCAACATATACTTCAATGTTTTTGTGAATCTGAGGTTTAAACGTCTTAGTAATAAGTTTCTGGTAGGTTGCATCGACATTTTGCAGCCCAAAGGTCATCACTGTATAACAGTATGTTCTAAAATTAGTAACAAATGACATCTGATTGATTTTCGATAATGGGAAACAATCCTTGGGATAGGCCTTATTGAAATCTATGCAGTCTATGCACATTCAGCACTTGTCATTAGACTTCTTAGCTAGCACACACTTAGCTAGCTAAGTTGGATAAGGCTCTTCTCGAATAAATCTTGCCTTCAATAGCTTCTAAAATTTTTCTTCTGTTGTTGCTTGTCTCTCTAGTGCAAAATGCCTTTTCTTTTATTGGATCACCTTCGCACTTAGATCAATCTAGAGTTTATGTACCATGACTTCTCTCGGCATACCCTGCATGTCCAAGAAGTTGATCAAACTTTGCCAATATCTGCTAACAAGGGTTTCCCTATCCTCGTTGTTTTCCCAAGGTCATCTCTTAATGAAATTTCCTTAGTATTACTTTTAGCATTTTCTATCCTAACTGACTTGCCTTCCAAATAAGTTTCTACTTGAAATACCTCTTATTGTCTTAAGCCCCTTTTATATAAGGACCTTGTTAGTTGTTGATCCCCTTTATACAAGCTGACTCCCATGGGATTAGGGAACTTAGCTTTAAGATGTGCAGTTGAAGGGACAATACTGAATAGATGCTGACACGGCCGTCCTATGATCAAGTTGTAAGGGGACCAACATTTAATGATGAGGAAATCCACTTTATCCTCTGCAACATGCTCATTATTGCTTATTTGTATCAGCAAAGAAATTGTTCCAACTACTTGGATAGGTTAATTGTTAAAGGCATACAGACTATACTTAAAAGATCTTAGCTGTGCATTGATCTTGGGTCTCATCTAGTCAAATGCACGCTGGAAAATGATATCTACTAAACTTCTTGTGTCAACAAGAATTTTGTTGAGCTCGAAGTTGGTGACTCTTGTATTGATAACGAGTGCATGATAATGCGGCCTCTAGATGCCCTCAAAGTCTTCCTCTACGAAAGAGATTGTGTTGTCAATCTTAACCTTCTTGCCTTAGATGTTGTAAACATAATTTTTAGCAATAGTAAGTCCACCGACAATGGTGTTAATCACTTCGTTGGGTGCTTTGTTTGTATTCGCATCCCTTGCATCTCTCCTAGTAATAATTAGCTGAGTTTCATTCTCCTATTCCTCACATCTCCTTTGAAATGGTCTCTCAATATTCTCGACATCATGTGCTATGAACTTTCACAAATGCTCATGTTGAATCACATCCTCAATCGTACTCTTAAGTTGAATGCACTCATCTGTGTTATGACCTTTGTCGTAGTGGAAATCACAGTACTTATTGGAATTTCCCCTTGATGGATTTCCTCTCATTCTTTTTAACCACTACAGAACGCCTCTTTACATTGTGTGTGCAATGTAAATGTCGGAATCCTTGGTCTCTTTCTCTCGACATTCAAACTTTGATCATCATTTGTGTTAAGTATGTCCTTTAAACTTTTCCTCTTGTCATTTTTGCTATCTCCTCTGTTCTGATTGGCTTCTTGCCTAGCCTTTATGTTATCCTCTTAACAAATGTATGAGGTGGCTTTAGCCTTGAACTCAACGAAAGTTCTTGGCTTGTTCTTCGCAAGAGACTTGAAAAAGTCTCTATAGGGCTTAACTCCATCGATTACGATGGTGAGGACCACACTGATATCCAATTCTAGGATTTGAACCATCTTAGCCATAAACCTAGCTAAGTAGTCTTTGATTGACTCATCTGATCTTTGTTTACTTATGTTAAGGTTTGAAGAATCCCTAACAGGAAGCTTACTTGCAAGGAAGTGTTGAAGAAACACTTTTGCTAATTCATCAAAACAAGAAATGGTGCTTGCTTTCAAGTGTTTGAACCATGTACTAGCTACATTCTTTAAAGTTGAGGGAAAAGCCTAAAAAGCCACTACATCACTCAAACCATGCAACTTGTCCAACTTGCGATAGTACTCTAAGTGGTCTTTGGGGCCTTTTGTCCCATCATAAGTTTCAAATTGTGGTAGCTTGATGTGTCGAGGTATCACTTCCTATAAAATCTCAAAAACAAAGGGACACTTCCTAATTTAGAATTGCTTGCTTGCTGCAGCAAAGGTGTTGACATGAGAGGGTCCCGCATGGTGCACTTGTTGTGGTTGCTTGCCTTTGTTGTTCTTTTTGAATGCAGGAGCCAAGGGTCCCTTCACAACCTCGACTTGCTTTTTCAGCAACTCAAGTGAATAAATTGAATCATCGTTATTCTCGGCATTATGATCACCATGCTTTTTGTTCTAATTTAGATGAATACTATTATGAAGGAGGCTAGGGATTTGTTCACGTTTTTTGTTTAATTCCGAGTTTTTGTTAGACAAATCGAGGCAAAGTTGCTCAAGTCTAGCCAATCGTTGCTCATCAGTATGCCGACTCTCCCCCCTTAAGGTATTAGGTGGAAGTGCTAACACTTGTACTTTTGGTCATCCTAGTTTTAACCATATGGGTGTGCTTAAGGAAAAACCAACAATGCTAAATGTTATTGGTGAATTTCAGAAATCGAAAATGTCTTACAAAGAAAAGAAAATTGCTTAGTACTAGGGCCAGTCCGATGCGGCCAATCCGATGCCTAAGTTAGTAAACAGGAATGAGGAAAGTAAAAGTGAATGGTCAAGAGTTATCAAATGTCCCTTACAAAGTTTCTTTTCCGTATTTATAGGAGACTGTCGTATCTGAAGTAATAGTTCTCAAATAATTATCGAGATACATAGAAGTTTCCTAATTAGCTGCCTTCCCTGAAATGTAGGGAGAGTAGGCAGTCATGTAATATAACTATGCTTGTGATAATTGTTTACGCTGTGAACATGAATTCAAATCAAGAATGGATCTATATCACATGGTAGAATGCTGAAAATGTCAATTACTCAGCGAGATGCAGAGAGTGTAAATTACCTAGCCTATCGGCAACCAAATGGATGAGTAAGTCAAGTTATATCAATGCTTGTGACATTAAGTGGATGAAAATTGACTATCAGCACCAATAAGACTGTAGGAGAATTCGACATATGAAGACCACCCAATGAAGATTATGGATAGCAAAGTATAACAGTTAAGGAATGAAAAGATTCGTTATGTCAAAGTGTTGTGGAGAAATCATGAACAATAATCAGCAACCTAGAAAGCAGAGGATGAAGTGAAATATTGATATTCACATTTATTTAAAGAATTAAGTATGCCTTTTAAGTTTTGAGAATAAAACTTATTTGAAGGGGGGAAGAATGTAAACCTAGCAAAGTTTTAGTCTAAACTCTAAATTAGATTTGAGTGATCTAGATAACCTCGTGAGTTGATAAGGTTAAGTAAAATAAATTTTTTATTAAATTATGAAATTGGATGTAATATAAGTAATAAAAACACTTCAATTGAAACTGTACTTATGTATGAAAACCTTAAACCCTATGTATGCATAAATATTTGCGATTAAACTTAAACTTAACAAAAATCGTAAAACTATAACTTTTAACTTATAAAATAAATAAATTTATTCCAACAATAATAAAACCCTAAACAAATACAATCGTCAACCAATACGCGTAATCGTATAAAATTGTTAACAAATGAGTTAAGATAACTTCTAAATATTATAAACATAATGAGTAACTATTTAATTAATAAATTTTATAAAATTTCAAATAGTATTTCATAATTATTAAATTTATAATTTTTATATGTAGAAAAGTCTAATTTTTCTTAATTTTCCTTTTTTCTTCTTTCTTTTTCTTCTTTAATTTTTCCTCATTGCCCTGTATAACTTTTAGACTTGTTCGATTGCCACTTGTTATGTTTAATTCACCTATGTGTAAATTATGTAGATAGATCAAGAGCATTAGCTAAGCTCCTTATCAAATCACTTTATCACCATCTTGCTTTTTCTTTTTCTTTTCCTTTATTCATTATATTTCTCTCTCTTTCCCTGCTAATCCCATGCCAATTGGAACACATATACACTTCTTATTTTGTTTCCATTTCAAAACACAATAAAAAAACAAAACTCTACACATATATTTGCTTTCGAAACCAAGAACTCCTTTGCCTTTTCACTTTCATCTTGGAATTTCTTCTATTTATTTCAACAACTCAAGGAAAGAAGAAGCTCTTGAATATTAAGTTACTAAGAGAAGTAGATAAGTAGTATGTATATTATATTTATTTTGTAGTAATCATTTATATGTACTCTTTCATATACATGTATTTTATAGAATCTTATGTATCATAGGTCTATGTAATGAATTTATATGTATTCTATTATTTTTTCAAGAAAAGTCAATGTACATGTATTCAAAAGTATGTAAAACTACCAATTCCTTATGTTTATGTGTTCATATATGTAAAAATACTTAGGTATAATTATGTGTACATATATATTATAATTAATTATACAAATATATGGTATAAAGGGATTTGTGTATATGTATATATGTGTATATGATAGTACGTAATTATTTATTTTCATTAAATATATATATGTATATATGTGGTCAGTTGTATATGTATGTATGGAATATGAAAATATAAGTATAGTATATGTATAAATATCATATACATATATACGTATAGCATATATAGTGTATCAAGGTTTATATTGTAAAATTACATATGTATATATGTATAAAAAATTTAAGGGAGCCTAATTACATAATTATACATATAAGTATAAAAATACGTATATTAGTAATATAATATGCATAAGTATATGAGTATGCTTAAATAATATGTGTAATATACTATAATATTAAATTATTAAATAAAGTAAGATAATATATATAAGTATGTGTGCTATGAGGTGTAGGAAAAGAAAATAGATTAATTTGCAAAATTTAATAAAATATAATAATAAAAATAATTATATAAATATTAAGTAAAAAATAAAAAATAGGAAAAATAAGAAAATTTAATGGAAATGACACGTGGAACATTCCTACACTGCTACGTCAACACTTCACAATTTTTTAAAATTAAATTCATAATTAAAAATAGTGATAAAATAATTAGAAAATAATTAAAATAGCAAAAATGAATTAAATAAATATTAAACCTTAAAAATAGCAAAAATAAGTAAATTGTGATAAAATAGATTTAAAAATAAGGAAATTACAAAAATATAAAATTTTGATATTTATTAATCATTAATATATAAAGAAAAACTTAAAATAATAATTTAAGTCAAAATAATAAAATTCGTAATATTTTTATACCATAATAAATGATACAGGTTACAACATTCAAAATGGACCCTACAATAAGAAAGTACATCCGAAAATAATAAAAATAGACTATAAGTTCATAAAAATCAAAACTAAAATGAAAAAAGTTATACTCGATTAATGAAAAGACTTAAACCGAAGAATTTATATGAATAGATAACTAACTTAAGTAGTTAGTACTAAATACATGAATAGTTTAGTTATTTCATTCAAATACTTACTATTCTTCATATTCCTTAAATATTAAGTGATTATGAGATGAAACTGATTTGCCAGCAAATTATTACAATCTCTAACATCTATCATGGCTATGTGAGTACTCCTAATGATTCCATATATTTTTATGTGTGTAGTTAGTGAATATTAATTGTTATTAATAATTGGTTGTTTCATACAACTGGGTTATGCATGTGTGTGATACTATTTGCTAAGTTGTAAAATTACTTTAAAGTATGATCATGTACTGTTTGTTGCATAGTGAATCCAATAGGAATTAATCTATCTATAATTTTGATTGATCATACAATAATTGGAATTAACGATATCATAATTGAACTAACTAAATCATAACATGCATAAACATACACTATACAAGTAATTATGGCCATCACATTACACAGAGGTAGCGAGAGGCTATATGAGGGTTGATAAATTATGATTATAGCGTTTTAATACAATACACACATACAATATGACCTTATCCTAGCCCGTAAGAATACTACGCGTTAGAAATATCAACTGCCTAGTTAAAAGTCGAGTCTAGAGGCCTCCATTTAGGGATAAGTGTAGACTACAAAAACCCACTCATAATCTTACTTAGAACTTAGTTTTAATTAAAATTGAAAATGGATATACCATTTTACTTTTGAATACAAAACACAGAGTTTCATAGTTATGATAATTTAAGTATGATACCCAAATCTAATTGGTGCAGTGTATACTCCAGCTTTAACTTTCAAGGTCGTTAAATCTGAGTTGCATGTAGTACTTAGTCACTTACATATATTTGTTTGGCATTCTATATATCATATATTCATATATTTGAAATTAACTGTTGAATAACTTGTTTGTAGTATAGTTGGGAGATACCTTACTATGCTTTTTAGCTTACGCCCCTACAAATTACATGTATAAGAAGACCTTTTTGTTATGACAGGCCACAAGATGCTTGAGGTTAGTGAAATTCATGTTATTATAATTATGTTGTGATATTACTTACACTTGCATAACTCTTGGGTTATTAGTTGTAGTAGCAGTCTTTATGTTGCATAAAGGGTTGTCAATTCAAAGGGTAATCAATCCATAGTCCTTTGTATGATATATGACTCCTACTACGACTAGGTTACCCCTCGAGTCATGACAAAACCCTCAAATTACATGCTCTTGAAGTGCTATCTTGATTGAAAATCCTTAGAACACATGCTTTAGGAATATTATACTGAAACCCTTAGATTGCATACTCTATGAGCACTATCTTGATTGAAAGTCCTCATATCGCATGTTGTAGGAGCATTATCTTAAAACTCTTAGATTATAATGCTCTATGAGTGCTATCCTAATAGAAAATGTTTGAATCGTATGCTCCTAAAGTACCATCTTGAATCAGAAACCCTTAGATCGCATATCCTATGAGAGCTATCCAAGTTGAAAATTTTCGAATTGCAAGCTCTTAAAGCATTATCTTAAAACAAAACCCTCAGATTACGTGCTCTTAGAGTGCTATCTTAACTTGAAACCTTTTGATCATATGCTCTTAGAGCGCTATCCTATTTCTTTTCCTTTCTTTAAGTTATCATTGGCTTAAAGTGTACCTACCTAGTACAAGCTTACTCTTAGAATGCACTAGGTTTTCTCTCCTTCAAGTTTAAGGGTATAAAAACACTTTTTTGAGGAATAGTAATTTTTTTCTCTCTTTTCAAAGATAGCTTGCTCGTAGAACACCAACTCTCTTCACAATCTTTACAAATCCCTAGTAGATTGGGCTTAAGAAAGTTAGCTATTTATAGGACTTCTTAAGGCAAGTTTATCCCTAAGGCAAAAATGGTGTCTTTTTTGTCTTTATAACAAAGTTTTATTCAAACTTCACTACAAAGAGAAGCAGCTGTAGACACCCTATTTTTATCCCATTGTATTTTTTAGAGTTTTTATTTCTTTTAGATAATAAAAGGGTTCTAATTGAAGAATACTTGAATAGAATTCTTAAGTTATTTTTAGAGTAATTAAGTGACATAAAATATGTCATTTTATTTTTAGGATCAAAAGTACACATATGAGATCTAACGGTTTCAAGATAAATCTAAGAATATTAGTTTTAAAATTTGGCCCATCGTTGAAGTTAAATATTTTTCTAGTAAAAATGAAATTAATTTAAGTTAATTATGTTTTCAAATGGGGCATCAATTAAGTTTAAATTGATTGATTTTTGAGGAAAACAATTTTTGAAAGAACCATATAATCAATGAACCAAGACTTAGAAAACGATTAAATTAGATTTATTTTGAAAATATTTTAGCACAAGTGTAATTTGTTTAATTATTTTAAGGTATCTTTATTTTTTACTTTTTATTATTTTTTTAAAGGACTAGGTGATTTAATGTTCATTTTTTAATAGAATGGATTTATCTAAGTGTTGTAAGGCTTAATATATTTTGTTTGCCATACATAAATGAGAAATAAGCCATGTCAATTGGCAAAGGAGTATAGAAGAGCTTCATAGGTATTAGGTTCGAATCTGCTTCTAGGCACAATGTGCCCTTGTTTTTCTTTCACTAGAGTGCCACGTATTGTGTGGCTAATGGGTGTTCAAGTCAACTTCTAGAGTTGACTCCTTCTTCTTCACCATTCTTCCTTCTTTGATAGCTGCTTTCTCTTCAATTTTTCACCTCTTGTTCTCTATGATTTCATTAAATTAATGGTGAAATCATGGAGTTCACCTAAGATAATATCTATATAGAACCAAAAACATGGCTAAGTTCATTTGCTTTATGAAGCAAATCGCATCTAAAAATCGAAAAAAAAAATTGAAATCTAAGGTTGTACAACAACGATTGATTTGGCCTTTTATGCTACCTTCCAAGCTTACGTAAGCTTTGGAGAGTATAAATAAGACCCTACATAGTCCATTCCATCATCATCTCTCATTGCAACACACATAAGAACACACATCCATCACTTTCTCTCTCTAATCATGGGACATCTCTCCCTTTGGAACAAACACGTCGTCAAAGCTTTTTGAGAGAAACTAGTCGTACTACTAGCTTACCTAGGTCCTTAGCTATCTAATGATACTAACCTCTTGAAACGTTGTAGCCCTTAGATTTACAACTGAAGCTCTACTATGAAACCCTATCCTATTTGTGTAGCCATTGCTAAAAACACCACTTCGAGCCACCACGGGTCGAAAACACCACCATGATTGGACTCAATACACTAAAAAACCCCAACCCAACCTTTCTCACACACTCAACAAGCCATAACCACGATTGCATGTGAACTACTACCAACAACCGAACTTAAACATCACCTAAACCTCCTCTATCAGTCATAGGACTCTCCCTATACCCCTTAACTCCAATAAAATTCACATAGAATTGAAGTTCCCTGCTTGCAATAATGGCTAGAACCACCCCAATCGACCCATGATAGCCGCTCCTCCTTCTTCTCCTTATAGTCATGTTTGTAGCACGTATAACCTAAACTAGGGTTCGAATTCGACTCGTATGACTCGTGTGTTGACCCATGCCCCTAATCTTAATCCATGCCCTTAGTTCGATCGTCTTCCCTTCTTTTCTTTCTTTTCATTTCTCTTTTTTTCCTTTGTTTTGTTCTTCTTTTTATTCTATTATAAAAAAAAGTAATTAAATAAAAATAATAAAAAATTTAAAATGTCTTTTATTTAATGTTTTCCTCTACCCATCCTTTTACATTTTTTTAACCTTTCGTTTTAGATAGAAAATAAAAATAGTTTGTCACTTAAAAAAAAAAAGATAATGAAACATGTTTTATCACTTAGAAAAAATCCTTTTTCCAAATAAATAAAATTAAATAAACCATTTTCAAAATTAGGATTCCTTTCGGAATTTTCAAAAAATGAGCAAGACCCTTTTTTTCTCAAGTAAAAATAAAATTGATAAAAATGTATAGCCGATTGTTTTTCTAAACTAGAATCAGCTAACACAATTAAAGTTTTAAGGAACGAACTACGAGAAGTCTGATCCCTGCTAGATGGTATGTAAGAATCTTTGAGTTAACTTAAAATAGGGAAATTATTTTTATTTTCCCTCTTTGTAGATAAACTTATTTTCTTCATTTAAAACTAAAGGGGTATTTCAAAAGATAAAGTTAATTTTAGAAAGTTAAAAGTGACACTCAATTAAGGTTTAATAAGTTAGCCCTCAAACTTGAAATATTTGGTTTTCGAAAACTATTTTAAAAAATTGGGTTCTTTTAATAGACTAGTGGCTAGGTTAAATTAATCTACCCAATTGATTAAACCTATCGCATTTTTTCTATCCTTAGTTGGGTCGTAACTTCAAGCTTTTTAAAATTGAAGAAAAAAAGTCTTTCTTAATTTTTAATCGAGGGTGAGTATTAAATAAGTAAGGGTTTAATACTAATTGGGTTAAGGAAAATAAAACCAAAAAAATTCAGGCTTGACAGCAATTATCTGCTTCCTCGAAATGATGATCTATTTGATTAGTTGAAGGGAGTTATGATGTTTTCAAAGCTTAGCTTGCATTCAAGATGTCATCAATTGAAAATCAAGGAGGAAGATATACCTAAAACAACTTTTAGAATGAGATATGGCCATTACGAATTTTTAGTGATGTCATTGGTTTGACAAATGCTTTGGCTGCCTTTATGGACATGTTGAATTGTGTATTTAGGAAATATTTGGATGAGTTCGTGGTTATATTTGCAGATGATATCTTGGTATATTCTGGTAATAGGAAGAAGCATGCCAAACATCTTAGCATCATTCTCCAAATACTCAAGGACAACTAATTATATGCAAAGCTAAAAAAATGTGAGTTTTTAGTTAGAGCAAAGGGGATTTTTAGATCACACAATGTTAGGGGTTGGAATATACATTGACCTTGCAAAGGTGAAAGCAGTGACAAAGTGGTTAAGACCTACTACGGTAGCTAAAGTTAGACAATGCTTATGAATTATTGGTTTTTAGTGAAGATTCATAATAGTTTTATCTAAGATTTCAATGCCATTAACCTAGCTAACCTTAAAAAGAGTTAAGTGGAGTGACCAATGTGACAAGAGTTTCTAAGTGCTCAAGAGAAGATTATTTATTACTCTAATGCTAACTATGCTTAGTGGTATTAGAGAGTATGAAATTTATTATGATGCCTTAAGAAACAGGTTAGGATGTATGTTGATGTAAAATAATAAAGTGATTGCTTATGCTTTAAGGCAGCTCATGCCATATGAATGGAACCATTCGACTTATGATTTGTAGTTGGTAGCTGTAATATTTGCTCTAAAAATCTTAAGACACTATTTATATGGTGAGAGGTGAAAAGTATACATGGGTCATAAGGATCTTAAAGATATTTTCATACAAAAGGAGTTGAATTTAAGGTAATGGCAATAGTTAGAACTGTTGAAAGACTATCACCTATCAATTTATTATCATTCGAGGAAGGTGAATGTAGTTGCTATTGCCTTAAGTAGGAAGAAATTTGGTAGTGTTGTTGCACTAATTGTTGATAAGCAAGAGCTGAAGGAGGAGATGGAGAAGTTGAGCCTGAAAGTTACAACTAAAGGCAGTGAGTCTATATTAGCTAGATTGGAAGTACATCCTATGCTCTTGGAGTGTATCAAGAAAGCTCAAAAGACTAATGAGGAGTTATAGAAGATCTAAGACAATCTAGAGAAACATCTAGATTTTAAAGTAGATGACTGGGACGTATTGAGATCAAAGGAAGATTATGTATTCTAAGAGAGTCAAAAATTAAGAGGATGATTTTAGAAGAGGCTTATATTGCAAAGTATTCTCTTCATCCTAGGAATAATAAGATGTATGAGGACTTAAAACAAAGGTTTAGGTAGATGGGAGAGAAGGGAAAGGAGATGTAGAATGATATATATCATAATGTGTGACTTGTTAGAAAGTGAAAGCTAAACACAAAAGACCTAATGGAATTCTACAACCTTTACCTATACTAAAGTCGAAATGGGAACATGTATATATGAATTTTACAAGCAGTTTACCCTGAAATAAGAAGCTACATGATATAATATGAGTTGTGGTAGATCAACTCATTGAGTTGATGCATTTTGTTATAATAAGGCAAACTATGATAGTACCTTAATTGGCAAAAATGTATCTTAAAGAAATAATTTGATTACATGGAGTGCCAATATCTATATTCTTAGATCATGACTCTCATTTCTTGTCTCAATTCTAGCAATTATTACAAATTGAGATGGGAACTAAGTTGAACTTCAGCACCACATATTATCTATAAAGTGATGGATAGTCAGAATGTACCATACAAACCTTAGAAGATATGTCGAAAGCATATGTACTAGAAACTTAAGGAAGTTAAGATTATCATTTATTGTTGGTAGAATTTGCCTAGAACAATAGCTATCATAGCGTGACCAAACGGCATCGTATAAAGCGTTACATAGGCATAAGTATAGATCCCCAATATATTGGGAGAAGTAGTGAATAGGCAAATGATTGGACTAGCAATGTTATAAGATCTTAAAGAAAAAGTGAAAGTGCTTAAGGATTGATGCAAACTATGCAAAGTCAATAGAAAAGCTATGTGATGCATCTCATAGGAGGTCTTTCCATCGTATTGATGGATCCTTTGAATAATAGGTATGGAGAAAGGAAGAGTATGGGTTTGGATGGACAAACACAAACAAAAAAGGTTAAGCCCTATAAGCTACTAATGGATGTGACTCATGGGTTCAAAGTGATAAGTTGCTCGCTAGCACAACCTTGCATAAGTGTTGTTATGAGCTAAGGTAATGAGGTTTTCAATCACAGGAAGGAAAAACATAAACTCAAAGAAATTTCATTAACGAAGGATAAAATTTGATTGCAACAATTATCTAAATAGGGTATTTACGCCTAGTGTGCTAGGGTTACAATGCTATAACTAAATTGCTAAAATGGGCAAGAGGTTTATAAAAGGATAAGTACAAATGTAGAAGGACAATTATGTAATCCTTCCATAAAGAGAATATTCTACTATCAAGGCATGCCCATAGGGACTGGGACACGTGTTGTCACTAGTGAGCCTAAAGTGCATTCTACTAACGATTTCTAATACTTAAAGATTTCATTGGCATTCGCTAGGCTTTTGTGTAGCTTAGCATGGAACGTTGGTGATAAGGGGTGGTCTTTAGGATTGGTTGGAGGGTTGACTTTTGAGTTAGCTCAAAGATATTAGAATCAGTTAAGAACTTGAAAGATCTTATAAATTGACAAAGTCCTTCAAGTCAACATGGATAAAACTAGCTCAACAATTGAGGATTCAATTGGCTAAGTTGTTTAGGCCTCTTGCTCTTGCTCAAGTGAGGGGTCTAGGTACTGGATTCCTATCACTACATCAATGTTAGAAGGAATCCTTTAGAGTTCTAAGTAGAAGACTAAGCATTCCTAAATATCTCTAATAAAAGGAGTAAGACGATTCAATATCAAAGGGATGTTGAGTCTATGATATATTAATCTAGGTCAAATCAAGAGAAGTACTAGACAAGTAGCCTATGAACTTAAGTTAGAAAATGAAATGGTTGGTATCCATAATGTTTATCATGTTTCAACTTCAAGGAAGTTTGGAGGAGTTATAGAAACAATACTAGATGAACCCCGATGGAACTACAAGAAAATCTAACATACATAGAGTAGACAACACGTATTGTAGATAAAAGGGTGCAAAGATTAAGGAATTGGGATATTGAGCACATCAATGTTCTATGGAGTAGACTTATCACAAATAAGGTAACTTATGAATCTACAAATCATATGAAAGTGCAATATCCAAAACTATTTACACTAGGTTAGTATTCTTTTGATAAGTTGTTAATGCGTAATGTAGATATGGAACTTGACCCATAGCAAAAGTAAATTTCGAGAACCAAACTTTTTATAAGGGGGGTAAAATATGTGACCTTAATTGCTTAGAATTGGAGCAAATTATGGTGTCTAGAAAAAGTTCTTTGAATTGAATAATTTTTAATTATAAGGTCACAAAAGTAAAAAGAAGCACCTTAGTGAAGTTAGTTTCGTAAAATTAAGTTAGCAAAATATTTCATTAATGAAAGCATAATTTTATTGGTAGTGAATATTTTTTATTGTAAACCATAAGCATAAGATTAGAATATAGCGAAACCCTAAACATAAAATTACTTAATCGATAAAAATAATAATTTGGAGCAAATTGGAAGCAAAATAAATAATACAAGCATCACATGTATGTTTGCATATCTAAAATTGGAAATTAGTAATATATACTATATCAATATGATCATACCTAAAAGGAATATATTAATATGCCAAAATTATCATCTTAATAAAGTAACATAAAAAAAAAGGGACAATTAGAGGCTTAAACTTGATTGGAATAGTGCCTACCAAATTTGTTGAAGGCTAGAATAAAATTAGGACTTTGCTAATGAATACATATTGAGCAAGAAATGAAAGAAAAGTGACAATTGTCACTTGTAAAATGTAAATACACTGCCAAAACGTTCTGTAAATTCCTAGGAGCACTTCTAAAATGAAGTTTGGCCAATTTGAGTGTACGGAAAAATTAGATAGAGCTTAGAAAGTGAGAGAAAAATTACACAAAAATTTAAAATAAAAATAGTACAATCTAGAAACAAACCAAGATCACCTGGTGACAAAGGGGGTAGGGTTCACTGTGGCTGACACAACAATCACCCTTGACGGGGTTTAGAAAGTTGTGCATTAGTAAGTACTTGGTTTTCTCTAATTCCTCTCTAAAAATCTAAAAATAGTGGATGAACTCCAAAAATTATAATTTTTGGGTTTCCTAAGTAATTTTTCTTGTAGAATCCAAAAATGAAACCAGATTTTTCAAATCTAAATGAAAATATAAGTTCTTTAAGAAATGTTCCTTAAAAACAAACTTTCAATCATTTTTTCAAAAGCTCAAATGGTGTTATTTTGATTTCAAAATTTTTGTACAATCACTACTAAGGGTCCATTTTAATTTTATGAAAATAATTTTGCAAAATTCATAAAATGAATTTTTAGTATTTTCAACCCAACTTAAATATGTGTTGGAAATGCTTAAAATGGAAATTTGATTAAGTAATTTGACTTACAAGTGCTATAATACAATTATAGTTAAGTTTTGAAATACAGGGTTAGATTGATGCTATGCAAATAGGGGAGCGGATGTTAAAGTCAAGTGATTTGATGATATACAAAGTGTTTTACGTAGGTTAGAAGTTAGGCCAAAAAGTGAGTTAAAACCTTAAACATATGAAAATGTGAAATAATTCAATACATAGAAACTAGGTTAGAAATTAACTCAAAGGGTTAGTTGATTTTGTACACATATAAGCGTTTTTAAAGCAATTTCCTATGATTTCTACATGCATTTAGCCTATGGATAATTTAGGTTATGTACTAATGATAATATAACTATCTAATATTGAATAAGTGTTTTATTAAAACATATTACTTTGAAGCAAAAAATTATGTAATGAAAATATGGAATATAAAACTACTTATGTAGAAGTTAAGATGGTTAAAAACTATAAAGGAAGGTATGCGAAAGGAACCTTATATAAAGAAGGTAAATTAGAAACTGGAACAAAAAGTATCTTAAACAAAAGTTGTTTTAAAAGAGTAACTTTAAGACCTAGATCACAAGTGTAAGAAAGTTAGTAATCTCACTTATAGTAGACATATAATTGACTTTGGTATCATACTCATCTTGTTTAGGTGACGTATGAAAAGAGGAGCCTCAGGAACAAGTGTAAGAGTTTGGGGAATTAGCTAAGTGGCCTAGATAAGTGGAATTTTTCTATGCTAGAATAGATTTTACCTACTCATATTGTGTGTAACATATCTAACCATGATGAACTTGATGATCTTGTATATGAATGTGATATGTTGATTGATGAATTATTGAGAAGATTCTCGATCATTGTTGCTTGTGGAATGCTATTTGAATGATGTTTTCTTAAGTGATACAAATGTTGTTGTTGGGTTACTAGTTGATCCTATTATGCTTAATTCTATACTAACTTGACAAGTGAATAGGTACTAACCTTACTACATAAGATGTTCACTTAAGTGAACCCGATGACAAAGCTTTAGAATTTAACTGAAAGACAAGTAAAGTGAAGGTTGGATTAAGGAATAAACTTGCTTGCTTTTGGTGTGACAATTGGTTGATGCATTCATGTATGGCACGGAAACGACCTATGTATCGAGTAATTTAAACAAGAGAGTTTGCTAGGTCGAGTTTAACTAAAAAGTTAAGTTTTACACTATAGACATATTGTTTCGTTAAAATTGGGTTTTTATAAATATAGGTTTGCATTAACCAATAATTTTAACCACAACAGTGGTTACTATTAGACTATATTTGCTAGGTTCCTATAAACTTATCTAGATGCTCTGATTAAAGATGACTAACCAAATGAATGTAAGATGCATGTCACGTGTATGAGTATAGCATTCCATTATTGCATATTCTTGTTTTTCTTGACTATAAAGAAAAGTAGCAAAATATGAATTTTCTCCTACGTTTATGATATTATTTTGCCTATATTACTATTTGCCAATCCACTCTTGCTCAGCTAACAATAAATTAACAGGATAAGGTGTTTTATCCTCAATCTCTAACAATCTCCAATCGTACTACCAAAGACCACCACCGACGTCCACCTTTCAAACACCACTAATAATAGGTGTTATGGCTTAAGGCACTCATACCAAACCTTAATTTGTCAATGAAATTCGTATGAAAATCAAATTCCTAATTCAAAATAGTACCTTAAATCACTCATAGAAACCAAGATTGGCTGTTTCTTCCTCCTTGCACTTAAGATCCAAATTTAACTCAAATCTAACCCAAATTTGATCTGTATATGAGTTTAACCCATGCATCCAACCACTACTCAAGTCATGTCGTGCATGTGAGATCTAGTCCTGCTTCGAACCGTGCTCGCTTGACTCGAGCGCCAACTTATTTCTTTTAAACTAGGTTGGTTTAGTACTTTTTACTTTTTTAATTTGTTTATAAAAAAAAATAGAAAAAGGTTTCTTCTTAGAAAGGTTTTAACGCAAAAATTTAAATTGGAAATTTCCTTCTGCGAAATGTTTTCAAAAACTTATATTTTCAACTAAAATATATAGATAAAGTATCTTAAACATTTAAAGAAAGTAAAAGAAAAAAAAGAAAATAAATAAATAAAAATGTTTTATCAATTTGGAAATGCTATCAAAAATGAAATTCATTGATAAACCTTATTCCAAAACTACAATTTTTAACTTTCCGAAAAAAACAGTTGACAATTAGGACCCCTTCTTAGATCTTTGTTTTTTTAAATTAAATGGATAAAAAATATAAATCGGACCATTTTCAAAATTAAACAAAACCAACACATTAATGTTTTATGAAAACCAAGCTATAGGAAGTCTAATCACTACTGGAAGGCACGCAAGCACATACATGGCAACTTAAATTATATAAAATTTTAGTCTTCCCCTCTCTTATAAATAAATAAATTCTACTTTTCAAATTCACCTTTTTAAGTAAAATTAAGAATATCCCTTTCTTTACTTGTTAATAACAAAAGAAATATGTAGATAAAAATATAAAATTAAAGAAAATAACAAGAAAACTTATTTATATCCAAATGAAATTGTATTTTCATAGATAAATATAAATTTGGAAGGTTTAAGTGGTACTCGTTTAAGTCTTAATAGGTTAGCCCATAGATCCAAAATCTTTAGTTTTCAAAAATCATTTCCTAAATTGATTTTTCTTGTAGACTAGTGGGTATATTAGAATCGATCTACCTAATTGGCTTTAGCCTAACCCTTTTTTTCTCAACCTTAATCGAGTGGAAACTCTAAAATCTTTTCAAAACTAAAAGAAAACTAGGTTTTCCTTAATCTCTAGTCGAGGGATAATATTAAACGTGTAGGCTTTGATACTAATTGGATTAAGGAAAATAAAAACTAAAAATTTAGGCTTGATAAAATGTGCACAAAATTATGTGCTTCAGGTGAAGGTCGAAACTAGAGCTCATTCAAAGGTTAGGTTAGGTTAGGTACGGCATGGTAAGATGGAGGTTCACTAGACTATATTAGGGTACATGCCTAGAGGGTCTTAGGTTGGAATGCAACTAAGGTCAATTTAGATTAAGTCTTATAAAACCCAAACCCACCCCTATAAGGTTTGGCATTTCCTAAAACCTTATTAAAGCATTATAGGATTTTACTACTTATTTCCAAAACCTACCCTTATAGAGTTCTTAACCCAATAAGGATAGGTTTTTATAGGTTTAGATCCCATAGGAGTTGATTTTCATATGGTTTAGATGATATAAAATAGAAATCATAGTGGAAAGCAGCTAAGGATTTAGGATTACATTATTAACTTACATAAAAATGAAATTTGAAAATCAAATGTATTGTATATTCTATAACTTGTATAGGGTGTACATAGTGCATAGTTAAAAGAAAATATTTTTATTAACATATTATTTTTTACTAAGTTAAGTTTGGTTTTTTTATGATCTTAAAACAAAACCCTAAACCCTATAAGGCTTTGTATTATGCCCCATAACTTGATAGTACCCTACAAGGTTTTTATTGGTTTGAGTAGGTTAGGTACCCTATAATGACTTACCCAGTTGCATCCTTATTCTTAGTTACCTAGCTCAACTACTTGTCATGTAAGCCTACAATCTCCCAGCTTAACAATAGGATAGGATGGCTATCAAAGCTATGGAGAGAGGTGACTGTTTAGGGTCTGAACTGGATAATTGATGTCTGAGCTACCATTGTTATATATAGATTGGTGCTTAAGCTTAGGTCCAAGCTCTATGGTTTTGAGTTGGCCTTCTACCCTTAATCCTTTAGTAGACAGAACTTATGTTCCTTAAGGGTTAGCAAGAATTATGCTCCCTTTTACCTTGTCATCTAGGTTTCTCCCATAAAGTAGTCTTTGTTTGTTAGATCGATCAAGTGGGGAATAAATCAACTTAGTCTTAGAGAAGGTCGACTAAGGCTTAAAAGGGGTTAGGGTTTGATTCTTATCAGGTAGGGTCCATAGCTGTGTTCCTTGACTATGATACTTTTAGTTGCTTAAATGCCTTCTTCTTAGAGCATGAATGTAATGGATTGAATAATAGGGCATGTTGATGATCAGCTAGGGTTTATGACTAAGTTCATTACATGTAAACCTCTTGGATCACCTATTTTCTTGCTCCTTCTCCCAAGTGATAACTTTTACAATCCTTAGTCATCCATTGACCTCTATCTTGCAATAAGTCCCCTTTGATCTCATCATTGCCCCCCTTGTTGGAAAGGATTTGCCTTCAAATATGATAATTTCTTCCAACCTTCTAAAATGCTCTTTCTCACCAAGAAACTCTTCTAAATAGATATTGGACTTCCTTTGCTAACTCTATCTTTCTTCACCTCATTTGGACTGATGAGCATTAAAGTGATCTTCTTTCCATCCTTCATGAGAGCATATGAATTTTGGAACCCATCAAAAGAGGCCCTAATATTTTGATAAGTGAGTTATTTTTTAACAAGAGGCCCAGCACCAACATACTCTCAATTGTATGCTAGCATTAATAAAGTGCATGCTAGTCCTATTATTTTATGAACAATGTGATTTCAAGCTTGCTTGATGATAAGCAAGGTTTTGAAGTTAGGGGTAAAGATCACAATTCAAAATGCATAATTTTTTCCAACTTTAAAACTCGCATTTTTTCATAAATTTAACAAAAACTTTGTTAATTTTATATGAAATTGAAGTTTATGCACAAAATGGATCAACTTAAGTACAATTGCCAAAAATGCATGAAAAAGGATTGATTTTAAATGAATTTCATTAGTTTTGTACACTACATGAATTTAGCTCACCAATTGGTTGGTAACATTACTACCTACCAATCGGTATGACTTGAAGCATCAAGTTTACACCAATGGATTAAGTGATCAAGTGGAAGGGAGGACGGTATGGTGAACAAAATGTGTAGGGGTAAAATCACTTATGTTGATCAGGCAGTAGAAGGTAATAGGGTTGGGATTTTTTTTACTTAAAAACCTAATTCTTAAATGTTGGATTTCATAAAACATGGAGACAACTCAAGTATAAGACATGTTTATCAACCGATCAATAGCCTAAAATTATAAATACTTGCATTTGTAGTAAAGAATGCATGGCATAATTAGCACATTCTTAGCTTTTAGTTTAGAATTGTGAGCTCATTGTTTGATTTATTATTCTTTTAACTTATTTATGATATTTAGTATTTGTTTTCATGGTTTTAATCTACATTTGAGTTTGATTAAAGAGCTATTATCATTTTTATCTTCCTCTAATCACTTGCTCTCTTGTTATCATCTTGTTGCCTTATTCTCTAGTGGAATTTTCTTCTATATTTATGTACATTCTTACTATCATTGTTAATACCATGAGTTGCTAAGTAGTTTTTAGTGGATTTGTGGTAATGTGAAAGTTCTAATTGGTGAATATTTGTAGTTTTGATATGGTTTTGAGCATTTAAGTGGAATTTTGATGTTTGATACTCCATTTGATCTCTTTGAGGTGCTTGTTAATGAAATTATCAACAGGTTTTCCATGTAAATGTGAGATCGAGAGGAGATTAATCATAGGAATTACCTTTGATAGTTAATGGGTTTGCATAATTATGAGATCGAGAGGTGATTAATTGTGTAATTCCTTTATTGAGTCATTAAGTTAGTGAAGCGCTAATAATAGGTTCTTCTAACTATGAGAGCAAGAGGAGATTAGGTGTAGCCCATTGAATTGACATTACATAATGTGGTTTTAGTGGATTAGGATAGGTTATGAGATTAAGAGGAGACTAACCCCTTAATTCCTAAAACTAGGGCAATTAGCTTGTGATAAGAATCAAGTGTTTAACTAATTGTGTAGGAAAATGGGGCCAAAAAGAGATTTTTTGCTACATAATTGAGTGAGGTTCTTAAGCTTAAGTGAATTACGTCAAAGCCTAGTTAAAAACGATCCCCAATATCTTAACAGGATCCTCTCTCCACTACTTCAAAAGCATGTCATAAGCCTATGCCTTTAGCATTTTGTTAGTTGTTACTTTTTCCTCCCATCTAGTATTTCATTTACAATTCTCGATTCTCCTTTCAATCGCCCTGCTTAGAGTAACAGGTTAGGATTTAGTACTTAATAGCATGCCTTTTCCATAAAGAATTCAACTAGATGAATACATTCTAATATTATTATTGTAGACAATCTAACATACTAGTTGGTTAAGATGGCACCTTTCTGAAAATTTCCATTTGTAAAATTGAGTCTACGAGTTGCTCTGAGTCAATTTTTAATGCTTTTACCATAGACTAACTCATGTTTCAAAATTTTCATTTTTATTAGTACACCATGTCATGCATCAATATGCTATATAAGTGTTATCATATTCCTCCACACTTAAGCTTTTTCTTGTCCATAGGAAAAATATTCAAAACATTACTAGGAAAAGATTATCAGTTTCTCTTATAACATAGAAAAGTCCATATTTAACTCAAAGAGGTTTGCAATTGCCTTCAAAATTGCTCTTTCTTCTTTCATTAGTAATGTCGTTAAAGCACTTAGATATCAACACTGGAGAATTACTAAATTTCAAAATTCAATCTAAACAATCTAGAGTTGGCCTTATAACTTAAACAAAAATGTAGACAAACAATAACAAACTAAGAAAATGTTATAAGAATTTCACCACTTAAGCAAAAGATGAGAGAGATTCCTTGTACTATTTTTGCTACAAAAACTTAAACTACATATCACATCAACTGATCATCTAATTGTCTTCTTAGTATATACTTCCATGGAAGGATAGCTTAAGTTCAACCTTAAGTATTATGGGACTTTAGACCATAGGGATTTAACTACTCAAATTTAGCGGAGTAAACTAAGGTCATAAAAAACCATGTGTAAATTTTTTTTTAAAAAAAAAAGAAAATTCATTTGCTTATGTATAGTGAGATGCACATTTTTATAGTTATTCTCAACAAAAATGAGAAAGCTTAAGTATGTGGTATTAAATCAAAGTGTACTCATTAACATATAGCATTAAGTATCTCTTATTCTTTCCCTCCTACACATAAATTGTACATTATCCTCAATATAAACCATCATTAAGGCACAATATAATTAAAAAGGGAAAAGAAAAGTAAAGAAGAACTAAGATTCCTTGCTAGAGTGATCCTTCTCTTCAACTTCTTCAATGTCTTCTTCACCAAAGTCTTGCATTAGGGGTGGTGATTGTGACAAAGTAATCCAATGGTCTTCCAAAATTTCCTTAGCAACTAACCTAGTATGCCTAACCTCATGTTCTAACAACTTTTTGTGTTTTAATCAACTTCCTCATCATCTTTTTTAGCTTTCCCAACACCAAAGATCTAAGCTAGGAGGATGTAGAAGGCTTATCTCTTGTTGGCAGTAGTAAGGGGACATTAGCTACTTCCTCTTGAATTTCTTCTTCATAGGGTGTTGGAGGCAGTTGTGGGAGCTTCATTGCTTGAATAGACTTAATGCTCATGAAGGTAGGGTGATGGACCAACTCCATCTATAGATACCTCATTTTTGCCAATTTTTTTAATTAATTGAGCTAGGTTAATAAATAAAAAATAATAAAATAGAAAACAAAAATTAGAAGCAAAAATGAAAAATGAAAAAAAGAAAATCAAGTCATGTCGTAGCAAGTCGAGTCATGTTGTGTTGAATTGAATTGAGTTGGGTTGTCGGATTAGGTGATGATATAAGCTTAATTAACTTTGGGCCAGACCAATATAGAATAAAAATTCATCTAATTTAGGGGCTTAAATCAAATTAGGGAATTATTGGGCCAAATTATAGCTGATCGGATCAGGCCTTGAAAAGATAAAGAAACCCCAAAATAAATTAGGGTTTCTAGAAGTTAGAGTAAATCATTGATAAATCATAATCGTATATTCCGTATTTTCGATACGAAAGATTTGGTTTTGAGCTTATAAATAGCACATTGACAAGGGATTTGAGGACAGTTTTTCACTCTCTCAAAAAATACCCTCATACAATAAAACCACTACAAACCACCACTACAACCACCGAACACTACTGCAATAACCACCATAGGATCAGCCACTATTACATACAACACTGCCCATTGTCACCCAACTCTTGCCCACGTCACCTACAGTACCACTCGTAATCGCCCATGCACATACAGTCTCACCTAATGTCGCTAGATCCATTGCCCATAATGTCTGCGTACTTGCTAGTCGTCACCTACATCACTTCTGCACTGCCCATGCTTGCTTAACGCTTACCAGTGTCACCTAAATCGTTGCCCACACTCGCCCATGCACATCCCATCACTCTCCTACGATCGCCAGTGCACGCCTAGTTATTATCTAAACATCCCTTCACTGATTCACCAACTATCATGCCTATGATAAGTAGAAACGACAGTCGACGCACCAACCATCACACCTGTCATAAGTAGGAACAGAAACCAATACGCCCTTGATCATGCCCGTAATAAGTGGAAACAGAAGCCAACACGCCCTTGATCATGCTTGTGGGAAGTAGAAATAGAAACCAACACACGCTCAATTACGCCCTTAACCATCTAAAAATAGTGTTTGATACACAACTTGACTCGTAGGTAAAATTTCTTATTTTGTTATTTTTATTTTATTAGTTAAATTAATCATTTTTACTAACTTATTTAGTTTTTAGTGCAGGTTTTTATTGTTTTCATATTACGTGTTTTTATAAAAAAATATCAATTTTTAATAAATTTAGCTCAATTACTTTTTTAGTAAGATCGTGCCTTTTTTGGAAAATAAACATACCTAAATTATATCTTATCATTAGGATTTAGGAAAGAAATTTTTTTAGCACATAGGGGTTTTGGAAAAATAAAAAAAAAGATCTAAATTGAATTTTTTTCAAAAAGATTTAGTTAATTAGGGTTTTTTTATTTAATTCAAAAAAAGAATTACGGACGGTTTGATCTTGAGTAGCGGGTATGTAAATAACTTCGCAACAACTGTTAAAAAAAACTTCGTATTACAAAAAAAACAATAAAAAAAATCATTTTTTGTTACATTTTGTGAATTTAGGTATATTTTTAATATTTTTAGAAAAATTATAAAAATAAAGCTCATAAGTTTTTTCTTTAATTTTCTTATGCTGATTTAGTCTTAATAGGTTTGCCCCCAAACCCGATTTTTTGGTTCAATTTTCTAAAATTTAATTTTTTTAGAATATCTCTAGACTAATGATCAAATTACAGTTTTTGTATCCGAAAACCCTAATTTTATTTTTTACCAGTTGAACTGGTTGGTGACTTCAATTTTTAAATTTTTCAAGAAAAATATTTTCTTAATTTAATGTCAAGTAACTTATATAAAGCAAGTTAGGCTTGATATAGGTCAAATTATAGAAATCAAAATAGGGCTCGACAAAATTGGAGACTCCACTAGGGATGCTTGGTAGGCTAGCCGTGAAAAAATTTAAAAAAATTAATGATGGGTTTTTGTATTAGTATTTTCTTTTTGTTTCGTATTATAGTTGTACTAATTGTCTTTTAGTGATGTAGGCCTTAACAAGAAAAAGCTTGGCCCAATGGGCCCTCTAGGGGAATTAGGGGGTCTTTTTTTAACCATTTGTATGTTTAGATGTGATCGGACCAAGGCTACCTTAGGAACTTAGGATGGGTCACCATTGTGTAACTTTCAAGTCGCTAGGGTCTTTACCTTCGCTTGGCAGTGATAAGCGAGCCTACTCAAGCTTTGATGTCACCCACTAGGCTTCTCTTTGGAAAGCCTTAAAGCTACAGAGCCTAGGACCTATAGACCCCACCTTCTTGCATCATCCTTTTCGAAAAAAATGGGTAGTTATTCTTAAATTATAAGAAAAGCCCACTCAATCTGTAGTTAGCCTGATTTTATTCTTCAAGAAAGTGAAAAAAAAACCAGTAACCCTTATATATAAGTACTCACAAGGTTCATTTAAAAAAAAAAAATTCTATTTCAAACCTACTTATATAAAAAGGTGATCCTTGATCACAAATTCATCATACTTCCTATAATTTATTAACTATCATCCCCACTGCATTGCATTTTTTATATGTTAGATCATGTTCGTTTCTCGATAAATATTTTATTTCCTTATGTTATACGTGTTTTATTTTTTTATTTTATTGCTCCTTAATCAGTGAAAGGCTACACAATTTTGAAGAAAATATTTGAAAAAGCTACAAAATTATTAATATCATATCCAACCTTATTCTAAATTTAGTAACCTTATTGTAAATAATCGTTGCCTATTATTTTGTTTATATATATATATTTTTTGTAATATAGATATAAAGAGTTAAGGTAGTGTCCATTTAGAGCCCGTTCATGAAGTCTAGTTAGATAAGTACTCCTTCCTCAAGGTCATCCTAAGAGATTAGTTGAACTAGCTTCCACCTACCAAGTAAGATTACATTCGCAAGAAGATAGGGCTAGTCATGTCCCTTATGTAGGTCCAGCTCCACTAGTCTCTAATTTGGGCCCTTATCCATTACTGGGATCTAGAATCTGTAACTTTCAATTTCGGCCCACATATATTAACACCCACTATAGAAGAGTACTTATAGCTACTTAGTACCCCACCCCTAGAAGTAAGCATAGCTATCCCTAACTCAAAGTCCATATTAAGAAAGCTTTCATGGCATTGTTGGGAGTCAAGAAGTCAGCTTTAGTGTCATTTTTGTCTTTAGGGCTATAAATGTCTCAGCATCTTATGATTAGTGTAGTGGTTTTTAAGCCCAAATGCCTATCAAGGATATCGTTAGATCTTCTATAGAGGATATGAATCGTGGGCCGAAAAGAGGGTCAATGCATTTATTGTAGTAGTGTTTGGAATAGTGCTATTTCCCTGTAGATATGGTTAAGTCCATTATAGAGTTGCTAAGCTAGTGACTTAATTCCTAGCCGGTAAATCCTATATACCGGTGTTACTGGTAGAATAGTTATGGACACTCACCCACTTGAAGAAGTAAGGGTACAGTTATTTCACAACAAACCCTACAATCCTTGCCGTATGGTTTCTCAATCACACATAGGGGTATGGAAGGAACCTTCTCAGAGAGTCCCTTACTGAAAATATGAATCTAATTGACAACTTTGCCTACCACCTCAAGATACCAGATGAATCTTCTCAATCACTCATAAAGGCGTATTTTTCATGTTTTAAAGGGAAAATTAAGATAGAATTATTATAGATTTTATAGAAATCATTAAGAATTGGTACTTAATTATTTTCATTTGGACATTTCTAGAATTAGAGGATTCAAGAGTGGAATTACAAACTATTTAGAGGAATTTTAAGCAAATAAATGAAGTTCAGATCAATACATGCAAATTGGAATTAAAGGCAACAGACCTATCAATCGGCTTATAACTTACAACTTACACCAACAACCTTTGTTGGCTACGCTGCCAACCCTAGATGACTATGCCGTTAGCTTAAAAGCCAGCCTTACAATTATACTGCTAGCCTTCATAGTCGGCCTTCATTAAGAAAGAAACTTTACGTGAGTCAACTCTAATTTTTCATATAAATAGCTTATGTTTTATCATTTGAGAAACTTTTAGACACTTTTTCCTTAGATGTCAAGAGTTATAGAATAGTTTAAGATAGTTTTTGAAGAATTCTTTGGGAGAAGTGCTTTGATCATTGAGAAGATTTTGCTTTTACTGTAGAGACCAAAATTGAAGTTGCAATTGAAGATTACTTTTTTCTAACACAAAATTGGTGACACCTATTTCAATTATTCTTACACAATTTTGTGTATTACTTATGTTTTCAATTATGAATTTCCTTGCAATTTCAATTAGTATTTGTACTTTTGTTTTCAAATCCATGGCTGGTTAAATTTATTGGTGGGAATTGATGAAACCCTAGATAGTTAAGATGATGATTGTGTTCATGTTATAGGATTAAGAGATATATGGATGATTCATGATTGCAATTTTTATGATTTCGATTATAATTGTTAGAAATCCTAATGATATGGGAGTTAATTAAGGTTTGTTAGAAAATCTTAGTTGATTTGGTTAATCAATGTGGAAGCAGAGTTAATTGAATTAATTAGAAATTATCTAAAGATTAATGTGATGTTCAGCGATTGATTTTTCACTAAGACATTAGGGATAATTGATTTAGGACATTAGATAATCATAGTATCAGAAGATATATAATTATAATTTAGAGTCTACTGTTAATTCAAAGATGTGAAAGTTGACTAATTAATTGGGGGCTTTAAATTCTTAAGTTTTAAGGTATATTAATTTTGCTTGAATGACCATATAGCTATTAATCTACATAATATGATAATAATTTGATTTGCATAATCTAGGGTGGATTCTGTTTTCCCACAATTCTCAATTGATTGTTTAATATTAGATTTTTCATAGTTATTTTCTTTTCAATAGTTTTAGGTAATTATTAAATTAATTAATTTAATTTTGATTTCCTAAATATTGATAACAACTAGCATAAGATTAGTAATTTCTTAGTCTTCGAAAGATCGACCACCCTACTTTTTCTATATTACTTGATTCCAATACAATATACTTACTGGAATATTCGCAATTTATATATTTATATATATATATATATATATATAGTTTAAGCAAATTAAGTTTTTGGCACCATTGTCGGGACTAGAAATATTAAACCTTTTAGTTCTGTTGGTAATTTAGGTGCACTTGATGATATGTGTTATTTTTGCTCTTCTTTGCTGGTGTTTTATGCACAAGAGTAAAAGTACTGAAATTTTACCACTAGATTCAGAAATAGAGCACACTTTGCATTAGTTGAGGTGAGAGAATAGAAGAAGAATAGATAAGATGGTAGGTAACGAAGGTAATAATGAGATACAAGAAGTTTCGCGAGCACTATGAGATTATATAGTACCCACGGTGATAGGTTTAGCTATAAGGAGGCCCACTATTCAAGCTAGTGACTTTAGGTTAAAGCCATCCCTTTTTCAGATGCTTCAGATGAATTAGTTTAGAGGATATCCCAATAAAAATCCTGACGAGCATATTGTAGGATTCCTTCAATACTGCAATACAGTGAAGATGAACAATGTGACAAACGAAATTATCATATTACAGCTCTTTCCCTTTTTACTAAGGGATAGAGCTAGAGCTTGATTTCATTCACTACCATAAGAGTCTATCACCACCTAGGCTGATCTTTCATCGAAGTTCTTAAGGAGATTTTTCCCACCAGCTAGGATTGCAAAATTAAGGAACGACATCACTAACTTTACCAAGTTTAGCAGTGAGTTACTTTATGAAGCATAGGAGAGATTTAAGGAGGCGATTAGAAAATGCCCACATCATAGCTTGCCAGACAATCTCCTGATTGGGATCTTCTATCTCAATATAGACAAGACATTGAGGTCCCTAGTTGATGCTACAACTAGAGGTGCTCTAATGGGAAAGACATATAATAAAGCAAGCACACTAATAAAAGAAATGGCCTCTAATGCATATAACTAGCAAAACAAGAGAAGCAAGTTAGGAGTAGCAGCAGCCAGTGACAATAGCACTGTATCTCAATTAACAGCTCAAATAGCAACTCTCACTACTCAGGTAAGCAAACTCACCTCAACACAATCTTTTAATGCTAACCCTATTGTTTTTTGTGAGTTATGTTCAGGACCACATTCGACTCTTGAATGTTTAATTGGGAATCACTCAGCTCCAACCAGTGCAAAACAAGTGAATTTTGTCAACAATTTTCAATGTGGCAATCAAGGACCATATTCGAATACATATAATCCTGAGTAGTCTAATCATCTAAATTTCTCATGGAGAAACAATAACAATGCATTCCAACCACCACCTAGATTCCAAAAGCAAGGTCCTGCTCAAAACTCTCCACCTTAGTAAAATCAATCTTGAATGGAAGAGCTCATGTTGAGCTATATGCAAAAAACTGACACCTTACTGCATAATCAATAGGCGACTATTCGAAACTTAGAGAATTAGATTAGTCAGATTTCTCAATAGTTGAGCAATAGACCATTAGGATCTTCACCTTATAATACTGAAGAGAACCCTAGAGGTGTCAATGCTATTATGCTAAAGAGTAGAAAAGCATTAGAAACAGTTGATAGACCAGTTGAAGAAAAGGTGGAGATTCCAAAGGTAGAAAAAGGGAAGGAGGTGGAAGAGGAACCAACACAAAAGTCACCAAAAGTAAAACCGTATATCCCTCCAATCCCCTTTCTAAGAAGATTGAAGCTACAGTAGCTAGACACTCAATTTGCTAAATTCCTAGATGTCTTCAAAAAGCTACAAATCAACATTCCTTTCACAGAAGCACTGTAGTAGATGCCTTCCTATGCCAAATTCATAAAGGATTTGCTCACCGGTAATGCTTATAGGGGAGTACTCCATGATCCTTCAAAAAAATTTATCCACCTAACTTAGAAAACAAAGAGATCAAGGGAGTTTTACTATTCTTTGCACTATAGGAAATTTTCATTTTGATAAGGTTCTTATTGATTCAGGTGCAAGTATAAATTTAATGCCCTTGTCTATTTTTAAGAAGCTAAGACTTGTAAGGTGACTAAGTCACCTTGCAACTTGCCGATAGGAGTATCAAATACCCAAAGGGTATTGTTGAGAATGTCTTAGTGAAGGTAGACAAATTTATCTTCCTAGTCAACTTTATAGTCCTGGAGATGGAAGAAGATAGAAAGGTACCCATGATCCTGGGCGGACCATTTCTTGCAACAGGTAAGGCATTGATAAACATGGAACAAGGTAAGTTGACTTTAAGAGTTATGAACGATAAGGTAATGTTTAATGTTTATGAAGCCATAAAGCATTTTGATGAGTGCAAATCTTGTTACACTATTGACATGTTTGATGAGATTACCTATGAGTTTATAGAAGAAAAAGCAAGATTGGATACTATGGAATTAGTTCTTAGGGATCTAGATTATTAGAGCGATGACATTGAGCTTAAAGAAGAAGGTAAGGAATAGGTGTTAGAAATCAAAGCTTGATACTATGAAGAACTTGGCACCAGTGAGCAAAAGCTAGTTCCATCTTTGACACAACCTTCGGTGCTTGAACTTAAACCTTTACCTAGTCATTTAAAATATGTGTATCTTGGAACAAATGATACTTTGTCAGTAATTATCTCCTCCTCTTTGATAGGTGACCAAGAGAAACAACTTCTAGGAGTTTTGAGAGAGCATCAATAAGCCCTCGGGTGGACCATTGCCGATATAAAGGGGATTAGTCTCTTAATTTGTACTCATAAGATATTGCTTGAGGCTGAGTTCGAACCCACAGTATAGCCACAGAGACGACTCAACCTAACTCTCAAGGAGGTTACGAAGAAAAAATTACTTACATTGCTAAATGTAGGTATTATCTACCTTATCTCAGATAGTAAATGGGTTAGTCCCATTCAGGTAGCACCAAAAAAAGGTGGTATGACTGTGGTTAAAAATGAGGTTAATGAGTTAATCCCTACTCGCACTGTAATCGAGTAAAGAGTTTGCATAAATTATAGAAAACTGAATGATGCCACCCGTAAAGACCATTTCCCCCTCCCTTTCATAGATGAGATGTTAGAAAAACTTTTAGGGCATGATTATTATAGGTTTTTAGATGGATATTCTGGCTACAATCAAATTCATATCACATCTGAAGACTAGGAGAAAACCACTTTTACATGTCCTTGTGGCACTTTTACCTTTAGGAGAATGCCCTTTGGTCTCTATAATGTACCCACGAATTTTCAAAGATGCATGATGTTTATATTTTCTAACATGTTAGAAGATTTTATTGAAATATTTATGGATGACTTCTTTGTCTTTAGGAAGTAATTTTATTCTTGTCTAACTAATTTAGGTTATGTACTTAAAAGGTGCATAGAGACTAATTTACTTCTGAACTGGCAAAAATGCCATTTTATGGTAAGAGAGGGAATAGTCTTATGTCATAAGGTATCAAAAAAGGGGGTTGAAGTTGATAGAGTCAAAGTTGAGATAATAGAGAAGTTGCCAGCACCTACTTTAGTAAAAGGAGTCAGGAGCTTCCTAGGGCATGCTAGCTTTTACAAGAGATTTATTAAAGACTTCTCTAAAATCTCTAAACCTATTTGTAATTTACTTGAAAAAAATTCTACCTTTGTTTTTTTATGACAATTGTTTATGAGCATTCAATCTATTAAAAGAGAAGCTTACTTTGGCACTACTAATCGTTGCAACTGACTGGGAGCTTCTTTTCGAGATGATGTGTAATGCTAGCGACTATACTGTAGGAGCAGTACTTAGGTAGAGGAGAGATAAGTTATTTCATGTTATATACTATACGAGCAGAGCTTTGGATGAGGTGCAAAGAAACTATGCCACGATAAAGAAAGAACTTTTAGTGGTTATAGTCGCTTGTGACAAGTTTAGGCCTTATCTCATAGATTCTAAGATCATAGTATACATAGACCATGCTACTCTGAAATATTTATTTGCTAAAGCTGATGCTAAACCTAAGTTAATTCGATGGATCTTATTACCACAAGAACTTGACCTTGAAATTGGAGATAAAAAGGGAATCTAAAATGTAATTGTTGATCATTTATCTCGATTACAATTGAAGTGTTTAGAGCCACCCATTAATGAAAAGTTCCCTGATGAACAATTGTATGTAGTAGAGATCTAAGAATTACCTTAGTATGCTGATATAGTTAATTACCTTGTTAATAAAATCATACCATACGATTTCTCATTTCAAAAGAAAAAAAAGTTTTTACATAACATGAAATTTTATTTCTAAGATGAACTGTATCTTTTTAAAAGCTATGCTAACCAAATAATTAGACGTTGTGTGCTTGAAACAGAACAATATAGGATAATTTAGCACTGTCATTCTAAAGAAGTAGGGAGTCACTTTGGTGTAGAAAGAACTATAACTAAAATTTTGTCTTGTGGATTTTATTGGCTTAGTTTGTTTAGTGATTGCAAGAATTATGTTATGTCTTATGCTCAATGCCAAAGGACCGGGAATATTTCTAAGAGACATGAATTACCATAAAAGAGTATTCTAGTAATTAAGCTTTTTAATGTATAGGGAATAGACTTCATAGGCCCTTTCCTTTTATCTTTTTCAAATAAATATATACTTCTGGCAGTAGATTATGTTTCAAAATGGGTAGAAGCAGTAGCTCTACAAACTAACGATGCTAGAGTAGTAATTAAATTTTTGAAAAAAAAAAAATATTTTTTCTAGGTTTGGGGTACCTAGGGCTATTATAAGTGATAGGGAGTCGCATTTTTGTAATAGGCAATTTCAAACACTATTAACAAAATATGGAGTCACTCATAAACTTACCACCCTGTATCATCCACAAACTTATAGACAAGTTGAAGTATCCAATAGAGAGATTAAGTGTATCCTAAAAAAGATTGTTAATGCATTCAGGAAAGACTAGTCACTAAAACTTGATGATGCATTGTGGGCTTATAAGATAGCTTTTCAAACCCCTATAGGAATGTCCCCATACAAAATTGTTTATGGTAAATCATATCGCCTACCTGTAGAGGTTGAGCACAAGGCCTATTGGGCCATAAAATACCTTAATTTTGATTTACAAGCTACAGGTGAAAAGTGATTGCTCCAATTGAACCAGCTGGACAAGATTAGAGAAGAAGCTTATGAAAATGCTAGGATCTACAAAGAGAGAGCCAAGTGATAGCATGACAGGAACAATTAATAAAGGGAGTTTGTGCCTAGTCAGAAAGTGTGATTATACAACTCTCGATTGAACTTGTTTCCAAGTAAGTTAAAATCTTAATGGTCTGGACCATTTGAAATAGCTAATGTTTTTCCTTATGGTATAGTTGAGTTAAAGGTAAGAGATAATCGCACTTTCAAGGTAAATGGTCATCTCCTCAAACATTATTTTGAAGGAGAAAGCATAGACGGTGACACTACTATGGTGGTGAGCGAAGACCTACAGTAAGATTAGAAAAGTTGAGCTAGCGATTATAAACTAAGCATTTCATGAGAGGTAACCCATCTCTAACCAAACTAATTTTTATATTATTCTTTTTATTCATTATTAATTAATTTTATTTCAAAAAGGAAAAAAAAGAGAGTAGCAACACTAATAAAAACAATTAGATATTTACATGCTTTTCTTTTTTTATTATTATTATGTTATTTTCATTTCTTTTTCTTTTATTTAGCTAATTGGTTATTTTTATTTAATACCCATTTGTTTGGGTAAATCTGGATCATTAGCTCTAATATGTACTTTTTAGTACACTTTTATGCTATCTTTGCTATTTCATACGTTTGATGAGGTAGGTTAGATCTGAATTCTATGATAGCAATGATCTTATGCTTAGAATTTTCATTGTTGTTGAAAGTTTGAATCTAAGGGAGTACTAGTTTTTCATTTTTTATTGCTATGAATTTTTGTTTCCTCTTGCATATTGAATAGAAGACAGCGTAGACACTATCTATTCTATAGTGGGGGAAGGAATTATAGGAAATGAAAATATCAATTCTAATGCTAGTTTTTGTTTAAAATAGTAATACTTTCCTATCATAAACTTTACTTGTTCTTAAATTTTTTGTTTTGAATCTAGAGACTATACAAAGAAATTGTTGATAGCATCTTATTGTGATTTGAATAATTGACTCACTAAGATACCCCACTCACTAATGTTGAGATTTTTATACTTAGTTAAAATTAATTAGTCAATTCCTTAGGAACCTAATTTACCTAGTTTTTAACCTTAGAATTTGAAATTTAAAAGTCAGTCGAGTCCTTAAGTGAAAAGTAAACAAGTTCACTTCTACATGGTCTTTTTAGTTGTTCTAACGGCACTTTAAAACTTAGTGAAAGAGGTAAGTGAAGCTTTGAACTTAGTGATTCTTATAAAAAAAGTTTGAAAAATTATAGTGAGCATTCAAAATAAAAATGAAAATGAGAGCCTTTACTCCAATAACTTAAGAAATTGAGTTAAGAGTATCCTAACTTGAATGTTAAAGTGAGAAAGAGTTCGTAGGGGTCCCTTTAAAACCTAATCACTTAGGTGATGAGCCTGACATGTGCTGACTCAATGCACTCATTATAACGGAAAGGGTAGAAAGGCAAAAGTTTAGTATCTGAACTAGAAAGAAAAGAAAAGAGAAGAAGGTGAATGGAAAATGGAAATTTGAATGCAATTCAAGAAATGAATTAAGGCTTGTAATAAAGGAAGAAAATCTAGGGACAGAGCAGATACCATATGCTTTCACTACTTTGTTAATTTGTTTGTCGGAATAATTAGATGGATAATATGCTTATTAACAACTATAAAGTTTAAATGGGTGTTTTTCCTTTTAGAATTGAGTATCTACTTTTGAAATAGAAATCTTAGGTTAAATGCTTAGACTAAAATTTGTTTTCTTTAGAATAGCTGATTAATTTCAATTGTAGTACTCTAATCACATATTTCGAATTGGTTAGAGTAGTGGGCATTATAAATTAGTGAGTTTGAAAATATGAAATATCAGATGTCTTGGATTAGCAATTGGAAACTTTATATTTTCAATGATAGATTTCTTTAATTCTGTTTATTCACTTGAGGACAAGCAAAAGTTCAAGTGTAGGGGAGTTGATAAAGGCATATTTTTCATGTTTTAAAGTACAAATTAAGTTAAAATTATTATAGATTTTATAGAAATCATTAAGAATTGGTTCTTAATTATTTTCATTTGGATATTTCAACAATTAAAGGATTCAAGAGTGGAATTACAAACTATTTAGAGGAATTTTAAGCAAATAAATGAAGTTTAGATCAATACATACAAATTGGAATTAAAGGCAACCAGCCTATCAATCGACTTACAACTTATAACTTACACTAGTAGCCTTTGTTGGCTACGCTACTAGCCCTAGATGACTATGTCGTTGGCTTAAAAGCTGGCCTTGCAATTATACTACTAACCTTTATAGCCAGCCTTCATGAAAAAAGAAACTTCACGTGAGTCAACTCTAATTTTTCATATAAATAGCTTATTTTTCATTGTTTAAGAAACTTTTAGACACTTTTTCCTTAGATGTCGAGAGTTGTAGAATAGTTTAAGATAGTTTTTGAAGAATTCTTTGGGAGAAGCGCTTTGATCATTGAGAGGATTTTGCTTCTACTGTGGAGACCAAGATTGAAGTTGCAATTGAAGAGTACTTTTTTCAAATACAAAATTGGTGACATCTATTTCAATTATTCTTACACAATTGTACGTATTACTTATGCTTTCAATTATGAATTTCCTTGCAATTTCAATTAGTATTTGTATTTTTGTTTTCAAATCCTTGGCTGGTTAAATTTATTTGTGGGAGTTAATGAAACCCTAGATAGTTAAGATGATGATTGTGTTCATGTTATAGGATTAAGAGATATATGGATGATTCATGATTGTAATTTCTATGATTTCGATTATAATTGTTCAATCGATTATAATTGTTAGAAACCCTAATCATACGGGAGTTGATTAGGGTTTGTTAGAAAATCTTAGTTGATTTGGTTAATCAATATGGAAGCAGAGTTAATTGAATTAATTAGAAATTATCTAAAGATTAATGTGATGTTCGGCGATTGATTATTCACTAAGACATTAGGGATAATTGTTTAGGACATTAGATAATCATAGTATCGAAAGATATATGATTATAGTTTAGAGTCTACTGTTAATTGGAAGATGTGGAAGCTAACTAATTAATTAGGGGTTTAAATCCTTACGTTTTAAGGTATATTAATTTCACTTGAATGACCATATAGCTATTAATCTATATAATATGGTAACAATTTGATTTACATAATCTAGGGTAGATTTTGTTTTCCCATAATTCTTAGTTGATTGCTTAATTTTAGATTTTTCATAGTTATTTTCTTTTCAATAGTTTTAGAGTAATTATTAGATTAATTAATTTAATTTTGATTGCCTTGATATTGATAAGAACTAGCTTAGGATTAGTAATTTTTTAGTCCTCGAGGGATTGACCACCTTACTTTCTCTATATTACTTGATTCTGATATAGTATACTTATTAGAGTATTCGCAATTTATTTTTATATGTATATATAGTTCAAGCAAATCAATAGTCCAGACTTTTCTGAACAACTTGACTAGGCTTACCTTAAGTTGGTACGCCCAATTGGATCTGAATGAGATTGATACTTGGGATAAATTAGTACAGGCTTTCTACAACCAGTATAAATTTAACATCGAGGTAGCCCCCGTCCATGTAGGATTTGAATAATCTATGAAAGAAGGCCAATAAAAACTTTAATGAGTATGCTTAGGGATAGAAGGGCATGGCAGCTAGGGTGAGTCTACCCTTAACCGAGAAGGATCTTACCTTCACTTTCATCAACACTCTTGGGAGCCCCTATTACCAACATCTTATCAGGTACCCTAACTCTAACTTTGTAGAAATTGTAGCCTCAAGGTGCTGAATTGAGGAAACTATTGCTATTAGGAGGCTTCCTAATCTTGAAGCAACTGAGAAGAAGACACCTCCCCCAAGATTTTCCAAAGAAGTCACCATAAGCATTGTCAATACCGGCAACCTTATCAGACATGTATCCCTAATGGCCATGATGAGAGGATCTAATCCCCCACTAAATCCGAATTAGAATAATTGCTTACAAAGAATACAGTTCATATACATCCCCATTCCTCTAAGCCAGGTTCCCATACGATTAAAGAAAGAGAACCTTTTGACATTTGAAATATCAAAGGAAGGACAAAGATCGAAGGATTATAACCTAGAGCTTCAATGTGATTATCATCTAGGGCAAGTGAGGCACTCCACGAATCAGGTTGGAGACATAGACACAAGATCTAAGACAATATTGACACCAAATTGGTTCATTGGATTTCATTTAGACTCCCACTCACAATGTAGGTAGCAACCCTTTACTGAATCATGGAAATTCAATCAATATAATCATTACTGAAGTTTCTGAACTGGAGATTGATCTAGATAGTCTCCCCATCACTATTTAGGAGATAGCTTAGAATCTGAGGCAAGCCAGGCACTTGTAGAATATGAATCTCAAGGAAATAACCCAAACTAAACTAGCGATATATCAATTGTTGAAGGATGGGAAGATAAAGAAAGTAGATATCATGGCTATGACGATTCCAAAACCACAAAAGAGAAGTACTTAGAAGGAGCTTAGGAAAAGATATGAAGCTGGAGATCTGATAGTTGATACCCTAGGAGAACCGTCAAGGAAGTTTGACCATTTAGTGGATTACACTGGTTCGCCCATCATATACGTTGACGCCCTACCCACTAGATGGGGTCCAGAATTTGAGGAAGAAGACAAAATTATTGTAGAAGCTAAGAAGATGGCTGTGATGGTTAGAATGATTGGAGATGAGCCCAAGCCATTGGTTTTTGAGTATGATGGGAAGACTAAGAAGGTTGAGGAATTGGGAAAGCCTAAGAAGATTGCTTTCAATATCCTAATAGCCCTAGAGAATTACAAAGTAGTACCTTTGGATTACCAGGCGGTGAATCAGACAACCAGAGCCTCATCACCCATGGACGGTAGGCTTATGCACTCGGGACAAGTTTATGGTCAAAATGAGGAAGCTAAGAGGAAGTTCATTATAGAAGAGGCTTCTCGAAAGATCTTTGAAGATACGGATGGTAAAGATTAAAATGTTGTTAAGAAAGTAATGAAGGCTAGTGAGTATAAGATAATGGACCAGTTAGCCAAAGTACTAGCCCAGATCTCTCTAATAGGCCTATTGTTGTTATCAAATACTCATTAATCAAACTTCTGAAAGATGTCAAAGTACTTAAAGGGATTTCTACTGAGAAGCTAGGATTGGTAGTGAACTCAATATTTGTGATGGACCAGATTTCATTCTCGCCAGATGAGCAAGGAGAAGAAGGAGACCAGCACACGAAGCCCCTTTTCATAGTAGTCAAGTATGTAGGGAAAGTGGTTGCTCGATTTCTAATAGATAATGGGTCATCACTGAATGTATGTCCCTTAGCGACACTAAATTTACTCAGAGTCGATGCAACTGAGATAAAGCCCAACTCAATTTCAGTAAGAGCTTTTGATGGATCAAAAAAAGAGATAATTAGAGAAATTACGTTACAAGTTGAGATTGGCCTACAAATGTTCACTATTCCCTTTCAAGTTCTGGATATACCATGAACATTCAACCTTCTGTTAGAAAGACTGTGGATTCATTCAACAAGGGAAATTTTATCTAGTATACGCTAGAATGTGAAATTCATTGCCAATGGGCAGTTTGTTACTATTCTTTAGGAGCAAGACTACAAGATTTACAAAGACACGACTATTCCTTACATCAAGGATGAAGAATTGGAAGAGCCAGCGTTGTAGATTTTCGATGAAGTTAGTGTGGTCGAAGAAGCAAGATAAGGGGCATGGGGTCATTTGAAATAGCCTAAGTAGCATATTAGAACGTTTAGACTTAGGTATGTGCCTACTAAAGAGGAGATTTAAGAAATGAAGGCCAAAACCAAAAGAGGAGATCAGCTGTACCATGCTCATATGGAATTTCTGGACATTTGCCAAACATTCCCAACACCAGTTGGTGTTCAAGAACCCAAAGTAGCTAGTCAATCTAAGGCCTTGACTCAATAATGGAGCATCAATCTAGACAAAAAGGAAGATATTGGCATACCATTTTCCCTGTGCAACTAGTTTTTCGTTCCTATTAATAAGTCTCTTTAGAAACACAAAATTAGATTAATTAGGAGCATTCAATTTTGATAATTAGTCCGATTAGTTAAACTTTTTCTTTCAGACAATTTGAATTCATTCATCCAATAAAATTCTATCAATTCTTCTTTATTATTTATTCGTTGTCCTTTTCTTTTTCTGTTTACTCTTTTGATCCAATAAAAATGATGAACATAATGGATATCTCATGTATGTAAGCGATGAAAGTACCAATATCACCTTCGACCCTGCTGGGTCAAACTTTGGAGATGATATTGAGAGTCCAAACGAAATTCAAGAGAGTTGGCATTGACATGAACAAGGTAGATTAATTATTGACGAATCGATGGTTGTGATCAATTTAGCGACAAAAGAGAATCCACGAAACTTGAAAATTGGTAGTAATTTAATGAATAATAAAAAACAGAAGTTGTCACAATTGTTATCAAAATACTTTGACATATTTGCTTGGTCTTATAAAGATATGTTCGGTTGAGATTCATCTATTATGGTTCATAAATTGCCAACCAGGGAGGAAATTAAACTAAAAAGACAAAAGCTTAGACAATTTAGGCTAGATACACTTCTCAAAATAAAAGAAAAAGTGAAGAAGTTGTTAGATGTCAGGTTCATAGAAGTGTTAAATTACCTCGAATGGGTAGCCAATGTGGTGCCAATGTTGAAGAAAAATGGGAAAGTTAGGATTTGCATAGATTTTTGTGATTTAAACCTAGTGAATGTAATGGATAACTTTCCTATGCTGCATATTGACATATTAGTGGATAACATAGCTAGAAACCATCTTTTCTCATTTATGGATGGTTTGTTGAGATATATTCAAATTAAAATGGTGGAAGAAGATAAAATCAAAACAACTTTCGTTACCACTTGGGGAACGTCTCTTTATCTTGTGATGCCTTTCGGATTGAAAAACGCTAGAGCAACTTATCAGCGTGCTATGGTTATCTTGTTTCATGACATGATGCATTAGGAAATCGAGGTTTACGTAGATGATATGATCGCTAAATCCGAGGATGAAAATCATGTGGATATTTTGCGTAAGCTATTCAAATGGTTGAGGAAGTTCCAATTGAAGTTAAATCCTAAAAAGTACACCTTTAGAGTAACTTCAGGCAAGTTGTTGGGTTTTGTAGTTAGTAGAAAAGGAGTCGAAGTAGACCCAGATAAAGTCAAGGCAATCATAAACATGCCAACACCTAAGATTGTAAAAGAAGTTTAAGGACCATTAGGAAGGTTAAATTACATTTCTCGGTTTGTATCGCAATTAACTGATAGATGCAAGTTGTTATTTAAACTTTTGAGGAAAAATGCGGCCATCGAATGGGATGAAGAGTATGAGCGAGCAATTGCTAAAATCAAAGAGTATCTCATGAATCCTTTCGTACTAGTCACTCCTACACTAAGACAGCCTTTGATTCTCTCCTTATCAATCCTTCCTGAGTCAATGGGACGCATGCTGGGGCAAAAAGATAAAATAGGAAGAAAAGAGCATCCTATATACTATTTGAGCAAGAAATTCATAAAAGGTGAGCAAAAATACTTAGAAGTGGAAAGAATGTATTGTGCCTTAGTATGGGTGATGCATAAGCTCAAGTAGTACACTCTTTATTATTCAATAGAGTTATTAACAAGACATGACCCTTTAAGGTATTTAGTAGAAAAACCAGCATTGATTGGAAAAATATAGAGCATCTTATATACTATTTGAGCAAGAAATTCATAAAAGGCGAGCAAAAATACTTAGAAGTGGAAAGAACGTATTGTGCCTTAGTATGGGTGATACATAAGCTCAAGCAGTATACTCTTTATTATTCAATAGAGTTATTAACAAGACATGACCCTTTGAGGTACTTAGTAGAAAAGCTAGTGTTGATTGGAAAAATATCGAAGTGGTAGATGCTACACTCTAAATTTGATATTAAGTACGTAAGTTAGAGTATAGTCAAAGGGTAGGTAGTGGTTGATCAATTGGCAAAATACTCATTAGAAGATGATGATGATAGTTTAGAAGCACAATTTCTCGATGAAAATGTGATGATGGCAAATGAATTAAGCAGTGAAAAATTGAGGTGGAAAATGTATTTTGATGGAGCAGCCAATGTGTTTTGATGTGGGATAGGAGCAGTACTAGTATAACTTGATTTCCATATAGTAACAAGATTAACATTCCCATATATTAACAACATAGCAGAATATGAAGCCTGCATTTTAGGGCTCAAAATGGCGCTACATATGGGAATACAACAGTTAGAAGTATATAGAGATTCTTCCCTTGTAATTCTCCAGATCTTAGGAGAATATAAGACGAAGGATGAGAAATTGATACCTTATCATGAACATATAGGAAAGCTAATTGAAAAATTCCAAAAGATTTCATTTACTTACATTCTAAGAATCCAAAATCAATTTGTCAATGCATTAGCTACATCAGCGTCAATGGTGAAAGTCATAGATGGGATAGAAATTCATCCCTTAAAGATTGAAATGGAAGAAAAACTAGCTTTTTGCTTTGTAGTTGAAGAGAAGGGAACAAAAGAATCTTGGTATCATGATATTAAAAAGTAACTTCAAACGAGGGAGTTTCCTAAAGATGTTGATAGAAAAGATAGAAAAACGTTAAGAAGATTGGCTACTCATTTCCTGTTAAGCGAAGCCACATTGTACAAGAGATCATTAGATGCAATACTGCTAAGCTGTGTAGATGAAGAAGAAGCCGAGAAATTAATGAAAAAAGTACATGAAAGAGTTTGTGGTCCTTACATGAATGGGTATATGTCGACCAGAAAGATCATGACAATGGGGTATTTTTGGATGACAATGGAATCAGATTGTATCAAGCACGTGAGGCATTGCCACTTGTGTCTATGTACACTAAAAAATCAATACTCCTCCCTAAGAATTGCATGTGTTATCACTCCTTAATCTTTCTCAATGTAGGGAATTGACATGATCGGTCCAATTTCGCCGATAGCTTTAAATGGACATAGATTCATTTTAGTCGCAATCAACTATTTTACTAAGTAAGTAGAAGCAATGTCGTATGCCATGGTGACCAAAGGAGTAGTGACAGATTCTTGAAAAGAGATATTATTACAAGATACGGTGCACCTAAGTCTATTATTATAGACAACAGGACAAATTTGAATAACAAGTTGATGGATGAAGTGTGTTGCCAATTCAAGATCAATCATAGAAACTCAACTCCATATCGACCTCAGATGAATGGAGCAGTTGAAGCCGCTAATAAGAACATCAAAAGGATCATTGAGAAGATAGCAATCACTTATAAAGACTGGCATGAGATGCTTCCCGTTGCTCTCATAGCCTATAGAACCTCAATTAGAACCTCTACTGGTGTGACACCATATTCATTGGTGTACCAAACTGAAGTGGTACTACTGGTGGAAGTAGAAATACCTTCATTCTAAGTATTGGTGAAAACTTAGCTTGATGAAGTAGAGTAGGTGAAGAAGCGGATGGAACATTTGAACCTCCTAGATGTGCGAAGACTTACAGCAATATGTCTTGCTCAGTGCTACCAACAATAGATGATCTGAGCTTTTAGCAAGAAAGTAAGCCTAAGGTACTTTAAAGAAGGAGACTTAGTGCTAAAGAAAACATTACCAAACACAAAAGACCTTAGGGGTAAGTTTTCTCCGAATTATAAAGGCCCTTATATGGTAAAAAGGGTATTATCAGGAGGTACATTAGTGCTGATAGAGATGGATGGTCCGGAATTATGGGGACCAGTAAATTGAGATGCATTCAAGTTGTATTATCCATGAAAACTGAGTTTAATAAAGATTTCAATTTTTTCTTGAATAGTTTGTGGTTAATCTTTCATGGTTTACAGGTAAAGTTGATATCCATGAATGTTTTTGAATTCGGATGGTCATTGACCAACAAACACTTCACTAATAAACCCTTGAGTACTATGTTTTTCTAGCCTCATACACTGAAACACCAAACCCTCACCAATGAATCACCAAAAAAAAAAGAAAAAGAAATTGAATGTTCTTAATAATTTAATTTTGTTTCTTTTGAAAAGAGATTTATCATTCAAAAGTCATTAAGAGTGCAAATTGAAATTTGGTGTCGAACAAAGCAAATTCAAGGCATGAGCATGGTCCAGTTACAAAACTCAAAAGTTTAGGAGATTTTAGAGAGAGAAAAAAAATTAAAAAGAAGAAAAGAGGTAAAAAGAAAGAAGAAGCAATTACAGTCCTTTGGTGAAATTCTGCTGATTGAATGAGTTAATATCGAGAGTCGATGTAAGCTTGCCAATTAGTTTCTATCTAAAAAATTCTTCAGTCCTAGAAAAAATAATTTTAAAAGTCTTTGGAAAGAGATTTAGAAGAATTAAACTAGTTTTTGAAACCAATCTTGAAGGGATCTATCCTCTTTGGATTAACCAAAACAAATTTCAACGAGATCTATCATCTTCAGAATAGCCAAAACAAATCTTGAAGAGATCTATCCTCTTCGGATTAGCTAAAACCAAGTCAAATCTCAAAGAGATCTATCATCTTCGGATCAACCAAAACCAATTTTTAAGAGATCTTTCCTCTTTAGATTAACCAAGTCAAATCTCGAGGACATCTATCCTCTTCGGATAAACCAAGACAAATCTCGAAGAGATATGTTCTCTTTAGATTAACGAAAACGGATCTAGAAGAGATCTATCCCCTTCGGATTAACCAGAATGAATCTTGAAGAGATCTATCCTCTTTAGATTAGTTATTAAAGTCAAGATGAATCTGAAAGAGATCTATCCTCTTCATATCATCCACCAACCAAAACAAAGTGAGAATTTCGAAGAGATCTATCTTCTTCAAGTCACCAAAGTGAAATTAGGTTTTGAAGATATTTATCCTCTTTAGATCACAAATCAAAATGAATCTCAAAGAGATCTATCCTCTTCGGATTAAACTAAAAGGAATCTTGAAGAGATCTATCCTCTTTAGATTATCCACCAAAACAAATTTTTAATCTTGAAGAGATCTATCCTCTTCAGATTATCCAAGTCGAGTTTGGCAAAAATGGGTATCTCTTTTGTCTTTATAGGAAAGTTCTAATCAAACTTCACTACAAAGAGGGGCAGTTGTAGATACCTCATTTTTGCCAAATTTTTTTATTAATTGTGCCAGGTTAATAAATAAACAAGAAAATAAAAAATAATAAAATAAAATTAGAAGAAAAATGAAAAATGGAAAAAAAAATGAAAATCAAGTCAAGTTGTAATAAGTCGAGTCGTGTTGTGTTGAATTGAAATGAGTTGGGTTGTTAGATTAGGTGACTATTTAGGCTTAACTAACTTTGGGCTAAACCAATATAGAATAAAAATTCATCTAATTTAGGGGCTCAAATTAGATTAGGGAATTATTGAGCTAAATTGTAGCTGATTAGATCGGGCCTTGAAAAGGTAAATAAAGCCTAAAATAAATTAGGGTTTTTAGAAGTGAAAGTAAATGATTGACAAATCATAATCATATCTTCCATATCTTTGATACAAAAGATTTGGTTTTGAGTTTATAAATAGCATGTCGACAAGGGATTTAAGGATGGTTTTTCAATCTCTCAAAACATAATAAAACCACCATCACAACCATTGCATACCACTGCAACAACCATCATAGCATTACCGATTGTTACCCAACTCTTGCTTGCGTCACCTACAGCACTTTCCACTGTTGCCTACAGTATCGCTCATGATCACCCATGTATGCATAGTCTCATCTAATGTTGCCAAATCCATCACCTATAGCGCTTATGTGCTCACCAACTGTTGTCTATAGTACCCATGCTCGCCTAATGCTTACTAGTGTCACCTAGATCCTCACCCACGCTTGCCTACGCACATCTCATCACTTACCTACGATTGCCAATACATGCCTAGTTACGATCTAAACTCCCTTCACTGACGCACCAACCTTTATGCCCGTAATAAGTGGAAATAGCAACCGATGCACTAACCATCACACCCGTGATAAGTGAGAATAGAAACCGATACACCCTTGATCACGCTCGTGATAAGTAGAAACACAAGGCAACACACCCTCGATTATGCTTATGATCAGCGGAAATCGAAACCAACACACCCTCAATCATGCCCGTGATAAGTGCAAACAGCAACCAACACATCCTTTATCATGCCCATGACCATCCGAAAACAATGTTCAACACACAACTCAACTCGTAGGTAAAATTTGTTATTTTTATTTTATTAGTTAAGTTAGTTATTTTTACTAACTTATTTATTTATTTTTTAGTATAGGTTTTTATTGTTTTGATATTACGTGTTTTTTTAGATAATCTCAATTTTTAATAAATTTAGCTTAATTACAATTTCAGTAAGATCGTGTTTTTTTTTTTTAATAAACATATCTAGATCATATCTTATCGTTAGAATTTAGGAAAGATACTTTTTGACACATAGGGGTTTTGGAAAAATAAAAAAAAGATTTAAATTGAATTATTTTTCAAAAAGATTTAGTTAGTCAAGGTTTTTTTATTTAATTCGAAAAAAATTAGATTTCTTAGGTTTTTTTCTTAAAATAATAAATTGATAAAAAATGTAAACCTAGCTCGATTTTTAATGGAAAAATGACCCACTCACTAAAAATTTTATAAAGAAAGAACTATAACAAGTTTGATCCCGAATAATAGGTACGTAAGCACTTTTCGGGGCAACCGTCTAAAAGTAATTTTTTTTCTTTTTTATTTAGAAATTCGTAATATAAAAAAAAATAAAAAAAATCATTTTTAGTAACATTTTGTGAATTTAGGTATATTTTTAATATTTTTTGAAAAATTACAAAAATAAAGCTTATTAGCTTTTTCTTTAATTTTCACATGGTGACTTAGTCTTAATATGTTAATCCCCAGACTCGGTTTTCTGGTTTAATTTTCTAAAAATTAATTTTTTTAGAATATTCGTAAACTAGTGGTCAAATTAGGGTTTTCCCACTCGAAAACCCTAATTTTATTTTTCACCAATTAATATGGTTAGCAACTCCAATTTTTTAATTTTTTCAGAAAAATATATTCTTAATTTAATATCGAGTAACTTATATTAAGCGGACTAGGCTTAATATAGGTTAAATTAAGGAAATCGAAATAAAGCTCGACACCATCAATGGGAGACGATAAAAATGAACCAATGTTTTTCACCATCTAAGTAATAAAAGGCCTTCAAAAAATATGCTTGACTATTACTTCTTTAGCTTAGCTTCTCATAAAGAAAGCTACGCGAACTACCGAGTTAATCAAGCATCATGTAGCCAAGCTATGCAAAAAATAATGTAAACTATGTTAACAACCCTTATGCTCTTCTTTCTTCCAATTATACCCTTGACCAAAATCCTATGAATAATCCCCTAAAAAGGATCTCTCAAATTAGAAGCCATAGACTTATTTAGGTTATACACTGATCCTCTTGTGCTCAACCTTACTTAGACTTATGTACCATTTACCCCTATTAGTAATTTTACTGATAGATTATGAAACTCCATTGTGTAGACAAATTCTTTTGAGTATATGCCTAGGGTTACTAGTAATCCTTCAAATGGCATGTATGTAGTTGTTTGTTAATTCAAAATCTCATTGCATTTAGGATCCTATTTTCTACTTAATTAAAATCTAAGGTAAGGGTACTAAGGAACACCAACATTAGCTCCTTATAGGATGACCCATTAATGTCCAGAAGCTTATCCTATCATCCTACTTCTAAGTATCTCTGTACTACTACATCATACCCAGCTCTTGCCAAGTTTTCCTAACTCACAAATGCATTCTCCCTAAAGCCTTTCTTGTATAGTTTACTATAGAGTTGCTTATCCTACGTTTCGATGAACTTGAGTATTAAGCATCATGAAAAGCTACTAAAGCTATCTTTCCTAGCAACTTGATTGACATTTGGTATGATTTGAAATAAAAAAATAAATGAAAGCACAATCATGTCTCTAAAGGATTCGAGAATCACTAAAATATAGTTGAGGAGAAAGTTTATGCCTTACTATATAATCAAGGGCAATTTTATGCTTATTAAAATCTTGATGATTTTAGAATTTGATTATTGTAAGTCTAATTTTTTTACCACTATGAAGTCATGAACCAGACTTTCAATTATTAAGACCACAAAGAATTTTATCTTAGTTCATGTTCTTATAAATCCCAATTTAGAGCATTCTATGGGAATTCATGCTCCTACAATAGTAATTTAAAGCATAATCTAATACTGTAAGAGTGTTTCCTTAAATTTGACACACAAATAACATAGATTCATCATTAGTATGCAAGAACAATTCAAGAACAACCCTTCTTCATCCTCATCTCTAGCAAGAACTCTACATATTCTTTGTCATCTTAACCTTAGGATCACACTTTTAGTAATGATTTTTCAACCAATAATGTAGAAACAATGATTTCCATCACATAAACATCGAAGAATCGCTAAAGATCATAATACATGAAAATCTCACACTCTTCCATAAATCCCTAACTAAACAATGTGATTTTTTGAATAATAACAATTAAAATAACAAAACCAAATAAAGATTAAGTTACATGCCTTAGATTTGTTGATTTCTAAAGAAACTTGTGCCAAGATTGCTAGGGTAGTGAGAAAAAGTGAGAGAGTGTAGTGTTGTAAAGAGAGGAATAAAGTTTATAATGAAAGTAGAAGAAATGATGTGTGATTTTTGTATCGGGGAATGACCATGGATAAGAATATGGGTGTGATCTTAGCTGTGTTTCTATCTTGATATGCGTGCTTACCTTGAAGTATGATTAGGGGCAAGTATTACTAGCATAATCTTGGTCGTTATCCTCTTAGCCTCCATGTTCTTGCCTTTTCCCCCTTTTCATTTTCAAGGGATCATGGGCATGCTCATGAGCATGAACTTTGGGCATGATCTTCTCTAATTCTTGAGCCTAAATTTTGTCAATGCCATTTTCCTTTACTAAAAGTCACTCTTCAAACAATTAAAAAAAAAATGATAGTTTAAGCTGCCAAAGATCAAATTTCAATTGAAATATGAATTATTGGAAAGGCTTTTGTGGACAAAAGTTACTTGTAATACTCAACAATTGACTGTTTTAATAAGAGAGAAAATTGTTCATATAAGTGATAAAACACAATAACAACTAACACAAAAGACTTTGACTCAACCTAAATAATGAAATTCAAAAGAACAATCATTTAGACAAAATTTAAACAAAAATAATTTGGGTTGCCTCTCAAAAAGTGCTGCTATATAGCATTGTTCACTTGACAATCTCATCCTTCCTTCATTTTAGCATAAGGTTAGTTGTTACATGGTCGCTTGCTTGCTTAGCATAAATAAGGATCTAACTAAAATGCTACTCCCATACTCGACGCATCGACTATGGGAGTAGTGGGGTAAATGTTGATTGGAGATTTTCATCCCTTAATCAAATGCTAGTCCATCAACCTGTATGAAGAGAATTGATAAATGGTCAAGAAGGTTATTCTATGGATGCTTTTTCGCTATCACCTAATTGGCATCTCAATCGTCAACCTCTTGTAAGAGAATATGTAGCTTAATGCTTATCACTTAACCAAAGCCCAATCATTAAGGCCAAGTCCTTGTAGATTTAAATATTCAAACATAGGCGTAAATAGTTTAGTGATTATCCAAACAACAACTATTCAACCATTTATTTCCACTACGTTTTGTATATAGCCAAATTCAAGAAGTGCCATGTGTCCTAGGCAGTTTAATTACCTCGCACTACTATTATTAAATAAGGCTTATAAATATGTAATGTTAACCTCTATAAGGACTTTGTAGACTCTCTTTCCACTTATAAGCTCATTTACCTTTTACCAAAATCTCTTAAACACTTAACTAACTTAGACATCATAGTAGCTATATTAGATTAGCCCTAACACACCTAAACCCTTCTCTTTCAAGTGCTACCAATTTCTAACAACAACATTTTGGAGCTGTTTGTTTCATTATCACACAATGGTGGCTAAGACAAGATTTACAAAAAGTGTAGGTGGTGTGACTACTTCTTAGCAGTTCCTTGCCCCCAAGGGGAATTAGGGCGGTAAAGGTTGTAGATATGAGGCACCATATGGAAGAAGATCAATTGCCTAAGTTGGAGTAGCTTTGCACTAACTTAGTGAAAGAAAATCGAGAATTGGCAAGGAAAAATGATGAAATCCTAAATTTGCTTCATATGAGTATGCTACCAAGTTAGAATCAAGAATGGGAACACTAACAACATAGATTATTCAAATGATTCAATTCATTCCCCTTAAGGAAGGTGCTAAGTAAGCTAAAGTCGCACATAAGCATCCAACCCCTACTCTTAAGAGATTAGAAAAATGGAAAGCCTAGCAACAAGCACATCATGCCAGTCCTTTTCATGTAAGTACCCTTGCATCAAGTAGTTGATAGTTTGTCTTGAAGAAAATTCGTTTAGTCTTAGAAATCCTTGAAAAGGTTATTCCTTAACACATCAAATTGCACAATTTGAAACTTATGATGGGACGAAGGACTCGAAAGATCACTTACAAGATTATCAAATGTTAGACAAACTCCATAGCTTGAGTAATGTTGTTGCATGCAAAGCATTCTTATTAACGTTACGGAATACAGTGAGTACTTTATTCAAGCACTTGAAACCAAATACTATAACATGTTTTGATGACTTGGCAAAGGTGTTTTTGGAACAATTCCCCTCAAGATAACTCCCTATTAAGGATTCTTTTGTCCTTAACACAATCAAGCAAAAGTCTAATGAGTCGATCAGTGAACACCAGCTCTACTCATGGCTAAGATGGTATAAATCTCCAAATTGGATATGAGTGTTATGCTCAATGCCATAGTCGATGGGTAAAACCATATGGAGATTTTTTCAAGTCCTTAGGAAAAAAACAAGCCTAAAACATTTGTAGAGTTCAAGGCTAAAGCAACTTCATCCATCCGCTAGGAAGATAATATAAAAACTTAGTATGAAGCTTACTATAATAGATTTGATCACAAGAATGATGATAATCATAGAAGTGCTGAAGATTAGCTCAGCATCTATGATGACAAATATTCTAAATGGTTCAATAGTAGCAAGAAGGGGCTATGAATTCCAACTTATTTTGTTCACAATCCCTTAAATTGTCCGATTTTAGATATTCTAATGGAAGTGAGAAATTAAAAGATATTGTAGTAGCCTAAATGAGTGAGAGGAAATCCTTTTAGAAGGAACTCAAATAAATATTGCAATTTTCATCATGATAAAGGCCACAATATCAAAGAATGCATACAACTCAATAATACTATTAAGGTGCTATCTAAAGAGGTTATTTAAGGAAGTTTTTCACTTGTGGTGTAGAATACATTGAACAACTAACCTAAAGGAGAAAAGACAACTAAGATTAGGAAGAGAGCCCTATTTAAGCTAGAAGGGAAGGTAAAGAAGTTGGTAACAATAATATTAGAGCCCTTAATTGTATTATAAATACCTTAGTTGGCAAACCTTTTAGTTTTGACTAGTCTTTCTCTTCGAGGTCTATTAATGATATTTTCTATGTCTATAACGTCTAAGGCTAGAAAATGAAGGTTGACAATTCAATAAGAAGCTCCATGATGGCTTACTAGTTATCAACATAAGAATTGCAAACTTTGAAGTTTGAATGATCTTGGTTGATATAGGAAGCTTAAAAGATATCATGTTTTAGCATGTCTTCAATCAAATAAAACCTAAGATCAAGGCACAATTGAGAAATTACAATTATGATCTGTATCCCTTCAACAACCAACCTATTAATACAATTGGAGTAATTTCTGTCCTAACCCAAATCGATGACGATAGCAATGCAGTCAAACATTGGTCACCTTATAACATGATTATGGGCTCAACATGTCAAAAGTTATTAGGTGAGGTCCCTTTAACAACTCGTGAGGTCTTTATATTTAGAGGCCCTTAAACACAAGGAAACTTTTAACATTGAGGCAAACCTAAAACAAAGAATTAATAATGTGGAAGTCCTTAAGGAGGAAGCTGAAGAAATCCAACTTATTGAAGACCAAAAGAAAACTAGAAAGATAAGATGACCCCTATCATTAAGATAGAAGCAAGATTTGGTGGAATTCCTCCTAACTAATGCCAATGTATTTGCATAGTTGTCTTTCGATATGCTTGGCATACTAAGAAAGGTCATGATGCATAAGTTGAAGATTGACCCTAATGCTAAGGTTAGTCAACAGAAAAAGAGGCACTTTCACCCTTGAACAGCAAACAACAGTTGAGGAGGAAGTCCAAAAACTTTTGAAAGCAAGGTTCACTCAGGAGGAGCCTTATCCAACATAGTTAGTTACCTTTAAATTAGTCAAGAAGTCGAATGGCAAATAGCATATGTGCATTAACTTCACTAATTTGAATAAGGCCTACACAAATAATTGCTTTTCCTTGCCAAAAATTGATCAGATGGTAAACTCAACCACTAGACATACCTTACTTAGCTTCATGGATGCTTTCCTTAATTACAATTAGATTAGGATGGAAAAGGAAGATGAAGTGCATTCTTCACTTCTCACTACTTTTGGTATGTATTGCTATGTTATTGTACCTTTTGGTTTGAAAAATGCTAGTGACAACCTACCAAAGATAATTGACGAAGTTGTTTAAACCATAGATCCATTGTAATGTCTAGGTTTATGTTGATGATGAGTGTCAAAAGTAAGAAAGATGATTGACACTTGACCAATCTTCAAAAAACCTTTGATACTTTGAGTAGGTGCAATATGAAGTTGAATTTGCAAATGTGTGTCTTTGGAGCTACATTAAGGAATTTTTTAAGCCATATAGTGACTTAATGGGGCATAGAGGCTAATCTAAAGAAAACAAATGCTCTAAAGGATATAAAGTCCATGAGTATCACAAAGGAAGAGTAGCAATTGACAAGCTGGATTGCAGTCTTAAATAGACTCGTCTCAAAAGGTACAGATAGGTATATTCTTTGAGGTCTTAAAGAACCTTAGAGATTTTATGTAAATAGGTGAATGTAAGGCCATAATGCAAGAATTTAAAAGTTTCTTATCACCTTCGTAAGTTCTTTAGAAACCTATCCTCAAAGAAAATTTGTTCTTTAGTTTGTTCATTAGTAGTCAAGCTCTTTCCTCCATATTAGTTCATTTTGAGGGAAAGAAGCACTTGTTGATCTATTATGTAAGTCACGTACTATAGGGACTAAAGTGTCACATCCTAACTTAGCATGAGATTCACTATCATAAAGGATTATCTATTAAAAACTTAATTCAACTTGCTCATTCATCAAAAGGCAACTTTATTTATGTAATAATGAGGGTGGTACAATAAGAGTTTAGCTAGATATTTGGTTATAACTTATATGTATAGCTTAATATTTATATCAAAACATGAACCATTTCTTTTCCCTTCAAAATAGTAGGACTTCTGACTTAGTACATGTTTCATACAAGAGTTGCTGACTCCAACTAATGCTCTTAGAATACTTCTCCCCTAGTGTTGTGCCCTTTACGATGTTACTAGCCTGAGGAAAAAACATTTTATCTCCTCAACTACTGAAGCTGAGTGAGAGTGGATAACAAATAATATGATATTGATAATATCATAACTTAAACATTTCAATCATAAGTAGTAGGTTCAACTCCATACATACATTAGCCCAGCCAGGCATTTATTGCCAGTAATACAACATGCTACACTCATACATGTAGTATGCATCAGTACCGATATCTTATGCCCTTCTAATATACTCATCTAGTTAGTTGACATAATTGGACATATGGATGCAACATCTGGAAACCTAGAGGCAACAATGAACTGCCTTGGAGTAGGACCCCTAACTTTGCATTTTCCAAATTCAACCAGAAATAGTTGTTAGCTAATGCCTAGAGGCAATAAGGAACTACTTGGGAGTACGACCCCTAACTTTGTTTTACTAAAATAGACTACATAATGTAGTCTACTAAATCAGATTACTAAAGTAATTGGGTTACTAGGGCAATGAGAATCTATATGCTTCCAAAACTAATTCATAAAGCGATCATTTTTTATTTTTTATCACTTGAAAGCCTCATCTTGAAAATTTTGACTTGTAAGTCCCTTTGTATGCCATGCTATCCCATATTATATAATAATAACTTAAGTATATCATTTAACGTAGCTAGTCTTTAGGTTTCATTCAGCCTAGTTATCTGAGTATAGTTTTCAATCTCACCCTAAAGGAAATCTAATTTCTTACTCGGGGTTCACTTAGTTAAACACCTATTGTGTTAGCAATCTTTCAATTCTCTAAGTTAGTACAATCATTTATAAATGCCACATCAATCTTCAACATACAAGCATAATAGTTTAACCAAGATATAGCTACCATCATTCAAAATCACCACATTTGGATCCACTATAACAGCATATTAGGTCACCTAAGATATAGCCATATTCAATCGATATAGCATCAAACAACACACAGTATTATGAGTAGCAATATATCTACTCTAAGTATAAGTTAGATCTACTTAATTGGCCTTAATAGTGGTGCAAATATCTTTAACTTCATGACGTGGTCCTTCTTTACTTGTCATACCTAAGAAAATATAAACACAGTCTCTAAGTCAACTACGAGTTAAAACCAAAGTCTTGTAAGCTTTTACTACTATGTTTTTAAACTTCATTTAACCATATCTTACTTATTCTTTATTCAATTTCAATAAACTTTATATAATCACAATCGTTATTTCAAGCACTACTAATATATCATAAGAAATAAGACTAATCAATATGGTTACAAGCTTAAAAATATACTTTCTCACTACTGACTCAGTTGTACATTATTATAACTTTGTAATTAACCCGAATAAGCTTTAGTTCTAAACTAAAAATCTTAAAAATCACACTTTCCAAACTTGAATAACATCTATTTATACCTAACGTACTAATCTTACACTATCTTATCAATTATCATAATAGTACTATTCACTATTTTACATATTAGGTCAATATATAAGCTTATATTAAGAAAATACATAATAAATAGTATATAAGCCTAATTAATTCCACAAAAAAAAAACCTATAGACTCACAAAAATATGAGTTTAATTATTGATAATCAATTATACTAAATTAGCTATTATCAAGTTTTACCAAAATACTGGTTTTAGCTTGAAATTTTGGAAAATTAAGGAATATAAGTAAATTTATGTGTGAGATAAAATATAAGTGTTCCAAATATCCTCAAACTTGTAGAAGTTAAAACATGTAGGGCTCATTCATTAATTTCATAAAAAACTAATTACTTCAACAATTCCATAAAAATAGCAATTTTATCCAAAATAATTGTAAAAAGTAGCAAACATGTTTATTTTCAAAATTATTATTATGAAAATTAAATATATATATATATATATTAAGTGTATTATGTAAAAAAATTGAGCTTTAAACAACATCATCTAATATTTTTAAAATTTAATTTAATTTTCGGCCAAACAGGGCAATTCCTTAAGCACCATATATTTTCACTAATTATTTAATCAAAATAAAATTATTACATTAATCTATATCTAAAATAACTTCAAAAAACGTTTTTCCAAATTTTTCTAAGTTCATTTAATATTTTTAGAAAAATAAAAATATTATGGATGAAAAATAAAGCAAGCTAAACCGCTACCTTCCGACTACCCTTTTGCTATCATACCTTGTCAAAACACCTCCTTAGATGGTGTTTTCTTTGAACCCAAATGGCCACCACCATAGAATTTCTACAACCCTTTAAACTAGCTAAAATAGATTATTCCCCTAATTTTCTTTTTTCTTTTTCTATCTTGATTTTTACCTAATTTTTCTTGTGCAAATTTTTTGGCATTACTAAAGTTCTATCATAGTGAAATGAAGTGTAGAAGGCCTATTGATAGAGTTAAAGGAGGTTGCATGCCCAAAAGTAAATGCCATGTGTCCTTTTCTAATCTAATTTTTACACCATGTAAGTAGGTGATAGGTTTCTAATTGGTGTGAGTTGGCTAATGACTCATCTCTCCAAGTAGATTCACAACTGCCACATCATGTTTTGACAGGTTTGATAACACACCAAGTCACTTTTAGATAATTAGAACCATTTTTGTATTCTTTTCCTTATATTTTATAATTTATTATTATTATATATATATATCTAATACCTATGACTTATATTCAATATATTATATCTATATTATATGTAATTTCACTTTACTTTATTATTTTTACAAGTTAAATAACTTATCTTTAATATCTCGTTATAAGTTAAAGCTTGAATTTTACGTTTTCGATAATTATCAGCTTTACTAATAATTTGACATTTTTTGTCTATTAATTCTTTTATATAGCTTATTTTGAGAAATTGATATTACTAGAATACTTCTTCTAACTTTTATAGTTTTACTGTGAAGTTTGAACTCAAGATGTTGTGGGAAACGGTGTTTACTGTAAACCCTATTACTTAAGGGACATATAATTAACTAAGAGTACTTCTCAATCATTCTTAAGGATCAACTAAACTAAGAATTAAAGTTTACATTTAGAAAACAAACCTAGTTTTTCAATTCAAAAGTTCATTATTGATAAAAACTCAAACACAAGAATAATGGACTCTAAGTCACCTAAGACCTTAAACCCTAGGATAATTAAAGAGTTGTGACCTTAAATAAATAATTGAAAACATTAATTTGAATAGCTTTATTCAACTCTAGAAAATTATAAAATTTCTGAAGAAGTAAATCATAACTTATGAAATAATTTAAGAACCAAACCCTAAAAAAATTACATTGAAGACAATTCCCTTGTTTCCTTTATAGGCTATGTTACATATGGATAGGCAAACCAACCAATCACTTTAAATAACTTATCATTTAAGAGTTAGAATCACTTATCACTTAATAACTTATCAAAAGTGTGTTATAAGACCATTTCCTTATCCTACCATAACCTGTATTATATAAGGATAAGTTATCTCGTCACTTTATCAATTTAATTTTTAAATAAGTGACAAGACAAGGCCATGCCCCTAAGACCCCTACATAGCTGGTTGAAGAGAAAGCATAGGGGAAGCCATACCATGTCAATCATCCATCAATCTATTTATCTTTCACATCTACTATTTACCTCATAATGCTTACATCATCTAATTATTACAAAGAGAGGCTTATGTAATAAGTTTAGCTATATCGAAAAGGGACTTATTGGATGCATAAAAACCCACAAACATAACTGGTACACTCTCTCATTTCCTCTCATCTTCCATTTTCTTTTTCACACTCCAAACACACAATTAAAAGGAGAAACCAAACTGCCAAAAACTACATACAACTGCCACTTCTACACTTACATTATCACGACACAAAAAACACACTTTTATTGACTTTACTTTGTCCACATCAAAAGCTAATATAGGAAACTTTAGAACATCCCAAAACCAACCTTAAACATCATGGCTTTGGTAACCTAAGGAGCTTACAAAAAAGGGAAGGAAAGTAAGGAGTAAAGGAGAACTCTTAGTGCACAACCACCTTTATACTCATCTAGGACGAGCAAGTTCTTTTCCTTATTGAGTACTTTAGTATACCATGCTTAGGAGTTTGTATTTTCATGAGGACATTGACATGTACATAAGTTGAAAACATAGCTCATTTACTTTAGATGATAAGCTTATGAATCTCTCATACAAAAGTTGGAATATGAGTATACTAAGTTTGGTATTATGTAGGATACATGTCTAGCACTTAGAATAGAAGTTTGTAAGTTGAGAAAATTATGAAATATGTATATAGATGAGGGAATAACATGCTGGACATGAAGTATTTGTAGGGTATTTGGATGTTATTTTTATTTCTATCGAGTTACATATGCTTACATCTAACTTTAGGTGAAGGAAAATCCATTACATGATGTTTTATGAGAAAATTAAGTTTTTGAGATGTAAACTAAGGTATATAACTTATGATAAGTATGTAATTTATAACTTTTACTTAGTACTTAAGATAAATAATCTTCTTATGGAAGAGAAGTTAAGTTAAAGTTAAAATACAAGTAGTGTAGGTTCTTAATTCATTACCTAAACTTGAGAAAATGATGAAACAAATTGAAACTAAGTCGCAAGCCCTTGAACTGAACTGACCAGATCTAGAACCACAAAGAAACCCACTTAAAACTATAATAAAATAAAGTAAACAATGTGAGAAGACCAACCAAAGCAAGTATAACAAATGTATAAAACCTAAAAATCAAAACCGGGCCTAAAAACTTTCAAAACAAGCTTTGAACTTCTATTTAAGCCCTCACCAAATTTCTAACTAGCACTTTAATTAATCAAGAAGGGTTGTTATGAAACCCATTAGAAGCCCACATAAAACTTCCTAAGCCCAATGAAGTTATTAACTTTAGTTTAGACAAAAAACAAGCCCATTTAACCACATAAGCTCACTTAAGAGTCTAAGAAAATCTTGTTAGCACTAAGGCCATGAGAGAGGGATAGAAATATGACCTTAAAAAGTGTTTTAAGCCTAGAATAAAATCCTATGCTTAAGCCTAAAAGATTTCTTAGGATAACAAAAAGACCAACAACTAAACTAAGCCTAAAAGAGCACCAAACCATGAGGATCGCTACTATTCTGTCCAATGGATGAGTCTTATCTCAAAAATCTAACCACACCTCATTAAAGTACACTTGAAAATGATAGAAATTGACTATAAGATCATAAAAATTGGAATTAAAATGAGAAAATTATACGCAATTGAAGTTTTAAGTATAACTAAGAAGAACAGGAAAACTAAGTTAATAGTGTAACTTAAAAGATTTTAGGATAGCCTTCTAATTTTATTTCAATTTCTTATAATATCCTATTTGCGATGTTCAGGGAACCCTACTGTTGGAGACAACCTACCCTTAGACTACTACGACTAATCCACTATGGTTAAGTAAGTGATTCTTGATGACCTCATAGTTGATTTTGCTTATAGTATAAATGTACTTAAATTTAAATAATGAACTTGAATGCTTGTAGGATATGGGAAATGCATGTGTATAATATTATGATTAGATACCATGACTTGCTAATCAGATAATAATGGGAATTGTTTGTGATGATAGTTATTCACAGTTGCATGGAATGAAATTGTCTTATCACAATGAAAATTGCATTAATTAAGTACTCAATTAAGAAATTCAATAAGTCATGCATTTCTCATAATTGCATCATAACTATATGACTACCATCTCATGTGGAAGGTAGGTAAGGGCTTACAAGAGCAGGGGCTCTTACTGAGATTAGGCAACAGTTATGCTATTATTATATATTTGAGTCTCTATCCTAGTTATCAAGCTTACTAGGTGCCAGGGGATGCTAGCTATTAGTGAAGAGCCGTGTCTTATGACTTTCTCTTAGTGTGTATGATGTGGATTATGGAGGCTATCACACTACTAGAATTAAGAATTTTGACTTAGGGTTTGGGCATTTTGAAAAGGAAAAATGTATTTTCATATAAAAAGTAAAGTTGTTTGCATTTTGTATAAGTTTGAGTTATTTTGAGCACATTGGTTCAAGTGGAATAAAAACCTAGGTGCTAGAACCCGATTAATGGTTTGCATCGATTAATTATCTCCAACCCTAACTACAAAGGGCATAATTCTAAGTTACATGTAGCTCATAGGTTGCTACATATATTGTTTGGCATTCTGAGTATTCATGCATTTATATGTTTGTGTATTTAATAGAATTGTTATGCGGTATGACGAGCGGATTAACTTACTAAGCTTAAGCTTATACCCTGATAGATTTCTTTTGATGTAAGACCACCTCTTCGTCAATCCAAGCTGAGAAATACTCAAGGTGAGTCTCGTGCCAAGATAGGATTGTGTGTTTTAAGAAGTGAAGAGGGAATTTTATAATGATGGCTTATAGATACTTATTTACTTTATTTAGTCTAATCATGTAGTTAAAATTTCTTAATGTAGACTCTTGTAGGATTTTAAATGTGTTGTAATATTTTGTTATAGAATTCTATGAATCCATACTTTAACTTCAGTACTTTTGTATTTAAATGGTAAATCTTAGTTAATATACTCGATATTGCATATCTATGGGCCTGATGATAACATAAAGTAGAAGGAGCCTTGTGTGTTATATGAAAGGCCTATGATCAATAAAGGGGTTGATTATAGATCTTTATATAGTACATGGCAATTAACTATGACAATAATACTGTCAGGCTGGTGATACTTACAACGTGGAATGGTTGGACAGTTAAGTCATTCTATAAGCATGGAATGTTGAGAATTTATAACTATATTTCAAATAATCTTTTGCAAGCAATGCTACAATTGCAATTCTATTTCCCTAACAATTTAGTTCTAAAGTTTGTGTTTAATTTCAGTTGTTATGTTTATTAGAGCCGATAAGTCGTTAGTATTATGCATTGAAGAACTTTTTGCTCAAGTCCTTATGCATTATTATATTAACAATCAATTTTGTCTTGACTTAGTTACGATCAATGGACAATGAAACCTTAATAGTTTAAGCCATGTTGGGAAGAACTAACTTAATGGTTCCAACTTAATGTATTTAATGAACTAAATAGATAAATTTAATGGCTCTAACTTAACATCGTTGATGAACTCCTTGAGTCTATACCACCTAGGGTTAAGAAACAAGTGCTCATCACTCTAATTTAATTTGAGAAAATATGAGTGCAAGACATTAAAAGCCTCATTTGGCAAACGCATCACAGTTAAGCCAACCAAGAAAATAGAGCGTGAGTGAAAACCATGGAAAATAAATTGATACAAGTAAACATGCTTTGCAAGACAAAATAAAAACAAGTCAAATAGGATTACAAATAAAGAACAGCATCTTGATCAAGTAAGTTCAAAACAAATAAAAAAAAAGTTCAAAGGGATAGTTGGTTTGTTATATTCTAGATAGATATGTTCTCTTTGGTTAGGACTTGATTAGCTCGGGGAACTTTCGCTTGATCAAGTTCCTTTGTAGATACTGGGTCTTTGGCCATGGCAAGAGATTCAAGATTCAATTCCTGACTAACACCTTCCTTCTTAACACCATTGTCTTCTTCATCTTCATTATCATTATCGATGTCGGTAAAGTCAAGACAATAGTGGTCATAGTCTAAATGCACCTTTAGTACTTCCTCCCTAGCCAGTTGGACCCCTTCAAGAAATTTCTTTCAAAGAAACTTTTCATAACACTTTCTTAGTGTTACGATCTCTAAAGCTTCTTTTATAAAGTTCCTCAACCTAGAGGCTTGCTTTAATTGGACAATTTGAGCTTATTGATGAGAGGAGTTATCTTTGAGTTACTTAACCTCTTCCTTTAGAGCACCCTCCTTCTCACTTAAGGAGGCATAGGATTGGCATAGCTTTTAGCAACTTTCCTTTTGTCCTTAGAGCTAAACTCTAAGTTCCTTTGCCTCCTTGCCAAGCTCTTGATTCTAAGCTTTTAATGTGAGAAGCTCCTCCGATGCCTTATTGTGTGCTTTCTCTTTAGAAGCCAAAAGGCTTAAAGCTTCTATACCACCATTTCTAATGTTATTCTAGCCTTCTCAATGGCCATTGTCCACATTCTTGAAGCTTTGTAAGTGATAATAGTTAATTAACATACATATTTTAGGATGGTTTTGTGCGATTGTGTATATTAATTCTAATAATTTTATAGCAATTTGGAGCTTAATTTATTTAATTTTCACTCTTAGGGACTTTAAAAGCATTGGATGAATTGAAGAATTTTACCAAGTTTTGGAGCTTATATGAAGTAAAGCATTGATTAAGGAATTAAAGTAGAAGAATTTCAAGTAAGAAATAAAGTTTAAAGAAGATCACAAATGGAAACTATGACCATGATCCTTGGCCAAGGATCTCTCATAATCAATCTCCATAAAAATATGAAGATTTCAAACAAAGTGTAAGACTACGACCTAACTCATTGACCATGATCTTAGGTGGTGTTTTTTTAATTTGTGAAACTTCCATTTTTGTCACACTTTGCATCTAAGCTTAGGTTTTAAGGAGACCCCCCTTAGGAAGAGTCATACAGTAGAATTATATCGAGGGTTTCTCATGTTTCTTCTTCTTTTATTTCATCCTATTGTTATTTCAATTATTGTTAGTGAATTGTTATTGAGCCCTAGTTTCTATTGCAAGATTTTTTTTTTTATTCATTCTATGATATTACCTTCGAAGATCTAATTACACTGTGCATATTATCATTGAATTAGTATATATATAGGTTATTTATTTGATGTTTGAGTTAGCTGTTGAGTTCTCATGTTCCTAAAGTGAACAAACTTGTGTAATTAAAAGGAATTGAGTAGACTATGCAATTATGTATTTGATTTCTACATATTAGGGCCACTTAATAATAAGATCTAAGATCTTCATGTAATCTTGAGATGCTTTATTATAGAAGTGATTCGAGTAAAGTAATCTCAAGGTTAGGAATTAGCTAAAGACACAGGTTTGATTATTAGGCATCTCCACTGTCCATTGAGTAATTAAGATTGAAATTTTCATAGAATTAGGTAGTGAATAACAATGATTTACTAAGGATTATGTGTTATTTAATTTAATAAACCCTATTTATTTATTTTATTTAACCTTGTTTATTTTATGTGTTCTTGTTCATTTTATTGCTATTATTTTATCTTTTGCCCTTTGTTTTTTTTTTTATTGCTAATCAAAATTATCCTACATTATTAAGTTAGATCATTAGTGATTTAGGGTAAAGTGCTACTAACTTAGGGTTTTTCACATGGATGGTTCCTTTTTGGATAGACACTTAGACTTACATCTATTCAACTATACTCTAACTTGACCATGTATACTTATCTATTGATGTTGAAGTTTTTTGCTCTATTACCAGGAAGCTAATAGAGTAAACTAAATTAGGATATTAGCAAAACCTTAATTTTCCAATTATTTTAACATTCTTGTAATAAATCCTCCATATCGTTCCTTTAGTATTTTTCTTTATTAACATGCTTATAATTTCTGGAGTGTTGTAGTTATTGAGTAGGAAATCAAATTAAGGGATGGATTTAATTGTTGAGCCAACAACATTAAACAATAATGCTCTTAGGAGGCAACATAAGTTTGATTTTTATATTCAGTTGTTATTTTGCTTATTGTTGTCTTATCTTAGTCAATTTCTAAATAGTTCTTGTTCTATAAATTGAACAATTTAATTTCCATAAAAGCAGTTATCGAAAAGTTCATTTATGCAATAAGTAATTGATGAAGTTTGTCATCCAATTCGATTGTCATTTTATTTATAATTCACTTTACTTTTGAAAAATTTTGGAGTAATTTCAAGAGATGAATTAAAGGAAATCAACACAATTTGTATAAGGACTTGGTCAAAATCCATGACCATGGACTAGATCGTAATCCTCTCATAATTTACTTCTAAAGAAGTGTAAAAATTCAAGACGAGAGCTACACGGTCTAGATCACACTCATGATCCTTAACCATGGTCACATCTAAATTGAAAGAATGTAGAACAAGCAAAGACTATGAACATAGTCCATGGCCATGATTTTTCATTGTGGTCATGCTCGAATTTGAAAACCATGGTTAATGTCTTTTTATTTCTCTCTCTAAAAATCCACTTTCTTTTACTTCTTCTTATGACATAATCACTCAAACCTCACAAATTTTTGAAGATTCAACCTTTGCATAGTAAATCCAAGGGATGTACTTCATCTTTATCTATTTATTTATCTAGTTTTCTTGTTGATTTGAATAAAAATAGCATTTTTCGTTAGGGTTTGATGATAAACAAAGATGTGTGCATGTGTAGAAATCTTAGTTTCTAACAGTGATTTATGAAGGATAATGTGATGAAACATGTTATTTATCCATTAAATACTTGAAATCACTTTAAAAACATATGCTTAATAGAGATTGAAAAAAGGGAATAATATGATGGTTGTGATTATTTGTTCAAGAAGAAGGGAAAGTGAAGATATTGCTGTTGGCATGTTGATTCATAAAACTCATGTTATGTTTACAGAAAACTTGTTCTTGATTGAGTTCATATGCAATTAGACTAAGCCAAAGAATTCATGATTAGGAAAACTTGTTGCATAATTCATCTCAATATACCATAAAAGTCACATTAAGAAAATGAAAACTTACTTTTAAAACAATTGCATATGAGATGGATTAATGAAGATTATAAAAACAAGTTTTCATATAATTGTATATTGTATGCCATAACTTGTCTCGATAGCAATTGTGAATAAAATAGGATTTAATCATGAATTGACATTAGAATTTCACTAATCTATGATTTTAAAAAAGTCAACATTTCATTATACAATCCATTGGTTGTTTGAATGAGCAAGCAATTAAAGTATTTAACATTGCAATTTTCTTAGAACATGAGTTGTTATCAAGGTTGAAATCTTCCTTTATTATTGATTTCAAAGATCATGCCAAGATGTAAGCATGCAGCATGCTATACCTCTTTAAGCTCTACATCTATGCTTCTAGTATTGACTTTTGGAGACTCTTGACAAAGAAAGAGATATGCTAGGTTGTCAAAGATGGAATTTGGCCCGAATTCTATCATTAGTTGGGAGACACTTAGTCAAGTTCAGTATGATGCTCAAGTTAGGGTAATATTGGAATTTGGTGGCTAGGATTGGCTACTGACTATTAATGAGCTAGTCTACAAGGAGTTAACATTAGAAGTCTTGAGTATTTTAAGGTTACCATTTGAGTCCATGGATAACAACACTCAGAAGACCATATACTTCAGGTGCACTATTTATGATGTGACCATGCCTTTCAAATGGATAATGGTACACCAAGGGTTGTATTTTGAAAGTTATGTTAGGTCTTAAGAGTATAGAAATCTACCTTACAAGCTACCATAGGGTGTTAGTGATGACTAATTATGTGATAAGTTGAATATTGGAGGATTTTATGATTTGAGGAAGTCTAAGGGTTTTAAGTTGAGAGACCTAGCTCTCTAGCTTATTAATTATCTGATGGCGAGGAGCATTGCTGGTAAGAGATATAGTTATAAGGTTGTAAATGAAAGGGACATTCTATATTAGCAAAATATATCCAAGCAACACTCAATAAACTTACCCATCTAGATGTCATTCTTTTTCCAGGAGCAAAGCCGTTAAGGGTCATATTGCTCATATTGTTGTAGGTCCCTTTGTTATCAAACTTGTGAAGAACACCCTTGCTTTTCATGATCTCCCATGTATGCAACTACTTAATCCCTCTACCCCAATGAGCTTTGAATTTATTAAAGTTACACCCATTACCTAAGCCATTGATAGGCGTAGCACAACATATAGGCAAGTGCAACTAATTAAGTTATAATATAGATTAAACGAATTATGAATCCAAGTGTAGATCTTACGAGAAACCAAACATAGGTTGTATCTAATTATTTTTAGCAATTATATCCCTAGACTATTCAATTACCTAACTCATATGATATAAGATTTAATGTAATAATTTAAGGGTAGGAACTGAAGATTGCATTGACAACTAAAATAACATAAACCAATAAATAAAGATAAGAATAGTAATAAGAAAACTAAATACAATAATTCAACAAGAATAAATAATTAAGAATAATAAAATAAGAACAACAATTAAATAAATAGAGCAATTAGATTTATGAAATGAAAACATATTCCTTAGTAAATCTTTAGTGTTGATTACTACTTAGTTCTAAGTGATTTATTCAATCTTATTTTTATATTGGACCATAGAGATTCTTATTACAAACTAACCGAACTTGTGTCTCAAGCTAATTTCTAACCTTAAGACCTTTGCTATCTATGTTACTTCTAGATAGAGCATTATAGGATCACATGAAACTCTTGGATCCCTCTATTAGGCTAACTTAATCCAAAAAAATCGAATTACTAAACGTTTTAGTTAGCCAATTTTACCTAATGGGTCGAATGGGCTTGATAAACAAGAAGCGAAATGGTTAATTTTGACCGTGAATGTGAATAGATATCATGCACTAAGATAGAAACATAGTCAAGGGTTTGAGCTCAAAATAGGGTTTGATACAACTCATGAACACTAAATATTGCTTAGGATTCAAATGATGGTTAGATGCAACTCACTAACCGGCTTAAATGAAGAGGTTTTCCACAATCTTAAGGTAAAGATCAATAAGAACAAGGGAGATATTAAAGAGCGTAATCTATACTCGATAATCTGGCAATTATTAGCTCAAGAGTACCCTTGCTCAAAAAGGGAAATATTCTAAAACACAGGGATGTACCTCTATCTAATTTTGTATATGTCATATCTCTAATGTTTACAGATGTTGCTATTTATAGCAAGCCCTAAACTCTAGTGGCAAAATTGTAAATAACGTACAAGGCCTTAAATCCTAAAGAATTTGGCTTATAAATAAAATAAAGAAAAACAAGTAAAGCGTAAAAAATTGTGCATTTTATAAAAGGGAGTCGGCATGTAGTCACTCAACACATCCTAGAAGGAGTAGTATCTCGGCACCTCGGCTGACAACAGTTTTGATGTCGAATGTTTATCTTCCTTCCTCTCGTCCTTCTAGCTTTTCCCCAACCTCGATAAGCATTGATAGGCCTTAGCTTTGGATAGGTTTGCCTTGGCTTGGATGTAGTTAGAGGCTAATTCCCATCATTACCGCAGGTTAGAAAGGAAGTTATCCTCAACATTAAGCATTGAGCATAGGCCAGGATGCCGAATAAGGTCTTTCTCTCTTTTCGTTTTACCATAGGTGTCGAGTGTCTTTGGATTTCCTCAATGCTCATAAAGGTTAAGAGATAGCTCTTCCTATCCTTCTAAATAGTGTAAGTGTTGAGGACTATGTCATGGATCACTTTCCGATCAAATTCCCATGGTCAGCCAAGAAGTAGATTTATAGCATTCATAGGTACTACGTTAAAGTCGATCTCATCCTCATACTGCCCTACCTTGAATGCGATTTGTGCTCTTTTATGCACATAGACTATACCCTTATTGTTAAACCATTTCAATTTATAAGGTTGGGGGTATGGGTAGGTTAATAATTTCATCTTTTTTACTAACTTTGTAGAGACGATATTGGTGCAACTACCTCTATCAACAACTAGGGAACAGGTCTTCCCATTCACTAGGCACTATATGTGAAATAAGTTTTCCCTTTGTTTTAGATCTATCTTCAGTTTGGCTCGTATCGCCATAGCTAACAGTTTATCTAGGTTTTCGATATAGATATCTTCTTCTATCAACTAGTCTTCCAAACTCTTGACACTCTAACTCTCGATTTGAGCCTTAAGCCCTTCACCCTTTAAGACCATGACCCTTTTATTTGAGCATTAGGACACAATGTGTCCATAGCCTAAGCATTTGAAGTGTTTCACATCCTCCTCTTTAGCCCTTTTCTCTCGGCATACCTTTTAAGCTCGTAGTTATCTTGTTACGATTGGCTACTCGAACTCTGATGCCTCCTTCTCCTCTGTCTTTCTACTCTTAATGCCAAATTGATTAGCTTGTCCAAACAATTGAATGGCTATAATTCAACTATGTCGACAATATCATCTCGAAGTCTATTCAGGAACTTGGCAATGGTACAATCCTATAACTCGGCAATCTCACATCTCGTCACCAAGGTCTCAAACTCTTGTAAGTACTCAATAGTATTTTAACCTTATCTCAGGTGCTAGAACGCATGAAGCATCTCTTACTTAAAGTAAGTCAGCACAAAGTGCTAATTCCTCAATCACTTCATAAGCCTCCATGTTCTAATTAGCTCTTTTCCTTCAGCATCTCGCTTAATAACCAACTTACCCCACCAAAGGCTTGCATATTCAAGAAGGGATAATGAAGCTAGCTTAACCTTTGATTATTCATCACACTTGTAGCACTCGAACAACTTCTCGACTTAGGGAACAAAGTCAAGGAATTCTTTTGGTTGATAGTTTCAGCTTAACATTGTCAAGTCCTCGGCCAGGTGCTTGGGGTACAACCCTTGCTTTTCGAGCTAGACAATTCACCTTAGTTTAGCTACTTTTATTAGAGCTCTGCTCGATAATGTCTCTTTTTAGCCTCGATTCTCTTCTTCGGGCTCCTTGGTTCAACTCAGAGTCAACACTCCTGTCATTACCTCTTCTCAGCATTGGTTAGTGTTCTCTTCTTCTTGGCTCAACAGCTTTTCTCAACTGTCGCTCATTGTTGTCAAGTTCATTGGAACCACTTCTACTAGTAGGTGTTTATGCCTTTCTTCCTTCTCGACCATCACATCATTGCCTCTAACTAATCTAGTAAGTTCTTGGATAGAGTCAGTAAGATTTTGAATCTAATATTTCAAGTTATCAATATGTCTCTCTAAACTTCCACAAGGACTATCACCAATGTTGTTAACACTATCCTTTGACATTCTTGTTCGTATAGTAATTTTTGACAAAAATTGAACAAACAACAAAACATAATTACAATAACCTAGAAACAACCACTACTCGGCTTCTACAACTACCACCACTGACAAACACTACTATGAATAGTATGCTATACTACATAACAAGGATTAATAGAGATGTACAAAACACGAATCAAACTTTGAAAAACATTAATATGCGTGTCTCCCTAAAGCTCTAATACCAAGATGATAAGGATCAATGGCAATGGATCTCAAAAACCTAGAATGGGTTGAATAGGTATGATGGACAAGAAGTGAAATGGTTAATTTTGATAATAAATGCGAATGGATATCACGCATTATGATACAAATACATTCAAGGGTTTGAGCTCGAAATAGGATTCGATACAACTCACGAATACTAAATGTTGCTTGGGATTCAAATGAAGGTTAGATGCAACTTACTAATTGGTTCAAATGAAGGGGTTCACCATAATCTTAAGGTCAAGATCGATAAGAACGAGGGAGAGATTAAAGAGCTTAATCTATACTCAATAATCCGGCAAAAGCCAGCTCAAGAGTAGCCTTGCTTAAAAAGGAAAAGATTCCAAAACACAGGGATATACCTCTATCTAAATTCATATATTTCGTATATGTCGTATCACTGATGTTTATAGATGTTATTTATAGCAAGTCCTAAACCTTAGTGGCAAAACTGTAAATAATTTATAAGGCCTTAAACCCTAAAGAATTGGGCCTATTAATAAAATAAAGGAAAACAAGTACAAGCATACAAAACTGTGTATTTTATAAAGGGAAGTCACATGCAGTCACTTGGTAAGTCCTAAAAGGAGTAGTATCCAAACCAGATGGGGTCAGTAGTTGGATGTACAGGTTCAGAAAGGAGTCCCTGAAGTCTTGCCATATTTAGTCGAGATACCAAAAAGGTCGGCCCATAATTGCCAAGTTTTAGAATCAATCGGCATAAGTCTCTTAATGCTATACCGAGTGGTTCTTTAGTCTCGAGTACTCGACCTTATAGTATCTCGAGACCTCGACTAACGACAATTTTGATGCCTAGTATTTAATTTCCTTCCTCTCATCCTTCTGGCTTTTGCTCAGCTTCAGTAAGCATTGATAGGCCTTGGCTTCAAACAAGTTTGCTTCAGCTTAGCTATAGTTGGAGGCTAATTCCTATCACTAACAATAACTCAATTACCAGTATATTAAATTAAAGCAAACAAGGTAAAATTAGATCACCCTAAAACTTAAGGTTCAACAACGATTTACTAAGAAATTCAAGGTAAAGACATGAAAATAAAAGAAAAGAACAGAGGAGAAGAACTCCTTGTAATTCTATATTCTACTAACTTGTGCTTAAGGATTGGCCCCTTCATATTACTATTAACCTGAAGATAAAACATTTTATCCCCTCAACTACTAAAGCTAAGTGAGAGTGGATAACATACAATGTAATTAGACAATATTGCATATCACAACTAAAACATTTCAATCAGGTTCAACTTCACATATACATTCGCCCAATTAGGAATTTACTTCTAGCTATGCTCATGCAAGTGGCATACATTAGTACCAATATCCTATGTCACCCAAACTTCTTTCGGTTAGTCGACATAGTTGAGTATCTAAATACAACATCCAGGAATTTAGGGTAACAAGTAGCTACTTGAGAGTAGGACCCCCCAACTTTACAAAATTAGCTACACATTATAGTTCACCAAATCAAAGTAGCAACACTACTAAATTAGACTATACACTGTAATCTACCAAATTTGACTATTAAAATGGTCATAATGTTTGGGCAATGCAATCTATATGCTTCCAAAAATTGAGTTCATAAAGCTATACTTTTTCCATGATCATTTAGAAGCCTCATTCTAAAAGTTCTGATCCATAGGTCCCTTTTTGTGCCATGCCATGATATGTAATAGCAACTCAAGAATATCAATCAGCATAACTAATCTTCTAATTTTATTCAACCCAATGATATGATTCTAGTTTTTAAACTCTCCCTAGTAAAATTATAGTATCTTACTTAGGGTTCACTTAGGTGAACAACTAAAAGATTGAGTTTGCAATCACTTAACTTTCCTGATTAGTACAATCATTCATAAGCACAAATCATCACCTAACATGGCAACATAACAGTTTAACTAGAATACAATTATTGTCATTTAAAATCAATACATCAGCATCTACTATAGTAGCATATCAATTCACCCAAGATATACGTATATTCAATCAACACAACATCAAACAGCACATTGTGTTATGAGTAGTAATATATCTATTCTAAGCTTGGGTTAGATCCACTTACCTTGCTTAGTAATAGTGTAAAATCCTAAACTTCATTTTCATACATCTCACCCATACATAGCATGGGATGTACCATCATATAGGAATACCTTTTGAAAACTTAACTCAACTTTCTTATTCATCAAAAGATAACATTATTTACATAATAAAAGGGTTTCTTCATCAGAGTTCAGTTGGATTCCCTATTACAACTTATGTGTATAACATAATATTTACATCAAAACATGAACCGGCTTTTTCCTAGGCATCATGTGTCATTCTCTCCTTAACCAAGTGTTGACTCATCATTTGCAATTAATCTTAGCTTAACACATCATTTGGTGACTCACCCATTCAATTTTTTTATTAATTTTCCATTATTTTATGTAATTTTAATAATTTGTTATTATATGCATATATTTAATACATTAATGTATATCACATGTAAATACATATATATTATGTATAATTCAACTTCATTTATTATTTTTGAAAGTTAATTAACTTATTTCTAATATCTCGCTATATTTAAAAACTTGAATTTTATGATTATCAACTTTATCGATAAATTAACATTTTTCTCAAATTAATATTTTTATATAGCTTATTTGGAGAAATTGACTTTACTTGAATTACTTCATCTAACTTTATTGTGAAGTTTAAAATAAAACTGATAACTTAGTCTAGTGCCCTAAATTTAAGGGCTTAGATCCTAAGGTTATTGAACTAGCTCAAAATCCTAGGGTATTACAAATATGCAATTTCATAGATTGAATATAAAAGCAAGCATTATATTAGAATTAGGTTTCAATAAAAAATTTGCTAAGATCAATAAATTATGATATGAAATTAAAAAAATAATATAATAAAAGACATGAGAAACCTTCATTTTAACTTTAACTTACACAAATTTTCCTCGAAGGGCTCCCCCTGAACGTTAAGACTATGCATATATTTATAGACTAAGGTTACAAAGGAACTTTCCAAAAATAAGAGATTTCAAATTTAGGGCATGTACATGCCCTATATCACAGGCGTAATCTCTAGGCATGTTATTTTCCTTCAAGTGCAACTCATATTTTAATGAAATTCTAAGGTAAGGGTACACAACCAGGGTCTTGTACGTGATTTTCTTTGGAAATTATTTCTTGTGTGGATATCAAACAACTAAAACCTAAATTATCAATAATTAACACAAATAATAGATAAAATTGTGGAAAACTACTCTAAATTATATATGTTTTATGAGTCTTATCAGATTCCTATTGTATATGGATATATGACTTGAAATATACATAAGCTATTTTAAGACACTCATTTTATGGTAAAATAAGCTTCAATTAGTTTATAGTGTGACAATTATAGGGGTCTTGTAAGAGTCATAATGAGATAAGCAAGAAGTTTTATAATAGAGGATATGTTACAAGTAAAGTTAGAATCTTGATCAATCATGAAGGAAAGAAGCTAGAGGATTAGATTTGGAATGAAGAATCGATCTTCTCTATGCTTCTGAGGAGATCTTAATAAATACATGATGCAAGAGAGATATTGTTAGATGGTATGAGAAGATCTAAAAGTATGTTTGTGGAGCTACTAGTATAGTGACCTAAAATAATAGTTAATGTTTATGATATAACATAGAGAATCAAAATTGCATAGTAGAAGCGTGATGATAGAATATAAGCTTGTAAATCCTATAAATTTTAGGTTTTGAGGATGAAAATTTTGGAAAGGTTATAATAGCCTAAGGTTCTAAAGCCCCTTGATTTAGGGCATTAGGTGACGTCACAAAGTAACGTAAAACTTCATGTCTAGACTAAAAAAATTAGAAGAAGTTATTCTATGAAGTTAGACCACTAAAATGATGCACATATGAGATATAATTGAGTAAATTCCCCGATTGAATGAAACCAGCAATCATCTTATGACTAGGCTTAGAATATTATTTAAAGGTGATATATGCTTAACAAATAAAATTTATATATTAAAAACATAAAATTAAGAAAGGTGTACGATTTGGAATAAAGTTTTGTAGAGGCTTGGAAGCCTCCTTTAGAAGCTTATGTTTATAAGGGAATAATATAAAAGTTTAATGAATAAGTTAGATAAAATAAACAAAGGTGGTTTTGTAGAAAAGTAGGTTGCATATGGAATTAAGAAATGAAACTAGGGATGGTCCATGGTATTAGACAAGAAAACAAAGGGAGTTGGTGTTTTTAGATTGTGGTATGTGCACAACGTCTTATGGACATAAAGGATAATTAGAAAATTTAGACCCCCCCTCCCCTTTCTTAGCTACCATAAAAACCTTATTCCTCTCCATTTTACACCCTTTTAGCAAGAGGGGATCACCAAAAAAACTTAGAAGAAGATTAATTAGGTTATTTTAAAAATTAGCAAAAATAAACACAAATAGCATAGATTCTGGGCATACATAGAACCCAATGCAAACAATGACCTAAGAATGAGCACCTACCACTATGAGAATCTAAAAGCAACACTTAGAGTGGTTGACAACCCCTTGGTAATGAGCAGTGGTCATAAACTAAATTGACAATGAGTTTCATTTTTTATTCGATATCTGATAAATTGCTAAAAATAGCAAACATTATTGAAAAATTGTACTCTTAAGTTGTTTTTAGTGTTCTTTTATGGAAAAATGTTAGCCTTTTAAAATAAGCATGTCTTATATATCATTATTAAAAAACGAGTCATTTTGAGTGAATTCTCAATCTAATTTTCAAAGGGGCAAACATTGTAGTTTCTAGCCTAAACTCTTCTTGTGAGATATTCATTAAGTATATTATCATGTAACATCAAAATTTTGGGCAAAACTATTATTTTTTATTTATGAAAAACAACAAATATGGAATTTACGAAACATAGATGATTTTCAAATATCATTAGTTAAATATGATTTTCAGTCTCAATTTTTGGTCTTAAAATGATGTTTAATGAAGTTTTACATGATTCTTAGAACAAAAGAGGTCAAGTAGGTGATTTATCGTGATTTTTACAAGCTAAAAGATTTATTTTTGCAAAACTGGAAAGGTAAAGTATTGAAAATGAGCATGTATAGGTTTCTACAAAATTTTACAAATTGAGACTCTGATCATTAGAATGGTTTTATTAATGGTTGTGTCTAAAGTTTGTAACTATTAATAGCTATATGGAGTTTTAGCAAGTTTAGGTGATTATTTGACGTTATAAAAGCTTCTATTGAAGGTTACCTACAACTTGGCAAAGAAATAGACTTAGAATAACGTGTATTACAATGAGCACTTTAATGAGATGATCAGTAGAAGCATTTGTAGAAGGCTCTCTAATGAAACATAAAATAGGAACTAAATGGTAAAAATTAGTAGAAGTTTCAATAGAAGCTTCTGTGACTAATGACCCTTAAAACTAAACTCAAGTAGCAGGTTAGATATAAGGCACTATTAGTGAAGCAAATAAGGACTCCACCATAGTAAAAGGTCATGTAAAAGGTAAGAACCTTAATAAAAGGATCATGTAAAGGGTTGTCTAAAAGGTCTTAGTTATTAACAAAGTGTTCTTACTTAAGCACCTCAAGTATACATCCTTAACTTATAAAGACAAGGCAAGATTAAATAAATCATTTACAAAACTTGAGTAAACACTAAAATATTCTTAATTATAGGTCATCAAGATAACTTAGAACCTGAAGATGATATTCAATCCAAGGAGCACTAGTTTTAGGTAAGTAGATATTGTGTGTTTAGGAGTAGACTTATGTACACTCATTTAGTTACAAGTTCATGTAGTTCCAATGCGATGTGCTTGGCTGTTTAGGTTTGATGTTGACTAGATATGTTGCTTGCTAAATATGTGATGATTGTGTATTTGGTTGATTGAACTTGGTTTTGCACTTAGTTAATTTAACTTAGCTAAACTAGTTTATGAAGCATGACTATATGATTTGCTGATTTTGTAAGAAGTTACTTGAACATACTCTGACCATGGAAAATATTAGGAAAATGGTTTGAACTTCAATGTGTTTGCTTATGCAAAAGTAGTACATCAAAGAATGATTAGGCTAATTAGAAGACACAAGATATGGAACATGGATGAGTTACTTGGGAACTATGCTTAGTATTACTTAATGCATACATGGCATTTCACGGTGTGACACAAAAAGGACTTATTGGTCAGGTTTTTAGAAGGAAAGCATTTTTTTCTAAATAAGTACTTGGTTTTGAAAAGCTCAGTTTTGAATCATATAGTTACTCATTCACTCAAGCCCCTCGATTACTCCATGTAATCGATTGTAACTCATAATTTAAGATTCCTACTCCTAGCTACTTATTGTAACCCAATTAGTTCATGGATATTGTATCTAGAAACCTAAATGAGTCAACCAATTGGGTGACATACTTGGAAACTAGAATATCGATAGTCATGCATTTACTCACGTACGTAAGCATTGTATATAATCCTTACATAGATTGTTGGCCATTAAAGGTCTTATTACTAATGTGTTATTATTTGTTACAAATGCTTATGATAAGTCAATTTGGTTAGATAATTGTTGTTACAAGTTTGGAATATATAATTATTGGTTTAATTATTGTTATTGAACTTGTTGTAACTTGTTTGTATCTATCTACTCTCATTTAGCATACAAAATATTAAGGGGATATTTGTATGCTCATCCCCAAGTCACATGCCATAGAAGACAAGGAATGATAAGACTTAGAAACTAAGATAGGATAAAAAGAGTGCTTAGCTACAAGAGTATATGTTGACACCAAGACATGAACACACAAGAAGATCTCTATACTATTTTTAGGTTTTGCTTAATCGAATGATTGCAATGTTGTATTCATGAATTATATTATGTAATGTTTTCAAAATACATAACATTTGATGCTTCATAGTAAACCCATGTTGTAAAGTATTCACAAATGATATCTATTGTTAAGAAATACAAGTATAATGATTCCATTTGTATATTGAATTTTGTTATAGTCAAACGAGATGACTTTACATTATCCTTAACTTGGGGATGGTATGTAACAAACCATCTCCTATCATTAAGAGATAGTTACGAAGAAGAAGTAAAAGTATATGCCTAGAGAGGCAGGGCATCACAAATATGGCATCAAATGAAAGGGTTGGTATAGAGGATGTTTCACCTATTGAGATCTTATGGGTGGTCTCATACCCCCATAGGATAGTATGAAGCTTACTAGCCCATTTTCCTTTTACTTAGTCAACTTTTCTCTTGAAATTGGACAAAATAGCCTTATTCGTAACCTTAACTTAGTTGTTTGATTGTAGGTATGCAATGAGTGTATAATGAATCCTAATGACATGCTTCTTACCAAAAGCTCAAAACTTACCACTATCAAACTAAGGGCTAATAATAGGAATCAGTCTCAAGACCTTACCACTTGTGCCCAAGATAGGGGACTTTGGAGGATGGCACAATGGATCATCTCCCTTCACCCAAGCTAAGGGACTTTTGTTATTACAGCTTATGTCTTCTTACTCATTCGGACTTGGGGATAGTTTGACCAATTCGACCAACAGCTCAGTTGTTATGTTACTAAGCTACTCTTGCTAAGAACTAGCTTGTTAAGATTATGCCAATCTACCCTTAAACCGCCTAATGATTGAGCTGACCAAGTTAAAAGCTAGCACAATACAACTACCGACCTACCTCTAGCTCTCCTAGCTACCAACCTCCTTTTAGCTCATCTTGTCACTATACTTAACCTTGTTCATAGATGGCGACGTATGGCTATGATTGTTTCTGTATTGCACTATTGTTAAAATATTCCTCTTTATCCTTTATCCACTCTACAGTTTCCCTTGTACATTAAACATAGGACTTTCCTTCTAAGCATTAAATGTTCCTTCTTGTAACCATTCATGTGTAAAGGACGCCCTAAAAAAATGTGTATAAATACCCTCATTTGTCTAATAGCCGTAATTAGTCAATCATCATTGATATAGTGAGAGTTCTATTTTTCCACCATTGTTGTTGTTGTTGTTGCAATTTTCATTTAAGTGCTAAGCTCATCTCCTAGATTTATTAGCCACTCAAACAAGCATTGTGGCAAGTTTCCCTTGTAAATGGCTTGTGTAATTTTCACTTACTTAGTTTATGCAAGGTTTGTTGTTTGTCATAACCACTAACCAGAGTGTGAAGTTTTTCTACCTAATTTTTCCCATCCAATCTCGATCCATAGTTTTGTTTCACAACTTTAACTTGTTCGTATTATTGTAGGTGTGCGATAATTGTATAATGAAGCTAGATGACATGCTTCTTACAAAAAGCTATAAACTTATCATTATCAAACTGTGGGCCAATGATAGGAATCAGTACTGAGACCTTATCATTTGTACCTAAGCTAAGAGACTTGAGAGCATGGGATGCTAGATCATCTCTCTCCACATAAGTCTAGAAGAGTCATCAATACTAAACCGACCTAAGTTTCACTATTTCCTAAGTTCATCCGTTCCCTTTCATTACTTCATCTTAAGTATTCTTACTCATTTTGACTTAGGGACAATTTAACCAACTTGACTAGTAATGAGCAATTCGATCAACATAACCAATAACTTAGTCATTATGTTTTTTAGCTACTTTCGCCAAAAGCCATCCTATCAAGATTACACCAACCTACCTCTAGATCACATAATATCTAAGCTTCCTAAGTTAGAAGCTAGCATGATGTAGGTACCAATGTAGACACCCAATTTTTGCCTCTTTTATTATTATTATTATTATTTTATAGGTCCTAAATTAGGAAAAAAAAAACAAAAAAATAGGAAATTAAAGAAAACCCAAAAAATAAGGAAATTTAGAAAAAATAAGAATTTTAGAAAAATACAAAAACTACAAAAATAAGAAAAAGCATAAAAAATAAGAAACTTGGAAAAAGATAAAAAAAAATGGAAAATTTAGAAAGAAACAAAAAAAAAAAGAAAAATTTAGAAAATTTAGAAAAACAATAAATTGATAAATTGAAAAAAAAATAGAAAATTTTTGAAAATAACATTTTATTATGGTAAATTGTTTAGTAGGTTTAGAAGTTGGGCTATTGAATATATGGTTAGATTTAAATCTAACCCAAGTTGACCTGATTCATAAGTGCAATTTAATTGCACATATGGATAAGATACAGGCTAATGGTCTAATAGATAAGTATTTAGACTTGGTATTAAGTATGAGCATTAGGTCAAGGGTTCAAATCTTAGTGAGAGCATATAAAGTTTTTTCAGTCTTTTTCACTTTTTTCACATCAAGAATTGCCATGTGTTAGGATCTCATTGCACCATGTGTCCTAATACGTGGCAACATCGGGTTGGATGACCAGTGTTAACATAGCACCATGCGGCATCCATGTGGCATGCTACGTCAATTGCTACGTACTACTATTGACATGTGGCATACTATGATCGATCGATACGGCTGATGTGGTGTTACGTCAACACTACGTTAGCCCCTTTTTCCTTCCCTTCTCTTTCCCCCTCTTTCTCTCATTTTCTCTAGATTTTCCGTGCTTTCCTCCTTAGGCAACCACTTTTGACTCGATTTTTGAACCACTTTTTATTGCAATTTCACCAAATCAATCGCATAATTGTAAACTAGGCATGGCTTAGTTTCATTTTCGACCAAAATCCCATCTTCATTCATCCATTTGTCTACTTAAATCAAGCTCAGAAAATCACAAAAAGTCAATGTTCAACTTAAGGCATTAATGGCATATTTAAGCCATTAATGAGCTTTCCAAGCTCGTATAAGCCTAAGAACCTATAAATTAGACCCTCTCATCTTTGTTCGAGAGACACACAAGTAGTAGAATTAACTTACAACCTCTCTCTCTCATTTTCGATCACCCTCTCTCTTTACACTGAACCGTAGTGTTTTCTCTTTCTAAATTTCCCTATCCTTCCACTTTGTTGCTTAGAACCGATCGTGGTGGTCCAAAGGTCAAACCCAATCACCCCTACATCTTACCGTACCCTCTAGCAACGCGGATGAACAACCAAGACCCAAACCTTAACCACTACAAGCAAGCTACCACTACCCTATGCGACCCCATGGTCGAAGCTAAAGCTACAATTGAATTCCTAGGCAATCAAAACCACCAACCCCATACCTCTTGCAACTCTAATAGCCACACCATATGCTACCTAAACACTACCATCAACTACCATACCTAAACACCCTCTAAACGACCCCTAAACATTGTGACACTCTCTCTTCCCCCCATATCCCCAATCTAAAACCCATAAAACTCCTCTTCCCCCTTCAATTCGATGGATGGATCAAGCAAAATCAACCCAAGCTGCTACTACTACCATTAGTGATCCTACAACATGACTAATTAAGCTGACCCGACCGACCCAATCCAACTAATCCAACTCGGTCTGACTTGAAGTCCAACCCAACCTACATCCTTCGTTGGTTTAGCCCCCTTTACTACATTTCAATGGTTTGTTGTTGTTTTTGTATTATTTATTTATTATTAGAATTATTTATTATTTGTAATATGTAATCTTGAATTAAAGAAAAAAAATCTTAAAAAAAAAGAAAAAATAGTCTATTTATTTTTTTAGTATAGTAGAAATAGATAAAATAAAAAGAATAAAAAAGATAACATATAAAAAATAATAATTAATTAGGTTAGTAAATAAAATTTGTTTTTTATCACTTACAATAATGTTTTTTAAAAAAAATAATAAAACAAAAAAAGTAAAATGACCCTTACAAAATTAGGGCCCTTTTAGATTTTTAAAGATAAAAAATCAAATTTAGGACCTTTTTTTTTAGAAATTTTCTCAAATAAATCAAATTGAACTAAAAACGTAAATCCAACTTGTTTTTAAAATTAAAATTGACTTAACTTACTAAAGTTTTCATTAAAAGTAACTACATATATCTAATCTCGAATAGTGAGTATATAGGTATCTATGAGAGGATGGTAAAAAATAAAATAATTTCCTCTTTCCTAGATTACCTCGATTTATCCAATTAGAATAACTAATAAACTAAGTTCTATCTTTTAAAATTAAAAGGTAGTTCTTTAGTTTAATTTTAAATTTTGAAAGTTAATAGTACCCGTTAGGGTTTAAAAATCATAACCTTGGGATTCGGATCTCTTGTTATAAAACCGTTTTACAAAAATCGATTTTTATCAAAATATTAGTAGCTAAGTTATAACCAATTCACCCAATTAGTTATAACTTAACTTTTTTTCCTGACTTCGATCAAGTGGCAACTCCAAAGTGGTTTTCAAAATACAAAAAGAACCAGTTTCCTCTAAACTCTAGTCGAGGATCAATATTAAATTGGTAAGAGTTTAATACTAATTGGTTTAAAGAAAACTTAATTTTAGAAAAAAACCGAAAGGTGAAAAACCAAGCTTAATAGCTTGGCGACTCTACTAGGGACCATCAAGAGGGTTAGTCATTCAATTTTCCAAAATTAAATTTTATCTCTAAAATCACCTTAAATGCAATTTATTTATTCATTCTTTGTTTATACCATAATTATACTAACATTTTCTTTGCAGGTTTAGTTTTATTTATTTAAGTTAAGGGAAATTTATTTTATGTACTATGAATGCATGATAGATACGATCGAACTCAGGCTATCTTAAGACCTTAGGATGGGGAGTCTTTGTATAAGTTTCGAGCATAGTAGGGCAACCACCATTTGTGGTTGATTAGGCTACCCCACTTAAACTTCAATGTGACTAAAGAACTATTTTGTAAGAAACATATGAGGTCGCAAAGTTTAAAGACCTTTAGAACTTACCCTTCTTGCATACATTTCTCAAGGTTTGACAAGTAACTAATAAAGCAACATTGTTATAACAGAGAAAAAGAAAAGACAAACCTCAAACTTGTTTCCCTATATTTTCCTAAAATTCACTCTCAACATTTACTTATCTATCTATACTATTATGATACATATCATACGCATTAGGATATGGGGAGTCATTTGTTGCATCAAAGATGCAGGGTAGAAGTAGTCAAACCCAAGCCATCTTAGAACCTTAGGAGAGGAGCTATTGTGTAGGCTTCGGGTGCTGTGGTGTAACCACCTCTTTGGGTTGATTAGGCCACCTCATTTAAGCTTAATATGACCAATGAAAGTATTCTTTAACAAATGAGGTCATAAAGCTTAAGGACCTTTTCAAAACCTACCCTAATCACATATACTCCCCTTCAAGCTTGAGTTAATTTAATGCCCTTAAGAAATTACAACCTTACTAATCATTCAAGAGTTCTAATGCAATCAAGTTTTTGAAAATAACAGTATGGTTACAACTTAAGGGAGTAATGTGTTAACTTAAATAATCCTAACATCTGCATATTTCCATGTGCTTTCTTTTTCTACATTGATGATTGATTGTTGTCCATAAAATATGTAGACCTAAGAATGGTAAGTAACCAACAAAGGAATAATCAAAGATTGCCAGATGCACTAGGAATCCATGAGTAGCTGCTACAAAATGAAGCTATCTACTGGAAGCAAAGGGCTAGGCATGCTAATGCCTCCAATAAGGCCTTGTTAGCTCAAGTTGAAAAAAGCAAGAGGGCCATGAATTGGGCTTTAGAAATATTGGACAAGATTGAAGCCTAACTGCGAGAGTTAGATTAGAAACTTTAGATGGAGTTATTGGGCTTTGAATAAATTTTAAGTTTCATTCCCTTCTGTTTTGTTCTCTATACTCTAGTCTTTCCAAATAAAATTTCTTTTTATTCCATCATTCTTCGTTCTTTCCTTCTTTGTAAATAGTCCTTTAATAAAACTTATCTAACCATTAATTCTCACTTACTCAAGGCAGTGTAATTAGAAACTAGTTAATGTTAACACGAAGTCTTTAATAGGTTTAATTTTAAAGCAATTAAGCCTTAGGTAGAACTCCTTCTTGCAAAGTGAATAGTCACCTAAGATAAATCAATTTTCTCTATTTCTATTACTAGATAAGAAATAAACTAAATTAATTTTTTCTTGTTCCTAAACATTAATTGATTTAAAGAGCATATCACTATTTCCTTCATTAATCTAGATTATCCTATTCATGGCAATCATTTAGAATATGTCTCGAAACTGAATTCTAATTAACACATGTTCCAATAAAGTCTAGATATATGTTTTAGTGATTAGGGATTTAAAGACTTTAATGAACACAATGCAATAATTGATAATCTAACAATCTAATTAACAATATTAATTAGGTACTTACGAGAAATAGTAGAGAAAGCAGTATTAAAATCAAGAATATATTAAAAATAATTAAAACAACCTGTATGTACTTCCAATCTCTAATTTAAAATAAAATACCACTTCTATTACTCCCACTGTTGAAACTAATAACAATTAAAAATACATGATTTTTCTCAACTTAAGAGCCATACTTATGCAAAAATTTGGATATAATTTGATTAATTATTACAATAAAATAGCATTTATGCACAAAATGGACCAACCAAGTAAAAATTCTCCAAAACATATGAAAAAGATTACAAATTGATTTAATTTAGGCTAATATGGTTTTGTATGTGTAAGTGCATAAGGGCTACCATGCACCAACTAGTCCCCATTGCTCCATTAGGAGAAAATCAATGGTTGAAGTATCATGACCCTAACGGGGGCCTAATAGAATTGCCTAAAATTTTCACATCATGTGTGCACCCATGATTTGAAAATCATTTTACAAGTCAGAGATTGCAAGATTCTAAATAATTAGTCACTAAAGTTTTCATTTATTCATATAATTAGCTTACAACTATATATATGTGACTATAGATATCCGACAAGCCACAGTCCAACAGAACCGCAGAGAACCGGTATCCACTACCAAACAATAAGATTAGGTAGTGAAGTTCTAAAAATTCAAACTTACTAAAGTCATAAAACTTAAACGTAATATATAATAATTCAGATGAACCATATAGTCTGTCCTCAGAGTCTAACTTCTATACATCTCAATGTTGGCACTCAACCCTCAGTTCTTATCCCATGCCCGATCGTCTAGCAACTTGCAAGGGAAAATTGTTAAGACGTAAGCTACAAAAGCTTAGTGAGTTAATTTCCTTCAACCACACAACAATCGAGTTATACAATAGTTAAGTTCAACCAAATGAATGCATGAACAAGCAGTATACCAAACAAATACATGCAGGTGACCAAGTACTGCATATAACTCAGATTTAATACCATCCGAAGTCAGGGTTGGAGATTCTTCGGTACAGTCAAATCCAAGTATTATATTAGAACTTATTTCATAACGAAACTTCGTGTTTCGTATTTAAAATGTAATGGTACATCCATTACCAGCTTTATCAAAACGAGTTCTACATATGATTGTGAGTAGGTTCACGCAGCCCTCACTTACCCCTAAATGAAGGCCTCTGGACTCGACCCATAGCTAGGCTGTTAGCGCCTCCAACACCTAGTCATCCCGCGGGAAAGGATAAGGTCATATCGCACGTGTGCACCGTACGAAATCAATAACATTCAATAATCAACCCAAGTATAGCTTCTCGCTACCTCCGTGTAATGTGACTGCCCGGAAATAGTTATGTAGTGCATGATTCATGAATGATCCAAGTTAACTTTTCTAGTTGAATAAAAGTTAAGTCGTATTTAATCAGTGATCATTCCAAGTCACAAACAATCAATCTATTGAATCTACTATGCATCAAACATTATATTGTTGAACTTTAAAGTAGATTCACAATTCACAACAATTATCATGCACAAGCATAACCCAACCCCATACACATTCATTTATACCTCATAATTTATGTTCACTAACTACAAGCACAAACAAGTATGGAATCATAAGGAAAAACTCACTCGGCCATGGCTAGCTTAGGGATCGTAATAGTCGGTGAGCAACTCAGGGTCGATATCGAGATCACTTGAGAATAAGGAAAACTTGTAAGATAGGGAATTTAAAACTAACTAGAGTTATAATGTGTAAGGTTTATTTCACTTAGTTATGTGAAATTGTCAATTCGAGCTTTTTATCGAATCGCGTGTAACTTTTTCGTTTTAGCTCGGATTGTTATGAACTTATAGTCTATTTTGATCGTTTTCGAGCTTATTTTCTCATAACGAGGTCCGTTTTGAACGTTGTGACCCGTAACCTAAATTGTGATACAAAAATATCGCAAAAATTATTATTTAATTTTAAAAATTATAAAATATTGATTTTCGCTTTTTCTTAATATATTTATAAGTTAATAATTATTTAAATCATATATTTGTTATTTTTATTATTTTGGGTATATTTTCCTATTTTTCTCCTTTTCTTATTTTTTTCTTATGTACCTTACGATTATACATATATATATATATATTCCAATACTTATAATATATAGTTTATAGTTTATATTATTGTAAAATCATAAATTACTGTAGCATATATACCTATATACACTATATATATTATATGTATGATTATGTATATGTATTTATTTAAAACATACTCTTATACACATATTCATATATCTATATATATAAATATATATATTCGGCATACATTCATATAAATACATACATATATATATTCGGCATACATACCTATAAATACGTATATATATGTTTGGTATAAATATGCTTATATAGTATTTATCATTTATCATAAAATATATAGTATTTATCATAAAATATGTATACTATACATTACATACATAATATACCATATACTATTATATATATATACATACTTATAAAAATACTCCACTATATACTATACAACTACANATTTATCATAAAATATATAGTATTTATCATAAAATATGTATACTATACATTACATACATAATATACTGTATACTATTATATATATATGCATACTTATAAAAATACTCCACTATATACTATACAACTACACACATATATATATAATCATATATGTATACCCATATATATATAAAGTTATGGTACATACATATATCTTTATACTATAATTATGTAAATTACTAATTAGATGTATTAAAAAAAATACATAATACATACTATATACCTTGGTACATACATGTAGACATACTTAATCCTATAGTTACACATAATTAAACTTAGGTATTCATATATATAAACATATACTATTAGTGTTACATGTACAAATACCATAAAATATCATAAAAATACCATAAAAATTCTATAATTCTACACATGTATACTATCATATACATATATATTTCTTAAAATAAATTCCTTACCAATTAATTTGGATTTTTCTTCTTCTTTTCCTTCTTCTTTTGCTCTTTTCTTTCTTTCTTTCTTTTTCTCTCCTTTTTCCTCATGGTTTGCAGACGTTGTGTGTGTATTTGTGCAAATTTTTCTTTCTTTTTTCCATATTTATATCAATTTCCCTTGCTTACGTGATGTTGGCTTCAATTTTAAGCTAACTCAACTTTTATTAATGTAAATAAGATAAGATGAAATCAACACATGGTCATTTACTTGTTCACGTAGCTGTTTCTTCTTTTTTTTTTTTTATCATAACTTTTGTTCTTTCTTACGTTTTGTGCAGGGGAAGGATTTGAATTGGATATGAAGAGAAGAATTGAGATAAATTGAAAATAGTAGAGAAGGAAAATGAAATTTATTAACAAATATGTGTAATTTTTCGAATCATATAAATTATAACAAATTTCCTCGTAGATTAGTTTTCAAAATTTTGTGAAATTTTATCAATTTAACTGGTACCCGTTACAATTATAATTTTTACAAGTTATTATGGTAATTTCATTACAATGTCGTACAAACAGGCGATTTAGTCAAAAATTACATTCGACTATAATTTTGTTACTATTGTGTAATATTTAACTATTTTATAGGTTTACGTTTATGATTTTAGGGTTTCGAGCAATTTTGGGTTCAATTTCAATTAATGATACCTAAACTAGTTTTAGGGTTTTAGTAGGCGATTTAGAGTTTCGATAAATTCCTAAAGTTTTTACTATTTATAATATATTTAGATTTATGGTTTATTAAATTGTTATCTTACTCGGCTTTGATAACTCTTTAAGTCATCTATAGTCTTAGGATTCAATCATTCTCTTAAATAGTTAAATTTGCGAGGTTTACATGAAGAGAATTCAACTTACTGATCGATCAATAGCTTAGTTACCAATTGATTGGTTTGTCATAATGTATCAAAAGGCCACCTTTAGGAGCACCATTCAAACACTAGAAGAGGATGGGAGCAAGCATAGAATGTCTAGAAGGGTTCTACTTGTACTGATTAATCGATAACTTAAAGCCTAGTCAAGGTTTTCACTAAAACATACCATTTCCAGTTTACATCTTCCAATTGATCAGTAGGTTTTGCTACCAATCAATCAGTAGCCACCTTCTATAAAAAGTTATGTTTTGCAACTTACATAAAATAGACCCCTTTTTCCCTTTTTCATTTTCCTTTGATTTTCTTTGCTAGGGTTTCAACCTAAGACTCTTTTAGCTTTAACTTTTGCAATAAAACAAGGGAATATAACCTTCAGATGCTTAGGAATCATCATTTAAGCATGTGTTTAGATTGCAACTCCTCTTTTCAAGTTGTTTCCTTCCCATTCTATACTTGTATTTGTCTTAGATGTTGGTTTTACTCGATGTATCCTTTGAACTTCATGAGATTGTGAATCAATGTAGTGGTTGGATTATTTAATGGTGGTTTGCTATTTCCTTTCGTGTTTGTTGGTAATGGGGCTTTGATTTTATCCATAAAGCTTGTATTTCAATTTAAGAACATTAAGTAGATAAGGATAATGGAACTTCTGCATGCATTCTAATAATTTCTATGAATGACTAATGCTAATTAAGAATTGATGCCTTCTAATTCAATTATGGCTCAATCTCATAGCCAATTAATGACCCACTTGTGATAAGAATTGATAATTCAATTAACCACTATGCCATTAGATAGTTCAATTATTGGTTCTTAATTATAATCTTCTACTGTGTTGGATGTCCCAATTTATTAAATTAAGATTAGTTAGTTACTATAGTATAATAAAGATGAAAAATTCTATTGGTTCACATAGCTACAAATGGGGCTAGCATGACTGAAAGCTAGTATACCACTCCTTGTGGATACAATCTTGACTTAATTTCTATACTACAAATGTAACCTAGTGTACTTACTAGTTAAAACTCACTTAAAATCTTTGTTTTAAAAGGTGTACAAATTGGGCTCAATTTTTCAAGTATTAAACAACGAGTTAAGTTTTTGCTACCATTACTAGGGAGTAATCTCGTGCTAATTTCATTTTTATACTTTCTTTGTAAACTAAGCATTTTTCTCTTCACTTGTTTCGTTTAGAGTCTAATTTAGTTTAATTAGTTAAGAGTAGTCTATTTGTTTTAGCTTCTTTTATCTTGCAAGTAGATAGATACATAAATAAAGGAATGAGAGAACTTTTATATAAGAACCTCTTTCCTCAAAAGAAGAAAAAAGAGAATGAAGATTGCTTAGAACAAACTAAACCTCAAGGAAGTAAAGCTCTAACCCTTCCTCTTTTATATTTCGATTGAGCTTAATTGGGAATATATTACTGAGCTTAAGTTTAGGGTAAGGAAGGTAGTAAATGAAGTGATGGTGTAGTGTGATCCTGGCTTGAATGCAATTAATTATAGTACATCTGTGTGCTGGTTTGTTAAGCCAAAATAAAATATTTATGCATGATTACATTAAATTTTTAGTAAAAGTTCCTTTTGACATAAAAAAATAATCTTTTTTCTAAAATCAGTTCCATTTTCCTTTACACTTTACACTTTACACTTTTCACTCTAAAGTATGTCTAAAATTTTGTTAAGTTTGCATTTATCAAAAGAGGTGTCAGTGCTAAATTTTGAATGAGTTCTCTTATGAGTAAGTCATGAACATTTTTCAAGTCTTTACAATTAATTCATTTAATGTGGCTTTGTTTTGGTATGCTTAATTTAGGCATAGCTTTGAGATTTGGAGTTAGGTAAATGTTTTGGTCCGATGTTAGATTCTTGTGTTTTTGGAAGTTAACATATATATACACCATTCTTTTGAGGATCCGAGTGGTCTGTTAGTATTTTGTGAACCATGATAGGTACTAGATCTTACCTAAACGTTCCCGATAATATATGAGGAAAGATTCAAAAAAGAAATGAAAAGTAAAAGAAAAGGAGAATGATGGGTCTTAATCAAAGGTCATTACAAGGGGTTGCCTCTTTTGACACAAAAAGAGAGAAAAATGAAAAATGGAAAGCAATGAAAATAAAAAAGAAAGGTTGCAAAGAAAAATTTGAAAAATGAAAAATACAAAAAGAAAATAATGGGTAATCAATGAAGCTTATGGTAAAGTTGAGAAAGCGAAGTAAGATGAGATCTAGTGGTTGCCTCTTTTGACAGTACATTGGCATACTTGAAGATCTAATAAGGAAGGAGTAAATGCATAGGCCAACCAATTAAACACTTGGATCTCTCACTTGGCTTGAAATGTTATATTTGACTTTAAATCTCCTATGCATAGCCTAAATGAGAATGTTAACTTTTCTATGCATCGATTAGTGATTGAATTGCATTGTTTTTGACTTGTATACATTTGGCTAATTGTGATTGGAACAAATTCATAATCACTTCTAAAAATTGTTGATATAGAAGAAGCAAATGTAAACTTTGTATTTCAATTTGTGTGACATACTTTTTGTCAAAGAAAGTATGTAAAAGAAGTACTACTTGTCTTCAAATTCCTTGAATTGTTTAGTTTTAGAGCTTGCTTAAGGATAAGCAAGGTTCTTAAGTTAGGGGTGGTAATAATGGTTAAAAATATGTGATTTTTTTTTTCAACTTAAGAGCCACACTTGTGCATAAATTTGGATATAGTCTAATTAATTATTACACCTAAGCAGCATTTATGTACAAAATGGACCAACCAAGCTGAATTGTCAAAATAAGTGAAAAAGATTACAAATTGATTTAATTTGGACTAATTTGGTTTTGTATGTGTAGGTGTACAAGGGCTACCATGCATCAAATAGCCCCCATCGCTTGATTGGGAGCTTAAAAATCAAAGGTTGAATAAATTTTGGCTTACAATGTATTAGGAGGCCACAATCAGGAGCATTGATCAAATACTAGAAGAGGATTGGAGCAAGCATAGAATGTCCAAAGGGTTCTACTCATATTGATCGATTGTTAGTCTTTATATTAATCGGTTGGTAACTTAAAGCCAAGTAAGGGTTTTCACTAAAGCGTACCATTTCTAAGTTTACATCTACTAATCAATCAATAGCAATCTATAAAAAGTTAAGTTTTGCAACTTATGTAAAGTAGACCCATTTTTCCCCTTTTCGTTTTCCTTCAATTTTCTCTACGAAGGTTTCAACCTAGGACTCTTTTAGGTTTAACTATTTCAATGTAATAGGAGAATATACCTTGGGATGCTTAAGAATCATCATTTAAGGATGGATTTGGATTGGAACTCCTCTTTTCAAGTTGCTTCTTTCCCATTCATTACATGTATTTGTCTTGGATGTTTGTTTTACTCAATGTAACCTTTAAACTTCATGAGATTGTGAATCAATGTAGTGGTTGGATTATTTAATGGTGGTTTTGTTGTTTCCTTTGATGCTTGTTGATAGTCAGGTATTGATTTTGTCCATTGAGATTGTGTTTCCATTTAGGAACGTTAAGTAGATTAGGACAATGGAATTTGTGCATGCATTCTAATCATTTCTATAAATGGCTAATTTGGATTAGGAATTGATGCCTTCTAATTTGACTAAGTTCAATCTCATAGCCAATTAATGACCCGCTTTTGATATGAATTGATGGAATAACATAACTACTATGCCTTTAGATAATTCAATTATTGTTCTTGATTGTAATCTTCTACAGTGTTGGAAGTTCTAGTTAATTAAATTAGGGTTAGTTATTTACTATAGCATAATAAAGATGAAAAAATCCATTGGTTCACCTAGCTACAAATGGGGCTAGTAGGATTGAGAGCTAGCACACCAATCCCTATAGATCTAATCTTGACTCACTTTTTGTACTACAAAGGAAACTTAATGCACTTGTTGGTTCAAACTCACATAAAATCTATATTTTAAGAAAGTGTACAATTTGGGTTCAATTTTTCAAGTGTTAAAAAGTGAGTTAAAAATCCAAAAATAAATAAATAAACTACTTGTTGATAGTTAATTTTCATCCTGGTACACGGATACCTACAAAACATGAAAATGGCTTCGAGGGGCACTGGAGGGTGCTCTAGTACGGCCACTTCGATGCTTAAGTTAAACCTCTTGTCATGTGGAGAGAAATGTTAGGTGGTTAGGAAAAATGAGAGAATGGAAGAGGGTTTCCTTACTTGGGGGTCTTGCTTAGTATTTATAGTAAGTCAATGGAGATTATCCTTAGATTGGGTCGTTGGACTAGGCTTAAATATTAGGCCTACTAATATAAGCCCACATAATAATTATCCTAAAATACCTATCAATACTTACCCTCGACCCTCTTTGGTGACAAATTCAAAAAAGATAGTATTTAGGGAGGTTAATTTTGAGGGATTTCTACAAAGGTTTGTAATCCCAACCTGAAGGAGTTAGAGTGCCTAAAAAAGTAAAGGATTGAAGAGGCGAAAAGTAGGAGTTACCGAAGCACTTATCAATATTAGTATGCCTTAAAAAGCAAAAGCTTAAAGAGGTTGTAGCACTTGAAGAGGCAAAGGCCTAAAGAGGCTAGAGCACCAAAAGAGGTGAGAGCCTAAGGAGACTAAAACACTTGAAAAGGCGTAAGTCTAAAGATGCGGGGAATGCTTAAGGAGGTGGGAGCTTAAAAAGGTGAGAGCGCCTACAGAGGTGAAAGCCTAAATAAGCCAACAAGCTTAAAAAGGTGGGAGTGCCTGAAAGGGTGAGAGCGTTCGAAGAGGCGAAGACCTAAATAGGCTGACACGCCTAAGAACGCAAGAGAAGGCTTGAAGTGGTGAAGCACTAAATAGGCCGACATGCCTAAAAAGGCAAGAGTGCTTAAAGAGGTGGAGGCCTAAATGAGCTAACATGCTTGAAAATGCGGGAGCACCTGAAGAGGGGAAGGCCTAAATAGGCTAATATGCCTGAAGAGGTGAGAGCCACAAAATAGGCTAGTTAACCCCTAGTCCATTAATGTATAGGACTTTAGCTCACTTACTCATTGTCCATACCAATTGTAAGACTTAGAGGTGCTAAGGAGCATCCCATTAGCAAATTTTATCTACATGGGCTCAAAATGAACAATGTTTATTTAGCCTCAATTTGTTTTCAAGTCACCGTAACTTGATAAGGGTTGAATAAATTGTCACACATATCTGAATATAACTTGATGTAGGAACCAAGAATTGAATGTGGACATCAACAACAGATTAGTATGAGCACATTTGGAGCACATATATTGAGAAGCAAATAATGGGTAAATAAAAAATAAGGGTGATGAAGTGCTCACTCTTCTTTTGTCAATTAATTGTTAACATGTAATGTTGGTCCAAAGCATGGTGCTTTAGTATCATGTATTCAACACGGTTGCTTAACAATTGTTGGTCGAAGTGTTTTAATTATTGTGTGCATACTATCTTTGAAGGCCCATTGTGCATAATTTGTGGCCTTACATGTCGGCAGCTTGCTGCTTTGCATAACGAGTAAGAAATGTCACGTTTCTTTAACGTTGAACATTTGAACAGACAAAGCACTATCATCCTTGAAGTTTTCGTGAGTATCTACTCATACGTCCTCACTCGGACTTGATACTTTGGCAAGTGGCTATAAGATAGGAATACCAGTTGGACCAAAAAAAACTTAAGTCGGCATGTGAAAGGAGTTCGGCTGCTCTGATTGTGTATAGAAACACGATTTAGCGTCAATATATTTAGCCATTATCAAATAAGCACCATAGGATTCAACGTGTAGCTGTTCAGCGAGTCATAAATAACTCGGTTTACAAAGTTGACGCTCGCTCATGGCTGAATTGGAAAGCAAATTCAGTTAATTGGACTTTTTAATTCAGCTTGGGTTTGTTGTTGTGAATTAGTATACTTGCTCCTTTCACTCAATCGTGGACATTCTCGACCTTTCAACAACTCGACATATTTTGTTCACGCTCGACTTTTCGTTACTTCTGCACGGAGCTTGACTCGGCCATGGGGTTGGATAAAAAGCACTCGTCCATTTGGCATGGACTTGGACAAACTCTTGGCAATCGGCATGGACTTGGATAAGCTCTCGGTAGTTGGCATGGATTTGGATAAGCTTTCGACAATCGGCATGCAATATGGACAACTCTCATCCCTCGGCAACGTTGTGTTTGGAGTTGCTCAAACTAGACAATTATCAGGCCATTGCTCTCGACCTTTCAGTTGCATATAGACTTGAATTTGAGTGTAGCTTAATCCTAGTGAATTAAAGTGCTCTCAGCATAGTGTCTCTCGATGGCTCGGCATTTCAATGAAGAGTGCTCCTTAGATACTCGGCATTGAGATCGGGAATTTGATCTCTAAAGTACTCAGCTTCTCGTTGCCGCTTAAGTTTACTGTACTTGCTCGGAACCAGTCTCTCCTCGACCAGTCAGCACACGGCTTGATAGCTTCCATTTGGAAGTGAACAGTTTGACCAAAGCTTCTCGACACACGAAGTAGCTCGGCTTTAGCTTAGTCAGCTCATGCAAACAACTTCGGTCGGCATTGGAGCTCGGACACGAAGATTGACAATTGTGTTACATAGCTGAAATTGTAGTTTATGCTGTGACTCAAGACAGTTGCTAGTTTTGCACTACTCGTGCGAGGGATTGATGCAAGGAGTGCTCGACTTAGTCTTCGCTTAGAGAGCGCTCAAGCTTGTTCGCGGCTATTCCACACATTTGAGTGGCGCTCGGGTACTGTTTCATGAGACTTATTCCATTTATTTCAGTAACGGACTGTTCAGTTAGGGTGCCGTTGTTTTGTTTGCTATCGTTCGGCTTTGTTCGATAGCTTAGATCAGGTGGATGTGTTGTTGTTAAAGGCTCAGTGCTACTACTCAAGCTAAGTTCAAGTGCTCCCCTGAATGGACAGATTAGATTATTAGATTTAGTTCAGCTTCGACACTTAGATTTAGCTCAACTCAAATGCTCAAATTTTAAGCTCACATTGGCTTCCTCGCGGATTTTGCTTAGCATGTATGCATGGAGCTCGACCTTATGGAAGCATAAGAGAAGCATCACAGATTTTATGTTTAAAATCAAATCCAATAGCATAAATGTAGCACTTGTGCTCTTCATGATACTCCAGCTTAGTACTTGTTGCCCCCATATCATCACAATTACTTGAAGTCAGGTGAGGATAAAGTTTGTGTTCGGCAAGTGGAGCTCCTACTCGGAACTCGGACCTGTTGCAACTCGGTACATTTGTAAGCAAATCGATCTGGACTTATTGCTACAACGGCTTAAAGCTTGACGACTTGATTTTGCTCGGATAAACTTAGCAAGTCGGCCGGGAGCTTGATGACTTGTGAACTTAGACAAACTCGGTGTCTCAGCAATAATTGAGAATAATTTGGCTCGAACTCCTTAAGAGCTGCTTGAAAAAGCTATGTCACTTGATAAGACTGTTACTTGACAAAAGACTCCTAAGTTCGTCCTTATCTGCAATACTGTCACTACTCACAATAGCTCGACATGTGGCTCGCTTAATAGAGTTGGAGTTACTCGGCATATCACTTGATGAATATATCAAGTCGTAACGGCAAATGAGGCTGGTCGCTATGGGCTGTAAATACTCGGCAACTCATGAATTGGATTGCTCAGCATTGTCATCAGAATATAGCTCGAACAAGCTCGGTGAATGTGAATAAAGGAACTCGGCAATTCAGCACAATGCTTGAAGTTTCAACTTGGCATGCTGCTTGGATCGACCTTCGATGGGAGATACCTGATACGATTTTCTCAAAAAGAAATTACCAAACAAGAAGGAACTCACTTAAAGAAACCACACTAAACAGCCCATTGCCTACCATAACTAATCCGGTGAGCAATCGGAGATTTATATGATTCAAATGTCCTAATAGGAAAACCCTAATAGATATATATGCTTGGGGTAGAATAATTAATAATATACTTCTAGCATGCACCAGTAGATGATTTTGTTCTAGATAACTCACCAACCCACTCAAATTGGCGAAGGGAGTACTTGAGCAAATTCGAAAACCGAACAAGTGGCAGTTAATGAAGGCAGTTTTCAAATTCATGAGTAACATGGTAACCGCTTGTAGATTCGGCAAGATTGAGGAATAGGTCAACATTTCAAACTTAGGAAAGTGAGGAGCTCAGTAAAGATAATTCGTTAGTGTTGATAATCTTGCTATTGCTATTGTTTTGAATCCAACAACATAATCGGAGTAGCATCGACAAGTGTCAAAGAAAAGATCAAATGACCGCCTCTTAGCCGAGTGACACAATGGCGATTACATGGCAGTTTCTTACACTTTTACAATATAAATCAAAGAGTAATGAAACCGCTCCAAGAAACAGCATCGAATAAAAAGACCAAATTAAGGAAATGATGACAAAGAAAATCCAAAAAAATTCATCGAAAGGGAGAATAGCCCACCACCAAATTTCAAAAAATTCCAAAAAACATGGGCAACAAATTGCTTGATTCCCATAGATGGCGCCAATTGTTGATGGTTGATTTTTGTATCGATGTGCGAATACCTACAAAAGTTAAGGGATGCTGGAGGGTACTCTAGTGCAACCATTCGAATGCTGAAGTCAGCCCTATTGTCATGTAGAGAGAAATGTCAGGTGGTTAGATTAAATGAGAGAATGGAAAAGGATCCTCCTACTAGGCGGTCTTGCTTGATATTTATAATGAGTCAATGGAAATTGTCTCTGAATTAGATCGTTAGACCAAGCTTAGATATTAAGCCCACTAATATAAGCCCATATAATAATTATTCAAAAATACCTATCAACACTACTCTTTTAAAACCTTAGACTAATTGAATGGAAGGAATAAAAATCTACTATTTATTGTCTCTCTTCTACTTATCTATTCTATTTACCAAGCCTTTTATTCATATTATGATGGGTTCCATATGGAAATGGCCTTATAAGATACAATTATATCGTTTAAATAGGTGTCCTCAATTATCGTACAATGGAAATAGATATATGACTTAGGGTTGACAACTACACAATGTGTAGAATTTTGAAGCAAGGCCTATAATCAAGACACACGGCATGTAGAATTCGAAAGGGCAAGTAGATGGTGTATAGATGTGCAACCCTACCCTTCTTGGTCATATAGCTCGTATACTAAATTTCTTCCTTAGAATCTCTATGCTTTACATTGACATGTATATATTTTCCAACTTCGTGCAGTTTTTCCTATAAAAAATATAACAATAAACACATGAGTGTCATCAAGTACTAAAATAATTTATAAACAAATAAAGTACTAAATTACACTTAAAATGCTAGGAAAGCACCATAATATCTACATATAAAATAAGTATTGTTGATGGTTGGATTTCACCTTATTACGTTACTTAGCTATTTCGCTACCAGGAGGACGATTGGTGTTATTTTTAACTAAGGCCAGCAAGGGCTCAGTCCATCCAATGGGCCTTGAAGCCCAACTTATTCATACAGTTAGTAGAAACTTTAGAAAGTAGCGCAAACAGTTATAATTTAGTATAATCTCATTACATAACCGCCCACTACTCCTATATTTTAGGCATGTACTTGATTATGGGATGGCCACATGGTCTACGACCAACGATTAATTGCTATTATAGGCACTTGACATTCACTTATAAATAAGGGAAGGAAAGCACTATAAGAACTCTTTGATGCTCGATAACACTCAAATTGCTTATTCTGTTACTCTTTCACCTAAACAACCACTTACTTAGGCATTGAAGTGGCTACACTAAACTAGACCTAGTACCGCTTAGCCTTTTATTCATATTTTTGTAAGATTAAAGCTCTACACCAAAATCACTCGACAACATTTGGTGCCATCTATTTTTTCATAACCTACCTACTTAGTAAAGACAAGAATGACAAAAGTGCAGGTTGTGGCTCTTCACCCCAACACCATATGGCAAGGAGCAAGCATACTGATGAACAACATTTGGCTAAATTGGAGCAACATTACATTGATTTAGCTAAAGAAAATCATGAACTTAATAAGAAACTTGACATAATCCTTAGTCTTCTTTGTAAAAATGATCAATTAGATCGTAACCAAGGATATGGCTACAATAGTGCCAAGAATTATGATGATTAAGTTTATTCCCTTGAATTGCCTAAGGAGTAGGTCAAAGTTATAGTTGGACCTTCAACCCTTGCTCTTAAGAAAGGAGATAAAGAAAACAACTACACCTGGTGCACCATGTGGGATAATCTCATGTTAGCACCCTTGCTTTGACTAGTAAGCAATTTTAGGGAAAACAAAAAGAGTCCTTTTGTTTATGAAATTATGGAAGAAGTGATACAATGGCGCATTAAGTTGCTATAGTTTGAGACTTATGATAGAACAAGGGATCCTAGAGATCATCTTGAGTACTATCACACCATGGCTATGCTTCTTAGCTTGAGTAATGCCGTGGCTTGTTAAGAATTCCCCTTAACCTTGAGGAACGCAATGAGTACATGTTTTAAACATTTGAAGCCAAGCATAATCCCATGCTTTAAGGATTTAGCAAAAGTGTTCTTGCAACACTTCCTTATAAGTAAGCTTCTAGTTAAGGATTCTTCTATCCTTAACATCATAAAAACAAAGATCAAATGAGTCTATTAGGGACTTTTGGCCCATTTCATGGTCGAGATGGTTTAGATTCTAGAATTAGACATGAGTATTACTCTTAACTCAGTGATTGATGGAGTTAAACCTCATGGAGACTTTTTCAAGTCTTTGGCCAAAAATAAGCTGAAAACTTTTGCTGAGTTTAAGGCTAAGGCCACCTCTTATATTTGCCAAGATGACAACATCAAAGCTTAGCGTGAGGTCAACCAAAGCAAAGGAGATCGAAAAGGTGATAAGAAGAAGAACACAAAAGATCGACTCAAAACACATGATGATCAATGTTTTGAAGGAAATAATGGTGAGAGAAAGAGGCCACAAATCTGAACTTATTTTGTTCACACACCGCTCAATCGCCTTATTGTGGACATTTTAATGGAAGTACGCAATTAGAGAGGGGTATTGCAATGGCCCAAAAGAATGTAAGGAAATTTGTCACCTAGAAACTTTAATAGATATTGTGATTTTCATTGCAACAAAGGCCACAATACAAATGAGTGTATTTAACTCAAAAATGTAATCAAGGGTGCAATCCAATGAGGATATCTAAGTAAGTTTCTTGTCCATGATATTGAAATTTTGAACGACCAACTCAGAGACGACGTAATGAGTAAGAAAACATAATGTGGCCTTCTCAAGCCAAATGAGATGCAAGAGATGGAAGCCGCAGCAGAGTACCGAATGGTATAATATATATTATTATTGATGGACCTTCTACCTTGGGCCGATTAAGCTCTTCAAGCTCAACTAATGCCATACACTATGTTTATAATGTATTGGGCCAAAAGGTCAAAGTCGATAATTTAATTTCTTTCATGGAGGAGGATTTTTAATGCTTTTAAAGGCCCTACGATGACATACTCATAGTTAGTACAAGGATCGGCAACTTCGACGTAAAAAATATTCTAGTTGATACTAGGAGTTTGACGAATATCATTTTTTGACATGCCTTTGATCAAATGATGCCAAAGATCAAAGTACAGTTGAGATCTTATGATTATGATTTATATGCTTTCAATAATCAACTTGTTTAGGTTACTGGAGTTATTTCTCTCCTAATTTAGATTGGAGACAACGAGCATGTTGTAGAAGACAAGATGGATTTTCTTGTTGATAAATGTTAGTCTACATATAATATGATCATAGGCCAACCATGTCAGCATTTATTTGGCATGGTCTCTTCAATTGTGCATCTTAAAGCGAAATTTCCCACTCCTACCGAAGTTAGAGTATGTAGAAGGGACCAACAATTACCTAGATCCCTGCATGTGAGATTACTACTACGTGAAGGTGTTTTTTAAGTTGAAAGTTGTCCAAAACAGAAGTCAATTGGCATAAAAAATGCCAAGGAAGACACAAAGGAAATCTTATTAGAAAATGATCCAAAGAAGATAACGAAGATAGAGAAACCTTTACTAGCTAATATCCATCAAAGTTTAATAAACTTTTTTATAAGATAATGCCAATGTGTTTGCTTGGTCTCCTTTAGATATGCCTATCATCCCTAAAGAAGTAATGACGCATAAGCTTCAAATTTCTCCCAACAAAAAAATAATTCAACAATTGTTGTTGGTGAATTTTGGGACTTAGAAATGTCTTGCAAAGACAAGAAAATTATTTGGTACCGACACCTATTCGGTATGGCTACTCTGATACATAAGCCAATAAGCAAGAATGAGGAAAGTAAAGTAAGTGGTTAAGAGTTATCAGATGTCTCTTATAGAGTTTCTTTTTCATATTTATAAGAGACCGTTATGTGTAAAGAAGCAGTTATCAGAATAACTATTGAGACATATAGAAGCTTCTTGATTAGACACCTTTCTTGAAATATAGGGAGAGTAGGTGGTTATGTAATATAACCATACTTGTGATAACTATTCTGCTATGAACTTTAAATTCAAATCAGGAACGGATCTATGTCACTTAGTTAAATGTCGAAAATGTCAATTACTTGGCGATATGCCGAGTGTTGATTACCCAGCCTATTGACAGCCATATGGACGAATAAGCAAAGTTATATCAACGGTTGTCAATCTGAGTGGACAAAAACTAACTATCAACATTTGCCTCCTAACTCCCATATTCGAGAATTCGGTAAAGAGAGTAATACATAATGTGTTAGAGGCCGAGTGGGAAGCAGTTCTTTAGATGCCTAACGAGTTGGGAAGCAAGACGGTTTGCATCCTAATTGAAAAGTCACAACTTTCAAATTCCCATCCATTTAAGAAACCAAAAAGGTAAGAGGCATGACACTTGTTATCTTGGTCATAATTACACCACAGGCCTAATAACTAGTAAAGAGTTGTCAACCATCGGATCTCTATTTCGAAACACTCATCAACAACCCATGCCACTATCAACTCAGTGCATCATTACCGTCGGAAACAAATTTGCAGTTACGAGGGTAAGTTGTCCGTATTTAAAGGACTGATCAAAATCAAAAAACATTTCTCCAATTGCATCAATAAACCTTGGTCTGCTTTCTTGTCTTCAATCTTACATTCTTTAACTTCTATGATATCATTCCTTATAACCATTTAGGTATGGCTCGTAACGTAGTTTGTCGACTTGTCCTCTTTGATTCTGAAGCGACAAAAACTAAAGCTACTTCTCCCCCTCAAATAACGAGCGAGAAGTCATCTTCCTTTAGTAACTAGGCCAATAGCATTGAGGAAAGGTAGGATGAACTCACTTAGATAAATGCTCTTGCTATGGATAATTATCTCGAAGACAAAGAAGGAAGATCCTCAACTAAATATTTGTATAACAACATAACTCCCCTTCTTGTGCCAAATGTTGTATAAGAACCCTTTCATGAATTCTAACCATTTGGCTTACCTCTTGGAGAGTTTGTTCTGACTCCCAAGATACTTCAATGATTCGTAAGCAGTGAAAATAACAAACTCACATGGTAGTAGGTAGTATTGCCAAACGGTGAGGGCTAGGAAAAGGGATTACAACTCCTTCTCATACATAGAATAGTTCAAGGCTAGGCTACTTAGTTTCTTATTGTAGTAATGACGAGCAGTCATTCTTGCATCAAGACAACACCAATTCCAACTCCTAATGCATTGCACTCCAATTTGAAGGGGCTGTCAAAATCTAGTAGTAAAAGGATAGGTGCCGAGGTGAGCTTCTCTTTGATCTCCTTAAAGCTTCGCTCAACTCGATCATTCCACCTGAACCCTTCATTCTTCTTTATCAACTCAGTCAATAGGGCGACTACTGTGCTGAAGTCCTTAATGAATCACTTATAGAAAGAAGCTAGACCATAGAAACTTCAGACTTCAGTAACATTCTTTAGCATTGGCCATTCCAAAACAGCTCGAATCTTCTACTCATTTACTCGGATTCCTTCCACTGATACTACAAACCCTAGAAAAATCATCTCTTTCTGGTAGAACATACATTTCTTTACATTCCCATACATCTTCTTCGCTCAAAGAATATTAAATACTTCACAAAGATGTTGAACGTAATTGTTCAAGTTGGTACTATATACCAATATATCACGAAGTATACGACCACGTATCTTCTAAGAAGATTGCGAATCACATGGTTCATTAACCTCATAAATGTGCTTGACACATTAGTTAGTCCGAATGGCATAACCAACTATTCATAGAGTCCATGCCTAGTCTTAAAGGTAGTCTTCCATTCATAGCCTGGCTTCATGCGAATCTGGTAGTAGCCACTCCATAAATTAATCTTCAAAAATATCTTTACAACATAAAGCTCATCCAACATGTCATCGAGCCTTCAATATCAAGTATCTATACTTGACAGTAATACGGTTGACCACTCACTGTTCATGTACAAATACCATGAGCCATCCATTTTTGGGATGAGCAAAGCTGGGATAGCACAAGAGCTTATGCTCTCCTTCACATATCCTCACTCAACAAGTTTACCTACCTGTCTTTTTAGATCGGCAACTTGCTTAGGGTTCATCCTATGCGCAAGTTGATTCGATAAGGCGACACTTGGTCATAAATCAATACAGTGCTTTATGCCTCGGACTAATGGTAGTCCTTTAGGCAATTCTTCTGGAAACAAGTCAGAGAACTCATTTATCAATCTTCAAATTTCTTCTAGGACATTTGGCAGTTCCTTCATCTCCATTAATCTTCTAACCAACAAGAACATGGGTTCATCAACCTTCTCAACAGTTTAGAGCTCTCTTCGGCTCATAACCAAGGCTTTCTTCTTATTAGCCCAGGTGAGTTGATTGTAGATTTCATTTTCTTGGGATGGGGTTAAGGGTTGTAACACAATCTTCTTTATATCCTTGATAAAGGCATAGGTGTTCTTATACCTGTCGTAAGTGATACATCAGTCAAACAACCAAGGTTGTCTAAGCAACAGATGTAAAGCTCCTATAAGGACGACATCGCATACTACTTCATCCTTATACACGTTCCTAATACTAAACAGTATAGTCACTTGTTCAATTACATGCATAGCTCCCTTATGATGAATCTAATGCAGCTTACAGGGTTAAGGATACTTTGAGGTCAGCATACCCAACCTTTATAGAAAAGAATGTGCAACGACATTAGTGCAACGACATTAGTACAACTTCCTCCATCCACGATGATTGTGCACAGTTGGCCTTTGATGGTACACATGATGTGGAGCAAATTCTCTCTTTAGTCTTTCTTAGAGTTCGACAAGGAACTTAAGACTTGCCTCAGGACTATGGTCATTACTTCTCCCCGGTCGGCATAGACATAAGTCTCCTCTTCCTCTTCCACTTTGGGTTCTCTAACATTCTTTTCTTCCTTGAGGTTGCTCTCGTCGATACTATCTACCACGTCATACCGTTTTAGACATTCAATAGCCATGTGTCCAAAGCCTAAGTATTTAAAACAATTCACCTCGTTAATCTTCCGTCCGGATAGCTGACCTTTCTCATAGGTTCTCGAGGTTAGCTTAGCCTTAAGTCGACTCGATTGTCCTACTTGGCCAAACTAGTTTGCTCGACGTTCATTAGGTCGATCATTTCCTTCTTCAACTCGGTGTAGCCTCATCGGCTCGGCTTGAATAGCTCGGTGCGATATAGGAGCTCGGGAGGATGTTTACCCAAGTTGGCTCGGAACATTCCTCATCTACCTGTCGACCCTCTACGCGATTTTGATGGCCTTGTCTAAGGTATAAAATCTCTGTACTTTCACGATATTGCGAATCTCATACTTGAGCCCAAAAATGAACCTTGATATTGTATAGGCCTTTGGTTCTTCTACACCAGCTTTGATCATAAGCATTTAGAATTCTCTGATATAGTCATCGATAGGTCGGCTTCCTTGGCGAAGCTCCTACAACTTGGAAAACGTATCATGTAGGTACGTTTCAGGCACAAATCTATCCCTCAACAACCTTTTCATCTCATCCCAGGTCATAACACCTCATCTCCCATCTCTAGCTCTAGCGACATTCAGATTCTTCCACCACATGGTGGCATATCTAGTAAATTCCAACACAGCAAGTTGGACCTTAACCACATCCTCATACCTATAACACTCAAATACTTTCTCGACCTTCTCTTCCTACTCCATGTATTCATTTGCATCTCCACTTCCACTAAAGGGTGGGACTTATACCTTAACATTGTCTAGCCCTTGAGGAACTTGGCATCTTCGTCCCTGCATTTGGTAATAATCAACTTCTTCTTCACCAAACTCTTCAACATCTACCTCCTCATCATCTTTCCCAATCTCCTCTAACTTTAGTCTTTGTTTAGAAACTCCTCCAACTCAAGGGGTTAAATTGGGTGGTTCTTTTGATTGCCTTGGACATAGTGTCTCTTAGGGGTGCCATCCTATAGGTTTTGTTACAGTACACCTTAGGGTTGTTGCTGATTAATTTGCATTGCGATGACTAAACTCTCAATGAGGTTTATGAGTCAATCAAGCTTATCATCAACAAACCTTGGGGTGTTACTACCATTATGACTACAACTAAGTTGAGAACCACTACCTTGATCACCAATAACTCCCTGAACACTGGAATCTAACATAACATAATACCTTTTCGAACAAATTAACAAACTAACAAACCTACTTTATTGTCGCAATGGAAAACAGAGTAAAACAGAGTATCAATGAAACCACACTTACGAACACATATAACACACTACAATAGCTATGGAAGGAACACAGCAGTCGCAAACAGTAAGGTGAACAAAAACTCTACTACAACTTTACACACTCCTTCGCAGAACCATGCTTTGATACTAGCAAAGCTAATGTGTCTTCGGAGTCATATACATAGAGAAGCACCACAACAAATGAACCGAAAAGGAAATAGAAAAGAAACTAGCAAAGTCCGAGCAGCTATCGAATGAATATGACTCACCACTCGATCTTACTCAACCTATAACCTGCTAGATATGATACACTGGTCCGAATTGAAGGGTCACTCGCCACTACTCATTGCTAAAGGGAATAGATAAGAGTTGAATGATAACGAGAACACTAAGGTTGCTCCAATACGTAAATCTGTTTTGAAAGTTGAATGTGTACGTACAAGGAAAGTACGGGTTTATATACTTGCCCACTAAGGTTATTTTATACATATGAAAAGAAAAAAGGGTATTTTATAATTACATTACATTAATCATACTAAAAAAAGGTAAAAAGGACAAAGAATATCAAGTATGAAAAAGAAAGAATCATTTTGGAACGTTTTATTAGAAGATATGTATCACTTGATGGTTGTACGTTAGGAGTATGATACATAAGCAGAAACAAGAAGTGTTGGGAGTCAGGGGTCGACTTGATCTAGATCAGGTTGGGTGTCAATCAACCTAGTAAAAAGGTCAACTATCTTGAAGTCAAATGCTAATGGGTCAGGTAGGTAGCTCGACTTGGCTAGTTATGGGTTATCTTCTGGATTAAGACTTCGCTATTGGGTAGGAGCATATTAGACACACGTGAGGATCTGAGAGACAGGTCGGTAGGAGGTCGGGTCGAGATAAGAGCCCCCATCTTGGCTATGGCTTAAAGCTAGTATTTTCTGTACGAGCCCTAGAAGTCCTCTTGCTCAACTTCTGGCGATCAGTCCAAAGGGTTGATTCCTATCACTTGAGGATAAAACATTTTATCTCTGCAGCTACTAAAGCTAAGCGAGAGCGAATAAGATGCAACACAATATAGACAATATGATATATAATATCACATATCACAACTGAAATATTTCAATCATAACTTGCAAGTTCAACTTCACATATGCATTCGCCCAACTGAGCATTTACTACTAGCAATGCATTATGCTATGCTCATATATGTAGCATGCATTAGTACCAATATCTTATGCCCTCCAAACTTTTTCCAGTTAGAAGACATAACTTGGCATCTAAATACAACATCTAGAAACTTAGGGCAATAAGGAGTTACCCAGGAGTAAGACCCCTACCCAATTGGACTACACATTATAGTTTACCATTTTCAAAAAGGGCTGCAAGGAGCTGCCGTACAATAGGACCCCCAACATTACAAAATTAGACTATACATTGTAGTTTACCAAATCAAAGTGGCAACACTGGCAAATTAGACCACATACTATAGTTTACCAAATTTGACTATCAAAATAGTTATGATGTTTGGGCAATGTAATCTATATGCTTCCAAAAATAGAGTTCATAAAGCTATACTTTTTCCATGGTTGCTTGGAAGCCTCATTTTGAAAGTTCTAACCCGTAAGTCCCTTTTATGCCATGCCATGATTTGCAATAGCAACCAAAGAATATCAATCGACATAGTTAATCTTTATGTTTTATTTAACCTAGTGATCTGATTCTAGTTTTTCGAACTCTCCCTAGTAGAATCCTAGTATCTCACTTAGGGTTAACTTAAGTGAACATTTAGAAAATTGAGTTAGCAATCACTTAACTTCCCTTGTTAAACACAATCATTCGTAAACACAGATCATCGCCCAACATAGCAACATAACAATTTAACCAGAATACAGTTACTATCATTCAAAATCATTACATCAGTATCCCCTATGAGAACATATCAATTCACCTAAGATATACCCATATTCAATCAACACAGTATCAAATAGCATACAGTGATAGGAGTAGCAATATATCTACTCCAAGCATGGGTTAGATCCATTTACTTAGGCTTAGTAATAGTACAAAATCCTAAACTTCATGACGTCGTCCTTCTTTACTTATCACACCTTCAAAATTATGATACAGTCTTCAAATCAAATATAGGTCGAACCTGAACTATTACAAGCTTTTATTTCCATATTTTTAAACTTCATTTGATGATATCTTACTCATTTCTTATTTGATTCCAATAATCTTTATATTGTCATGATTGTTATTTTGAGTACTAATAATATATATTAAGGAACATAATTGATCAATATTTTCAAAAACCCAAAAATACCATTTCATATTACGACTCGACCGTATATTACCCTAACTCTGAAATTGACCCAACTAAGCTTTAGTACTAAACTAAAAACCCTAAAAATCATACTTTCCAAACAACACTTATTATACCCTAAAGTGTTCGTTTTACGTAATTTAATAAGTATCTTACTAATAGTAATTACAATATTACATATTAAGCCAATATATAAGCTTAAATTAGGAAAATATGTAATAAATAGTATACAAGCTCGATTAATTTCATGAAAAATTCTATAGACTTACAAAATTATGTAGTTTAATTATCAACCATCAATTATACGAAACTAGTAATTATCTATTTTTATGAAAATAGTGGTTTTAGCTTGAAATTATACAAAATTAGGGAAAGTAAATAAATTTAAGTGTGAGAAAAAAACCAAGTATTTCAAATATCATTGTAAACATCCAAAAATCAAAACATGCAAGGCTCATTCATTAATTTCATCAAAAACTAATTATTTTAATAATTCAGCAAAATTGACAATTTCATTCAAAATAATCATAAAAAAATAGTAAACATGCTTAATTTCAAAAATTCTTATTACCACAATTAAATATATATATACATACATATATATTAGGTGTATTATATATAAAAATTGAGCTTGAAACAACATTATTTAGTATTTATAAAAATTCATTCAATTTTCGCCCAAACAAGGCATTTTCTTTAAGAACCCATATTTCCACTAATTATTTAATTAAAATAAAATTACTACATTAATCTACACCTAAAATAATCCTAGAAAAAAAATTTCATAATTAATTGACAACATTTGATATTTTAGCAAATTTAACAAATTATAGGCGAAAAATTTGTTCAATTGAACTGGCTACCTCTTGCCATCGTACCTTGTCAGAAATCTTCCTCTAGCCACCCTTTATTGGACCTTCAAGCCACTCCAACTTAGGTTATGGTTTTGTATACGAATCATCCTAACCCAATTCCAATCCTATTTCTTGTTCTATTTTTATTTTATTTCTTTCTAATTTTTTTCTGATTTTCTAAAATTATGTTCTTGTGTTTTTAGGTTGCTAAAATGTTGTAAATGATGTTTGGAGCCCTATTTATAGGTTTTAGGATTTTTTGTATGTAAAAAAGTAAAATTACACATATTAGTTTCACGTTTTCCTAAGCATCATATGTCATTCTCTCCTCAACCAAGTGTTGACTCATCATTTGCAATTAAGTCTAGCTTGACACATCATTTGATGACTCACCCATTCAATTTTTTATTAATTTTCCCTTATTTTAATAATTTATTATTATGATATATATATATTTAATACGTATAATGCATATCACATGCAAATACATGTATATTATGTATAATTCAACTTCATTTATTATTTTTGAAAGTTAATTAAATTATCTCTAATATCTCGCTATATCTAAAAGCTTGAATTTTACGATTATTGGTTTTATCGATAAATTAACGTTTTTCTTAAAGTAATATTTTTATAAAACTTATTTTGAGAAATTGATTTTACTTAAACTACTTTATCTAACTTTTCTAATTTTACTGTAGAGTGTCAAATAAAACTGATAACTTAGTTTAGTACCCTAAATTTAGAGGCTTAGATGATAAGGTTATTGAACTACCTCGAAATCCTAGGATATTACAATTAACTCTAAATTGTCCAATTATTTAACTTAATCATAGAAAGGTAATTGTAATTAAATTGTAAAGATGAATGAAAGACAATAGTTGAAATAAGAATAGTGAAATAAGTAAGAACAATTAAAATAACTAAACTAATCAAAACTTAAACTAACAACCAAGCATGAATCAGTTAAAAGAAATAATTCATAATCCTTAGTAAATTACGCTTATGTACTCTAGTTTTATACAACTATTATATCTCAATTATTCCTTAGACTATGGAGATGCTTAATCTTATTCCTATGGAGTACGATTAGCTAGACTCGCATCTCTAGCCTCTTCTTAATCTTAAGACCCTCTATATCTAAATCTTTTCTAAGTAGAGGGTTGTAGGATTGTATTAAAAACTTGGATCTCAGTATTTGGTTGGCCAACCTTAGTTACCCTAATCTAGAGAAATTTAATACCTAATCTCTTGGCATACTCAATCCCTTTTAATTACACTTGTCCATTCAACTATAGGACTTGCGTCTCTATAGTAAGCTCATACATCAATTTAGCAACCAAGTAAATACTAACTAACGACAATATAAACGAAGTAATTAGATGATCAAAGAACAAAATCATAGATAGAATAATAAATTATTGCAAGAAGAACTATATTTTAATAAAAATTTACAATGATCAATCAAAAGAAGAATAACATAATTGAAAGAAAAGAAGAAGTAAATTGAGAGACTCCTAATATAATTCTAGCCTACAACTCAATCTAAGAGCACTCTCTCTAAAAACTTAAGTTAAAGAGTCTATATATATGGAGTGAGGTTAGATTTATAGAGAGAACTTAACAATGTAAAGATTTGCTTGCCATAAGATGTCCAAGCCTTTGGTATGTAAGTGTAGAGTGCCGATGTATACTTGTTCTTTACGTGGAAATTTCTAATTTGACAAAATTGCTCGATGTAGAGAACATATGTAGGGACCATGACCATGGTCCCCAACCGTAGTCTTCCCTTAGACTTTGTTCCTTGCTCGAATCTCCTTCGCTTCATTCCGTAGTCTACGCTTGTGCCCAAATTAAGCTTGAAAATGCAACAAAAGTCTTCAAAACTTCATAAAATTCTCCCAAAGTCCTTGCAAAACAAAATATAAATGAATTAAGCTCAAAATATCATAAAATTAACCAAAATGGTGTTCAAGATAACATGAAATAATTTTAGAAATTGTATGCTAATTCTCGTTATCATTAAGATCTTATGCAACTTTTTTGCTAAACATCGTTACATATAATAAATATGTGAGAAATTAGTTAGAAACGTATGAAAGTTGAATGGAAATGAAAATATGTTATTAGAGGTAAAAATGTTTAGAAAAAATTTGACATAAATGGTTCGAGTTATAGATTAAGCTAAATCAAATTGATTTTAATTAAGTTCGAAAAAATTTACAAACCAAATTGTGTAGCTAGGTTCAAATTAAAAAAAAAAAAAACTATTATATTAGTATGAATCACTAAGGGAGGCAAATGATATCAAACCAAATCGGGCCGACCCTACCAGCTTCTACATCAAATTTAAGGGAAGATATGGTATAACAAAGGTGCATTCTTGAAAAATGCAAGCCTATAGCCAAACCAGGCATGCCATCTATATCTTTTCTAGAACACTTATTTAGGAGAAAAATTGATGAATATTATGAATTGTTTCTGGAAACGTTTAAGAAGCTAGCAATTAATATTCCCCTAGTGGATTTACCAGAGCAAACACCTTGTTGTAAATGTTATTTGAAGGAAATAATAATATGGAAAGGAAAGTCAATGTACGAGAAACAGTCCTATTAACTCAGACATGTATTGAAGCACTAAAGGACACCCTTCCCGCCAAATTAAATGATTGAGGGAAATTCACTTTAAATTGCACCATAGAAAATGAAAATCTTAAAAAAGCATTCTATGATATAGGTGTAAGTATTCGTGTAATACCTTTCTCTATGGTAAAGAAACTAAGATAAAGTGATGCAATAATAATTGAAATGAAAATTCAATTAGCTAATGTGTCCTTTAAAAAACCTAAAGGGATGATTGAGAATATGCTTTTCAAAGTTGATAAATTTATATTTCCAATGGACTTTATAGTCTTAAATATAAAAAAGAACCACAAATTCCTATCATTTTAAGGCATCCATTCTTAACCACTTTAGGAGTTGCAATAAATGTGAAAGATAGTAAAATGGTATTGAGGGTTGAGAATAGTGACCTTCATGTAAATATTACAAAAAGAAGAAAAAGAAAGTCCTTTACAACACAAGATACATCATTTGAGGTAACAATTGACTCTAGTGAGGAATGGGAAGCTCTTAGGAAAGAAGCAGAAATCATTGGGCTAATGACATTAAATGAAAAGGCCCATTAGGAGGCAACCTAAGCTTTTGTATCCTTTATTTTATTTTATTTTCTTTTTTTACTTTAGTTAAATACTCCACTTGCAATTATATAGCAGTTTACAATAAATTTTTGGACCTTTTAATTATTTTATCTTCTCATAGTTTTTGTGGTGTTTTGTAGTGAACATTGCAATAATAAAGTGGACAAAATTGGCTAAGGAAGGATCATGAAAGAGGAGATGACTTAAAAATCCAAGAGGATTACGGGTTAAGAACACCGCCATGTTCTAGGGTGTGATCCTCTCAGATAACAAGTAAGGAATTTGCAAGTAATTAAAACTCCAAGAGGACCACTACTAAGAACCACGCCTGTGGTACTAGGTGTATTCCTCTTGTCAATTAAGTGAAAAAAAAAAATGTGCCATGAGCATTACTGGAAAGGACCATGTGACCCTCCTTACATGAATAAGATTTTTTAGTTTTCAATTGTTTTATTTCTCCAAAAAAAAAAAAAGCTTCTTTTCCTTTGCACTATCATTTCTAATGACAAGGCTTTTTAGTAACTACTATATTAGTCGGACCAATACTTAAGCTTTGTCCAAAAATCCAACTTGGGTACAACTTCTACTAACCCACTATAAATACTAGAGAAAAACCCCAAGTAAGGGGACCCTCTTTCATTTTCTTCTCACATTCCTTATCTCTTTACAATTTTACTATCATCATGAGAGAGCTGATTTAAGTATTAGAGTTGTCCCGTAGCGATTTTCTATTTTATAGGTATTCATTCACCTAGAGGAAAAACTACCATTAATAACTAGCACCTTCTATAGGAACGATAAAAAAGAAAGAGATGTAACCTTTCACGATAGTTTGAGAGTAAATTTGGGATATCATAGAATTCGGTCATATTTTTATCGTACCATGTTTGATTCTTTTAGATCCTTTAGTATTCAATTGGATTTCTTCCCTACACCCACATTTAGTTACATCTACTTACAATTTATTGAAAACTCTAGCTCTAGGCATCATTCTTTTTAGCTAAAAGACTATTGGCTTCAAAAGTCTTTCACTTGAGATTTAAATTGTTTATATGTATTTCATAAGAGGACCTACCATGTTGGATCCATTTTTGGAAAATACGTGAATTGCGCGCGACAGTTTTCTTCTTGCAAAAGTCTAATTACTACAATTATGGCTGGTTTATAACTGCCATCCTTGAGTGCAACCATTGTGACTTCATGTTGGTTTGAAGGAGGAGGAGAATTGGCACAATGGCTTTCTTTTTCTAAAGCATAACCACCGTATCCCCTTCGTGCATTGGGTTTCGAACTTGAAATAAATAATTTAGGCTTCAGAGATTGTAGTTCTAGCTCTTCCCATCAGCAGCTGTCTCAAAGTATTTGAGGTAAACTGAAATTATAGTTTCTTTCTCGGTCTATAGGAGGAATCGCATGGTATTACCGCATTCCTTTTAAACTTGCCAAGCTTGTCGTTAAGGCTACCGAGTAGACGGAAAATCTCGAGTCATTTTGTAGTTTTTCTAAATCTGAGTGTGGACTAATCTTCAATGGGGGACGCGTTTTCTCTAATTCAAGTTTGATGGTGGGAATGGTCCATCGAAAACAAAAATTCACTTGCATCAAGGGGAACCATTTGCAATAAGTTTGTGTAGTGCATGTGCAAAAGAAAGAGTCAAAACGAATGCCCCCATTTGTATCGTCCAGTCGACCAATTCTTCTGGGCAAGCCGGGCTATTATAAGCAATAGCCATAATGCGGAACTCTTCACTGCAGCAATTAAATTGAGAGCATAGCAATGGCCGAGCTTAGTGTACTTGAAACTAAGTTGAATAGGAACTGAATTCTTAGCCCTAGTTACTGAAGCTATAAGCCAAGAATTAAATCATTCACGTACTTCATCACTGAGCTTCTCTATATGATGTAATAGTATCAATTTTTTCGAAGGGTGATCTTACTAGATTTCTCATGTCTTGTTCAAGGCAAGGCTCAAGCCAACTCTCTATTTTCTGCACGGTTGTTTAGAGCATATGATAGCTCTACTCTGATCTTGTATTGTTTGAAAGATAATTAATTTGATATGGATAGCCTCAGACTTGCGTTGTAGTCTCAGCGCTTGCGCTTTACATTAGTCTCGTTCAATGGGGCTATTTTCAACTAGAGAGAAAAATTGAAACTCCATCCTTTGATTATTAAGCTTCTTTTATTTACATCCAACGATGGCTCTACTTATTGGGAAGCTTACTACATCATCAGTGCAGGCATTGTTGGTTCAGTTCTAAATAAAGAAAGGTTCACAACCTGAGAGAGGAGCTGGAGCACTTGGAAATAAATAGGCCAGTTATAATTGTTACTACCGGTAAAAGAGGAAATAGTAGATATAGCATTGTAATTGTCATTCTTGTGGTGGTATATGGCTATGTATGGTGGAAAGGGTGGAAGCTTCCCAATTTGAAGCTTGCTCCGCCAAAGAGGATAGCATAACTCTAAGCTTCACGTTGAGTTTAACAACATTATGGAGCATGTTTAGAGTTTTGCCAGTTGCATGCCATTCCGAATTGCTAACCTCCTCCTACACAGCAAGACCATGAATGTAGAGGCTTTCTTGGCTAAGCTATTCATTTAAAGTAAAGTTTTCGAGCTCCAAAGTGTCACATCCCAGCATAGTACAGGATGCACCATCACATAAGAATACCTATTGAAAACTTAATTCAACTTACTCATTGATCAAAAAATAACATTGTTTACATGATAAAGGGGTTGCTACATCAGAGTTCAACTGGATATTTTGTTATAACTTACGTGTACAATATAATATTGCATCGAAACATGAACTACTTTTTCCTTTGTCATCTTTATAGTAATAAGATCGTTGACTTAGTATAAGCTCCAGACAAAAATCGCTAACTCCGACTCACATTCTCAATATATATATCTCCCCTTAGCATTGGGCCCTTCATGACACAATTAACTTGAGAATAAAACATTTTGTTTCCTCAACTACTGAAGTTGAGTGAGAGTGGATAATATTCAACACAATATAAATAATATGATAAACAATATTGCATATCACAATTGAAACATTTCAATTATAACTCGCAGATTCAACTTTACATTTACATTTGCCTAACCGAGCATTTACTACTAACAATGCAGTATACTATGCTTATGCATGTGGCATACATCAGTACCGATATCCTATACCCTCTAAACTTCTTTTGGTTAGTCAACATAGTCGAGCATCTAGATATAATGTTTAAGAACCTAAGGTAACATGGAGCTATCGAGGAGTAGGACATTTACCAAATTGGACTATACAATGTAGTCTACTATTTTCAAAAAAGGCAACAAGGAGCTATCTAGTAATAGGACCCCCAACTTTACAAAATTAGACTACACATTGTAGTTTACTAAATTAAAGTAGTAACACTACCAAATTAGACCACACACTATAGTCTACCAAATCAAAATGGCAATACTGTCAAATTAGACTACACACTATAATCTACCAAATTTGACTATCAAAATAGTTACAATGTTTAGGTAATGCAATCTATATGCTTCCAAAAACTAAGTTCATAAAGCCATGTTTTTTCCATGGTCACTTCGAAGCCTCATTTTGAAAGTTCTAACCTGTAGATTCCTTTTTGTGTTGTACCATGCCATGATATCCAATAACAACTCAAAAATATCAATCAGCACAATTAATCTTTAAGTTTTATTCAACCTAGTGATCTGATTTTAGTTTTTCAAACTCTCCCTAGCAGAATTCTAATATCTCACTTAAGGTTCACTTAGGTGAACACCTAAAATATTGAGTTAGCAATTACTCAACTTCCCTAGTTAGCTTAATTATTCGTAAGCACAAATCATCGCCTAACATGGCAACATAATAGTTTAACCAGAATACAGTTACTGTTATTCAAAATCAATACATCAGTATCCACTATAATAACATATCAATTCACCTAAGATATATACATATTCAATCAATACAGTATCAAACAACATACGGTGTTATGAGTAGCAATATATCTACTCCAAACATGGGTTAAATTCACTCACCTAGGCTTAGTAATAGAGCAAAATCTTAAACTTTACGACATGGTCCTTCCTTACTTATCACACTTATAAAAATATGACACAATTTTCAAATCAAATATAGGTCGAACTTGAACTATTATAAGCTTTTATTTCCGTGCTTTTAAACTTCATTTGAAGATATCTTACTCATTTCTTATTTGATTCCAATAAACTTTATATCATCAAGATCGTTATTTTGAGTACTATTAATATATATTAAGAAACAAGATTGATCAATATTTTCAAAAACCCAAAAATGCCCTTTCGTATTATGACTCAACCGCACGTTACTCTTAATTCCAAAATTGACCCGAGTAAACTTTAGTAATGAAGTAAAAACCCTAAAAATTATACTTTCCAAACTTATCTAGCAATACTTATTATACCCTCAAGTGTTCATTTTACATAATTTGGCAAGTATCTTGCTAATATTAATTACTATATTACATATTAAGCTAATATATAAGCTTATAATAGAAAAACATGTAATAAATAGTATACGAGCTCAATTAATATCACAAAAAATTCTATAGACACACAAAATTATGTAGTTTAATTATAGACCATGAATTATACTAAACTAGCTATTATATATTTTTATGAAAGTAACACTTTTAACTTAAAATTAGTAAATATCAAACAAATAAGTAAATTTAATGACAAGCTAAAAATAAAGTGTTCCAAACACCATTATAAGCTTCTAAGAATCATATTACATAGGGCTTATACTTTGATTTTGTTAAAAATTACTTAATTCAATAAAACAATGAAATTGGTAGTTTTATCTAATATAATTACAATAAATAGTGAACATGATTGTTTCAAAAATCCTTGTTACTAAATTAAATGCATATATTTAGTATATTACATACAAATTTTCAGCTTGAGGACCTTATATTTCCAATAATTATTTGTCAAAAATAAAAGTACTATATTAATCTACACATAAAATAACTCTAGAAAAACAAATTTCATAATTAAATAACATTATTTGTTATTTTTACAAAATTTATAAATTTTCAACTGGAAATTTGGTTGATATGAATTGGCCATCTCCAACCACCTAACCTTGTCGGAACACCACAATAGGACACCAACAATCTATTGAACTAGTCTTATCAAATTTCGTACTCTATTTTTACTTTAATTTTCTTATTTTTTTAATTTGTTTCGAAATTTTCTTGAGTAATTTTTTTTTTAGACTTCCAAAATGTTATTTTTGAAGTGTGCATACCCTATTTATAATTTTTAAATGGATTAGGATTAATAAAAATTAGACATGTGGTTTACACATTATTTTCTTGATTTTTCAAAACATAAGATGTTATTTTCTAGAGATTTTCCTTTTGACTCATCGATTCAAATTAATCTTGGCTGTCACATCATAGAATGACTCATCCTTTCATCTTTTTATTAATTTTCCCTTATTTTAATAATTTATTATTATGATATATATATATATATATAATACATATAATGCATATCACATGTATATTATATATAATTCAACTTTATTTATTATTTTTGAAAATTAATTAACTTATCTCTAATATCTTGCTATACCTACATACTTAAATTTTACGATTATTGGCTTTATTAATAAATTAATATTTTTCTTAAATTAATATTTTTATATAGTTTATTTTGAGAAATTGACTTAACTTAAACTATTTTATTTAACTTTTTTAATTTTATTGTGGAGTTTAAAATAAGACTGATAACTTAATCCGATACTCTAAATTTAAGAGTTTGGATCCTAAGATTGAACTAGTTTGAAATCCTAAGGTATTACACAAAGAACCCCTGTCAACCAAATCCTAGCAGAGCTGACTCGAAGAGCAAAGTGAAAACCGAGCAAAGCCATCGAGTATAAACTAAGCACCGAAGGGAATATGTCAAGCATCCAAAGCCACTATAGTTCAGGACATGATGGTCTAAGTCGATCTCTACCTTTGTTACTAAGTCTCTGACAGCTAAAGCTGAATAGAGTTCCTCAATCGAGCTATTCTCATTCTGTGTCCAAGTTTGCTCCCCAACTGCCAAACTAAAATTGCCAAGCTCAACTACTAAACAAGACAGTAAGTACCGAGCTATTCACACATGACGAGCTAATCATGCTATCACCTGACTATGTATACAAGTGCCAAAGCATTCACAGATCTAAACTATTTTCTATAAGCAAGTGGAATTCGGCATACTAAATGTTGAACAAATTTAACTGTTCTAAGCCACAAGTAGGGTCAAAGATGTGCCGAGTAGAGCTGTTTCCTAACAAAGCGGAGCTCCAATTTGTGTCGAACATCAGTTTTAGCCGAACCTGAGTAAATGTCTAGACTAAAGGCCAAGTAAAACCTACATAGCCGAGCTTCTTATAAGGGTCCTATGTTGCAATATTTTATCACTAATTCGAGTGGCAAGGATCCAAGATGCTATTGTAGAATGCAAGGCACATACAACAAAATATCTGCTCGAACCTTCAAGGTCGACAGTAACGGAACAAAACAAAGAAGTTGGAGCGCTTATTTGTCTAAACTTCAAACTATATCTTAGGGAATTATTACAGCGTGTCTGAACTCTAAGCTATAATGCCGACCTACAATCTAAGCTTTATGGTTCAATACAAGGCCGAGCCGTGCTATGTCGTCAAAGCTGAGCAGTCCGAATTTAGAGTTGCCAAGCTACTTAGCTCCATAACTTGCCACTGGGCTATACAACAAACTAAACCAAGATTACTTTTCCGAGGCCAAGCTCCATAACACATGAACGGACAAGACAACAATAAGATACCAAATCATAACCAAGCTCCACATGCTTACCAAAGTGATCGGAGGAAACTTGTGATAGCATCGGGCTATACTATTACATGTCGAGTGAAATTGCTCGAAATTGAGCTTAAGTGTATGACAGTTGAGTAGCTCAAAATGCCGAACAGTTGAGCAGGGTGTCTCATAAGAAGTGCAAGCTCTAATCTCCTTTTAACCATGCTAACTGACCTTTGAATCAAGCGTCAGCAAGAACTGTAACAATCCCGAGCAGCAATAGCAAGTTTCAAAGTAGTCTTTCCATGTGATCGTAGTATGTTCAATCTTTGCTCCAATTGGTTTCTTTCTTCCTCACCGAACTTTAAGTAGCCTTTGAGCATGCGTAAGCTGAACGTTATCCAATGAGCACCTTCCATATGTTAATGAGCAGCTCTTTCTGAGTTCCCATGCTCATAGAATCCTCATGCCGAGCTTCCATAGCAACACTGAGTTATAAACTTAGTACAATTCCACCACTAAGACTCCTAGTGAGGCCGGCAGTATTCCCGTTTACTATGTTTCTTGAAACTTAGAGTCAACCTTCATTGTCAAACTTAAGGACTTTGCAAAAGTCTAAAAAGTTGGAGCCCCATGCAAAAGAACAGTGCACTTACACGATGGAGCTGGTCAACATGGCACGAGTTGTTAAATTTTCGTAAGCTAATGGCCCATGCTTATAAATAAGCCTAGTTCAACTTCACTATCGCCATTTGTGATTTATTCATTACTTATCATTTGAGATAAATGTTTTGTGCAGTGTCTTATGCTAATTTGTTGTTAATATTTATGTTTACCTCATGGTTCCTATAGCAAATTATATTTTTCCATGATTTGAGCCTTAACAAGCTCAATGATGAAAGGTATCAACTATTTAGCACTTATAACGATCTATTCAATTTTTAGTAGATCCATTTGTACCTCCTACAAAGATGAGAACAAGAACTCATAGACATATTGGGCAAAAGAAACTCCCTCCTTCTCAACCACATATAGGTATAATTTGCTAAAGGGCTACTCCTCAATAGCTCTAAATCCTACACACTACAAATGATGAGGTAGTATAAACTTAATTGCATCATCTAATAAATAGATAACGAGTTACTTGTAAACCTTAGGCCATTAACTAGCAATGGGTAAAATACTTTAAGCCCTACAATTTGCATGGACGACAAGTGAATAAGCCCAAAATTCTATACATTAGAGGTTAAAGGCCACCTAGCCTACCCTATGGCTCTACTTAGCATAGGTCATGCCCAGCTCAAATGACCTGTATACTTTCATACCCTTTTTAGGCACACCAGCATCTTTAGACCTTTGCCTACTCAAGTACACCAACCTCTTTAAGCCCTTGCCTTTTCAAGCATATGGATATCTACAAGTGCTCAAGCTTCTACTTCTTTAAGCATTATAGCCTCTTTAGGCCTTGAATTACAAACTTTCCTAGGGATTACTCAAAATCAACCTCTCTAGGTACTCTATTTGTTGACCTTATCACCAAAGAGGGTGGACGGGCAAGTGTTGACAAGGCGTTTTAGTAACTAATTTGTAGGTTTATATTGGCTGCCCTAATGCTTAAGCTTAGCCCAATAATCCAATCTAAGTACAACTTCCACTAACCTGCTATAAATACCAAAGAAGACCTCTAAGCAAGGGTACCCTCTTTCACTTTCTTCTCACATTCCTTATCACTTTACAATTTTACTTTTATTATGAGAGAGCTGACTTAGACATTGGAGTGATCGTACCAAAGCATCCTCCAGTGCCCCCCCATGGTCATTTTCTATTTTATAGGTGTTCATTCACCCTAATGAAAAACTACCGTCAACACTTTCCACTTGACCTCTCTCATTCATCCATGTTTTAGATGCATGCATGAGCATAAGTGGTTGGTTATTTTTCTTAGGACATGAAACATCTAACTTATAAACACATCATGACATTCCTATTTTTGCTTTCATAGTCTTAAAATTTTTTTTATGAATTTTTGCATTCTTCAGAGTGTTTTTTTGTTGAAAAATAACATGTGTGTGCCTTTTTCCAACTTGATCGAGTTAAAAATTTGAGTTGCTAAATTAGTCAAATTGGTGCAATTTGCTGTTCAATAAATAAACTTGACTTGAATCATGTTCTTTTGACTCTAAGACTATGAAATTAGAAACTAATTAATCATTAATTGGTTTTCTAATTGTGCTTCATAGATGTTATGCTTGAGTTTTCATGTTAATTCTTCACACTTATAGAGTTTCTTGCATAATACTTTAATTCAAGTGTGGAGAAGATGTCCCCATAAACATGAAATTATGTCTTTCCTGGTTTACAAGAATATGCCAATCAATCCAGAGACAAAGAGGTGACTTAATAGGATGTGATATCAGAGTTTAATTTGCTAACTTGGTTTTCTAAACATTGGTATACTTTGTAGTTAGCATAATTTATTCCTACCAACTTTGTGCTACATTTTACTGAACTTTTCTTGTTTGTAGGTGGAATAATCTAGGAAATAGTTTAGGAATAGTAATAGTTTTTAACCTTTAACCTTCTTTTATGCATTTTACTTTTCAATTATTTTGTTTTTAATTCTTGTTTTGCAAGGATTTAGGACTTCAATGGTATTATGAAATCTAGCGACTTCAAAGGGCAATTGTAGATTCAATGTTAATGCTAAAACTAGGGAGTACATTGGTGATAATGTACAATTTAAGCATAGAGGGAAAAATGGTGTAATAGGCATTGATAAATAAATTTATAAAAACATGTGAGTTAAATGATTATATTCCTACACTTAGCATTTTGGTAAAAGAATTTTTTTTTCAAGTATTTAGAATCAACTGTTTTATATGGCACATCTATTCACCAATTATTTTTTTCATCCAAAGAAAAAGCAACTCTTTAGGATAACTTTTTCGATCTTAGTGTGGAATTTGCTTAATCATAATGAACTTTCTACACAATGCTAGAATTAAATAATATGAAACCAGTATGAAGTGTAGAGTTTTCTGTTATTTAAGCTTAGATTTAACTTAGAATTAGGGTGAGTACTACTGATTAGGAGCTAGTTGTCTATATTTTGGCGTATACTTACTCCTTAGAAGCCTTAAAAGCCTATTAATTTCTAACAAATTAACAAATGATGCCTATCTCTTAAAAGTTTCTTGAAAAATCAAATCCATACCTATGATTTAAGGGGATCACACCCTATATCACAAGCATGTTCTTTACCTGTGATCCTCTCAAATCTATAGCTCGTTCTTACTTTTCTAATCCTTCCCTAACTAATTTTGTGCCAATTCCTGCACTCTTAGTTATAAAACACTATACAAACTCTCAAGAGATAAAATAATTAAAAGCTCAAAAAAATTTTCTAGACAAAGTTAAACAAAACAAAACAATAAAATAAAATAAAGCAAAACAAAGGATATGAAGAAAGTTAGATTACTTCCCCCTTTAAGCGCTTTTATCTAATGTTGTTGACCTGACGCTTTCTACTCCTTTTTCTAAGTAGTTTAAATCCTTCAGCAACCTTTTTAAGGTTTTCTAGAGTCTCCCTATCATCATCAAAGTCAACTGTTACCCTAATTGTAGTTTTCCCCATCATAATTAATTTAGTGGCATAAGGGTCTTTCTTTTTCCATCATTTTGTAATATTTACATGAAACTCGTTATTTCCAACCCTTAATGCCGTTTTATTATTTTTCACATCAATCATAGTTCAAATTTTATAATTCTTATCAACTTTAAAATTCGTATTTGTTCATAAATATAGAGAAAATTTCATCAATTTTACATAAAATTGAAGTTTATGCACAAAATATACCAACTAGTGTAAAATTGCTAAAAATGCATAGAAAAGCATTGAATTTAAATGAATTTCATTAATTTTATATCCTATGTCCAAGTATACGGGAGCTACCATGATCTTAGTAGCCCTCACCATTCCATCAAGAGGGCCGAAATCAATGGAGTCAAGGAATTTGGCCTACAAATTGATTTGTAGCCTTGTTTTCGATCAATCAATATGCCTCGATGCATTAAGGTTACACCGACTAACCAGGAGATTAGTAAGGAGCGAGGACATTGCAGTAAGTAGAGTGTGTAGGGATGGAATCACTCACACCAATCAATCAATAGAAGGAATTAGGTTAGAGTTTTTATGACTTAAAACCTTAACTCCTGAACACCACGTTTCATATAACTTGGAGACAACCTAAGGATGACTTATGACTACTAGTTGATTGGTAGACCTTTTCGATGATCAATTGGTAGCCCAAATTTATAAATACTCATATTTCCAGCACCAATGACAAGCTAAAATTAGGATTATAGTAGGTTTCAACTTAGTTTTGCATGCTATCTTTTATATTTAATGTTCCATTGCATATTTTATGCTATTCAACACTTATTTTTAAGATTTTAATGCATTTCTCTTACTATTTTGAGTAGAATCCTGATTGTTCATCAATTATCCTCTTGTTCTTCTCTTGTTAGCTTATATCTAGTTTGTTCATGGAGTTTACTATTGATTTGCACAATTTATTGTTGTTATTGCTAATACTATCAGTGGCTAAGTTAGTTTTAAAGGGTTTGTGATAATGTAGATATTGTAATTGGTGAGTCTATGTAGTTTTGATATGGGTTTAAGTATTTAAGTGGGATTTTGATGTTTGGTACTTCATTTGAACTCTTTGAGGTACTTGTTAATGGAATTTTCAATGGGTTTTCGTTGTGATTATGAGACCAAGAAGAGATTAGTCCTTGGAAGTCCCTTGAGAATTAATAGGTTTGTATAATTTTGAGAACCTAGAGGTGATTAATTATGTAATTTCCTATTTAAGTCATTAGGTTGATGAAGTATCAATAAATAGGTTCTTACAACTATGAGAGTGAGAGGAGACTAGATGTACCCTGTTGAATTCACACTACCTTATGCAATTCTAGTGGATTATGATAGGTTGTAAGACTATGAGGAGATTGACATGCTAATTTCTAAGATTAGAGCACTTGGTTTGTGATAGGAATTAACTGTTTAGTTGATCGAATGAAAAAATGAGACCGAAAGCAAATTTTTTGCTTCATAGTTGAGTGAATTGTGCTACTAAGGATCAAGCTCAAGTAAATTCCATCAAAATCTAATTAAAAACCATTCGCAATATCTTAGTGGCATACCCTTACAGCTACTTTGGAAGCATGTTACAAGCGTACGTCTTTATTATTTATATTAGATGTTACTTTTTGCTCTCATTTTTAATTTCAATTGCAATCCTCAACTTTCTATTTGACCAACCTAGATTAGAGTAACAGGATAAAATCTAGCACTTAGACAAATCACTTCTCCCTAAGGAAATGATCCTGTAAATACTCACCAATATTATTGTTATAGACAATCCAGTACATTGATTAGTTAAGGGATTGACACTATTTTGAAATAGTCCATTTATATAATGTTGCCAAATGCTAAAGAATCAAAGTGGAGAGCACCCCATAGAGCTTTCTTATGATGAAATTACAAGAAGTGGAAGAGATCCTACTATTAACGAGGAAACAGGACAGGACTGTTCTAGAGTTTATACCTCACCTCATCCTATCATAAGGTGAATGATCAAAATTCATTGGCATTTAAAAGTCTCTAATGTACATATTGATCCTGCCAATTTTTGGTGCTGTTGTTGGGAAGAAGGCAATTATGCTAATATTAGATAAATTGAGGACTTTAAGTGATATGTATAAAATTATACTCATCCTTTATTTTATTTTCCGAGATATTTTAAGTTATTTTGATCTAATTTCATTAAAATTGCTATCGATTTAAGTTATTTCTTGATTTCAAGACTTAAACGAAGCAAAGACGAAAAGATGAGAATTTGGGTAATTTTTAGAAGATTTTGCATCTATTTTGAAGGATAGTCTAAAGTAGAAAGTGTCAAAGAGAATTTATTCAAGAATAAAGCTAAGGTGATGACCATAGTTACCCTTCATGGCCGTATTCCTCAGCTACAAAGCCTACATCCTTAATTTCCAATTGAAGTTTGAAGAAATTTCTAAGAGTACACTACTACAAATGTTGCAAACTATGATCAAGAATAGATAAAGCTGGTTGCTAGATGGGTCTAAGTTTATAGAAAACATAAAAAAGGATTAATGGGGAAAGTGTGAAAGGGTAAAATGAAGAATGAAATAGTAAGCAAAACCTAAAAATGTTATGAATCATAACCGAGAACAGATAAGGCTAGTCATTGGATGGGTCCTAGTTTGTAAAAAGCTTAAAAAAGGATTAATGGGAAAAGTGCAAAAGGGAAAAACGAAGAATGAAATAGTAAGCAAAACCCACGAACAGCTTCAGAGGATATAATGCACTAATGGAACTTTGAGGACTTACGGTACAATTTGATATGATGCATGAGTCAGTTCGATGAGGTTACTTGCTACCTAACTTTGCTTAAGGCAAAGGATAAGAATAATGCTGAAAGTAAACAAATAATGTTTACACAAGGAAGAAAAGTACTCAAAAGTGTATTAAGAATGATCTGATCTCCTTTACATCTTCAAGTACAAGGATATTTATACCTATAAGTTAGGGCAACTTGCTTAAAAAGGAAAAGACAAAAAGGGCATTTCTTAAGGAAGTAATGCACATGATATAAAAGGGTAAAAATAAATATATAAGAAAAACAATCATTAGTGCAATGAATCCTATACATAACACTGTATACATGGTGATGCTACATTGGTGAGGTTGTTTGAATGTGTGAATAAAAGGTATGGATAGATGGCTTATCCAAGCAAGGATGGCTTAGTTAACCCGAAGTCTCTCTTTCTTGGTTTCTCAGCAAGGAAGATGCTAAGTAATTAGTCAGCTCAGGCACTAGTGAGTAATCTTCAATTCAACATATTGTAGAAAGATGGGTAGTCATATGGCTTGACATGAAGGGTAACTTGGCAAGGAAGTACTTTGCTTCGATGAGGGTCAATTAGAATAGGAGGATTTGTCATGTCAGTCCCTCTAGTCCTTAGGCTCGCCTACTAGTCAAAGGTTCTATAGCTCGATTCACATCATTCCCTCTGCGTTGTTTTAGATTTGGGATCAAATCCAAATGGCATTTACTCAATTCTCCATTAGGGTGATACGGACTGAGGTCAAAAATGTTGAAGGCATTAGAAACCCCATAGTCCTTGAGCAATTCTAATCTATAAGCATTATCATTGATCTATTGGAGGATTCTGAAAGGTTCTTCCACTCTTGTAAATAATTTGTTCCTCCTCTTGTTCAAGAACCGTTCCTTATTAAGTTACAGCCACACCAAGTCTCCTAGCTAAAATTGTTTAGCTATTCTACCCTTACTGTTTTCTCACATTCTTCTGGCAACTTGGTTGATGTGCCAAGTGACCTTATCATAGATATGCTAAAGGGATTGTGCTTTAGCCGATGCATCAGGGTTCTCTTGTGCAGGTATTAGTATAAGGGTGTGGTTGAAGGGCAACTTGCAATTGAACCCATAGATTACCTCGAAGGCTGTTTGCTTAGTGGCATCATGTACTATTTGGTTATAGGTAAACTTGACCACTAGCAGGCAAATGTCCCAATTAGCTAAGTTCTTGCCCACTACAGCTCGAAGCAGTAACCCCAAAGTACAATTAACTACCTCTGTTTGCCCTTCAGTTTAGGGGTGACATGAGGTACTAAAAGGTAATTTGGTTCCTAGCTAATGCTATAATGTCCTCTAGAAATGGTTGAAGAACTTTGGGTCTCTATTGGAGACTACACTTCTTAGCATATTGGGTATCTACACAATCTCTTATAAGAAAAAAGAAGCAATAGCTAAAGCGTCGTTAGTTTTGGTGTAAGGTACAAAGTGTGCCATCTTACTAAACCTATCTACGACAACCATTACGAAATCTTTGGCTCAGGCAGTTCACGGCAGTCCAACAACAAAGTCCATGCTCAATTCGGTCCATGGCTTCATTGGGATAGGTAGCTTTCCCTTACTCAACTTAACACTTGGCCATCTTGCATACGGCATAGCTTTCGACCACTTGATGCACATTTCTCCTCATTCTCGGCCAAAAGAATCGGCCATTCAACAATTCATAGGTCTTTCTTTCTCCAAAATGTCCGAAGATTCCTCTACTATGAGCTTCTCTGATCAGTAGCTCTCTTAGTGAACAATTCAACACGCATAATTTTTCACCTTAGAACAAATAGCCATCCTCTACATGATGCTCATCCACTGTCCTCCCATCGACGCATCGTGAAATTATAGATCGAAATTGTGGATCTTTGAAGTACCAATCTTCGATACTTACAAACCTAAACAGTTTAGTCTGCAGTTCTAATAAAAGCGCATATATTCGTAAAAGAGCATCTGCAACTACATTACTCTTTCCCTTCTTATACTTTATTAAAAAATTGAATCCTTCAAGGAATCCAACCCATCTCGCCTATCGCTTTGACAACTTACTTTAACTTCAAAGGTACCTCAACAATTCATGATCAGTATAAATGAAAAATTCTCTTGGTAGTAAATAATGTTGCCATACTTGCATTGCTCGGATCAGTACCAAAAGTTATTTGTCATATATAGAATATTTTAACTAGGGTCTTCAGAGCTTCTCACTATGGAAGGCAATTAGTCGACCTTTCTACATTAAGACAGTGCCTATTGCAATACTTGATGCATCACATTCCAGCTCAAAAATTTTGTTGAAGTTAGGTAGCTCTAACACTGGGGTAGAGGTCAATCTTTCTTTTGTCTTAGCAAAACTCCTCTCTTTCCTTTCTACCTATCGGAAGTTGGTGTTTTTCTTTGTTAGTTTAGTAAGTGACGCAGTGAGGGTGCTGAAATTCCTGATGAACCTTCTATAAAATAAAGCTAATCCGTGGAAACTTCTCACGTCGGCATATGTAGTAGGAGTCAGCTACTCAACAATTGCTTGGATCTTTTCATCATTGACTCGTAAGCCTCTTCCACTAATTACATAGCCTAAGAATACCACTTCTTCCTAGTAAAAGCATCATTTCTTCAAATTACTAAATAGTCTTTCGGTATAAAAGATATCTAAGATTGCTCTATGATGTTCGTAGTGACTCGACATGTCAGTACTATAGACCAGGATGTCGTCAAAGTACACCACGACACACTTCCTTATGAGATCTCTCAATACAAGGTTCATTAGTATCATGAAAGTACTCAAGGCATTTGACAAGTTAAAAGGGAAAAACCATCCATTTGTAAAGTCCATATCAAATCTTAAATGTAGTCTTCTACTCGTCTCTTGGCCTCATGTTGATTTGATGGTAACTAGATTTAAGATCAATCTTATTGAAAATCTTGGCTCCACTAAGTTCATCCATCATATCTTCTAGCCTTAGGATCAGATAATTGTATTTAATTGTGGTCTTGTTCACAGCTTGGCTATCTACACACATTCTCTAAGTTCCATCCTTCTTTAGCACTAGAAGTACAAGCACAACATAAGGGCTGAGACTCTCTTTTACATAGCCTCTCTCCAGCAACTCATTGACTTGATGTTAAAGTTCATAAGCTTGCTCGAGATTCATCTGACAAGCTGGCTTATTCGGTAGTGTAGCACCAGGTACTAAGTCGATGTAGTACTTTATACCTTGCGTTGAGGGCAACCCCTCAGGTAATTGTCTTGGGAACAGGTCAACATATTCATCTAGCAACTCCTTGACTTCTTAAGATAACTCACCTCGCTCCTTCATTTCTAATAGTCGCCTGACCAACAAAAGAGTCAGCTCATCTACTTTGATGACCTCTTGGAGCTCCACTCTACTCATCACTAGAGCCTTCTTCGATCTACAAGTAAGTTCTGCCTACAACTTGTGAACTTCTCTCGGCAGCATTAGGTTTAGTGTGATCTCCTTGTCATCCTTCTCGAACATGTATGTGTTCTTCTAACCGTCATGGATAACCTTCCTATCAAACAACCATAACCTACCTAGCAACACATAGGAAACACACATGGGTAAGACATTGCAGAGAATCTAGTTAGAGTAATTCCCAATAGTGATCGACGGTAGTATTTACCGAGTGACAAGTAATGCTTCCTTCTCACTTAACCAGTGCAACTTGTACAGCTTCGGGTGCACAACAATTGGCAATTTTAGTTTTGAAATAAGATCGATTGATGTCATGTTGGTACAGCTTCCACTATCCATAATGAGGGCACATATCTGATTATTCATCTTGCAAGTTGAATAAAACAGATTCTCTCTCTACTCCTCCTCTTGTGAGGGTTCCATGTTCATAGTACGTCGGACAACCATGAGTAACTGGTCTAAGTCCTCAGCAAACACATCCTTCTTAATCAGCTCTTTCTCAGCATTTTCTCTCTCAATAAGAACCTCCTCCTTTTCGGGTTCCTCATCCATACTGTGTACTTCTTACTTCAGGATATTTCCCTTGATGATCATCGTCCTTCTATTTGGGTACTGAGTAACCATGTGTCTGAACCCTTGACACTTGAAGCACTTGATCTAGTTGGTCTTCTTACCATACCCTTGCCCCTTTTCATAAGTTCAGGTCAACACTTCACCATCAAGTTAGCCTTTCTGCTTGGCTCTATACTCAACTAAGCTCGGTGACTTGCCTGTCCATGTTGGCTAGTCAGCATCCTTACCTATACTCAGCTCCTTCTTTGCCTCTCTACTCGTTGGGCAATCCTAACAACTTCATCCATTGTGTCAAATCATCGAAGCTCCATAACGTCTCAAATGTCTCCTCTCAACCTAGTAATCAATCTTAAAACTGTTCAAGCTGGTGGTTCCTCCACTACGCAACGAATCATAAGCATTTGAAACTCTTGAACATACTCATCAATAGTTAGGCTTCCTTGTCTTAGCTCCTAAAGCTGAGAGAAAGTATCTTGAAGATAAGTTTTAGCACAAACCTGTTTCTAAGCACTCTCTTCATCTTGGGCCAAGGATTAATCTCTCAGTATCCTTTTCGTCTCTTCATGGCCTAAAAATTCCTCCATCACATGGCGACATATCCGGAGAACTCAACAGTACTAGTTCTCATCCTCATATTGATAGCAATCAAACACACGCTCCTCCTTATCTTGCCACTCTAGATACTCATCAACATTTTGAGATCCATTAAAACTTGGAATCCAAAACTTCATAGGGTCAAATGCTTTAGGGATTCGTATACACTCTTCATCAAAGTACTCTTCTTCCTCTTCATCATGCTCTCTCAGGTCTATCCTTTACCTTACTCGTCCACCAACTCCTCCACCTCAAACGGGTCAAGTAAGGTTTTGACCTTAAACAGGTTGAGTAGCTTATGGAATGTTTTGCATGGCCTTAGTAGGTTAGCAAGACAACGCATGAACAGCTTGAGTAAGATCTATTAAGATCTTAACTACCTTATCAAGCCTCTCATCAATGCTTCTGAGTGTTCCTTGAGACTGTAGTTCATGGTGGATAACTCTACTGTCATCACTAGCCTCTCATTAGTACTTCTAGGAGTTCCTTGAAACTGTAGTTCATGGTAGACGACTCTACTATCTTCACTAGTACCAACATTTATACTTAGGTCTATCATTTTTTTTCATAGATTCAAAGCTCAAACAAACACTTCAGGAAATTAACAGTTAACAACACAACAGTCAAATGAATATAGTAACTTGCTTTATTTCACATACACAAAATAGAGTATAACAAAACTTCAAGAAGAACTAACTGTAATTCACACAAAACCTTCACTTTGATACCAAGATGTTGCGAACCGTGACCAAGAACAAACAAAGCCGATTACTGGATGAGTTTAAGCTTATAGAAAGCTCGAAAAAGGATTAATGAGGAAAGTATGAAAGGGCAAAATGAAGAATGAAACATTAAGCAAAACCTATAAACAGCTCTAGAGGATATGATGCCATAATGGAACTTCCAAGGACTTACGATATAATTCGATATGACACACAAATCGATCCAAGGAGGTTACTCGCCACCTAACCTTGCTTAAAGGAAAGGATAAGAGTGATGCCGAGAGTAAACAAATAGTGTTTATATAAGAAAGAAAAGTACTCAAAAGTGTATTAAGAATGATCCAATCTCCTTTACAGCTACAAGTACAAAGGTATTTATACTCATAAGTTAAAGCAACTTGCTTAAAATGGAAAAGACAAAAAGGGCATTTCCTAAGGAAGTAATGTCAAGACCTTAAAAGGGGTTTAGTAGGATTACCTAAAATTTGCATAACATGTGTACACCCATGATATGAAAACCGCCTTGCAAGTCAGAGATTGCAAGACTCTAAATAAAAAATCACTAAGATTAATGATTTTCAAGTAATTAATTTATTGTAACATGACATAATATATAATTATAAATAACTATGAATGTCCGATATCCCACAGTTCCTCAGAAACTACAGAGAATCGGTATCCCCTACCAAATAATAGGACAGGATATGCCAACATTATAAAACTACAGGAAGAATTAAATTATATTAAATTCTAACATGTGAATATTTTCTACAAAGAGTGTTTATGTATCACCTATAAAAATCTCAACTAATTCTAACACTAATGTATATATCTTCATCTCGTACTCAATACTCGAGACTTATCCCAATCTCATCGTATGTAAATCTATAAAAGAAAGACTATTGGGGAATAAGCTACAAGAGCTTAGTAAGCTATCCTTCATACCATACTGGCAAACAAGTTATCAAACAAATTATTAGAACCATATGAATGCATGTACACGTAGAATGCCAAACAATATATGCAATTGACTGGTACTGCATATAATATTAGATTTTAACGCCCTCCGAGATAAGGGTTGGAGAATCATCAGCACCAATTACGACCGGGCTCTAGCACCTGGGTTTTCACCCATAACTTTGAATATCATATTTCGTAAAATATATTTCCATTTCTAAGTCGTCTAATAGTACACAAAATCCCAAGCCTAGCAGTAAGGTCGCCCCCCTAGTCCACACTCACACCCTACAATGGAGATCTCTAGACTCGACCCTCAGCCATACGGTTGGCGTCTCCATTGCCTAGTAAGCCCGTAGGTTCGGGTAAGGTCATGTTGTATGAGTGCACCATACAGAAACACATTAATATATATAAACAACCCCCGCAAGGCCTCTCTTTATCTTCGCGTGAAGTAACGGCCGGAATAAGTAAGTTCAAGGAATGGATAATGCATGACTCTTTTAATTTAAGATAAGCTAAATATAATTAGGTCAGATTATGAGGCGATTAATCAATATCAGTAAACCATCCAAATCATATAAAAATCAATCATACCATCAAATCATCAATTATCGTATTTAACAATATTTCTTACAATAATCAATCAATATCAAGTATATGCATATCCCGAAACCCCATGCATCAAGTTATTGATATTCAATTTAAGTGCACTAACTACAAGCACAAACAAGTATAAAGTCATTAGGAGTACTCACTTGACTATGACAATAATCGATCGAGAGATCCTCGCTCTCATCGGGATTACCTAATCATTACGAGATAACAAGGATAATAAGTAGTTGACTCAACTAATAGTTCTGGATATCTATCTACCTATTCTACTTTGATTACTATAAGCCCTTATTCAATTAAACCTAATTGCTAATCGTACGTAACTTTTTCATTCTATTTTAAATATTTACGAATTTATAGTCGTTTTTCATCATTTTCAAATATACATTCACACAGTAATGTCCGTTTTGGACGTTAAGACCCGTGTTTTATGATATGGGCTAAATTTATTGAAATTCTAACTATTGAAGCTTAATTATTCCTATTAGCTAGTTTTATGTTCCATTCTAGTAGTTAATGATTTAATTAGTCATTTATTCTTATACTTAGGGCATTTTACATTGGTATTACTAATTTATGTTCTTGATTAAGTTTAATTCAATTTAGGAAGTGTCTTAGGGTTTAAGGGATTTTTTACTTCTAAATACATGTATATACCGATGTTATGTGCTTATGTAATCTTATTATTTCTTCTATTATAAACCTACGCTTATATCATCACTTACATCATCATTTGCTTAGGCCATTGCTTATGTCATCACTTACTTATATCATGGCTTATGTCATCATGTGCTTACCTCATCACTTACTTCATCATTTGATTACATAAGCCTCACCTCATGCTTTTGTTATATATACATGTCTTATGTACATTTCACTTCTTCCCTTATGCTTATGTACATATACCTTATACATATATATACTTATACCTATACTTAGACTTATACCGTATTTATATGTATATACATACTCATATACCTAAACGGTTAGATACGTATTTTTATACAAAATTTCGTATGCCTAATCTTTTCCTTAAGAAAAGCTTCCTAATTTCATTCTTTTGTGTTTTTAAGTGTGTAATTAGGGTAGTATAAGTATGTATGGTTAGATATTGTTTTATTTTAGGTTAAGTACATGGTAAATACCCATGTACAAAGAGTCTCATGCTTCCCTTCTTTTAGGATTACCTTATGTACACCTTCTTATGAGCACATGTTCATGTTTTCCTTTCTTCTTTTTCATGATTCCTAAATTTCTATACTTAAAGATGGAAACTTTGTGCCCTCTTCTTCAAGATCATACTTTTCACATACCTAATTGTCTAATCTACCTAATTAATTAACTAATAAGTAATATAAAGCAACATAAAGTAAGTTAAGTACATACCTTTAGTTGTGTTGGAATTAAGGAGACAAAAAGGAAAGTGTTGAAAGTAAAAGGGGAAGAAGAAGCTCACGGCAATGGAGGGAGGTTTTGCTTTGTTTCTTTTTCTTTGTTTTTGATTATGGAAGAAAACAAATGGTGGGGTCTAGAAGAGGAATAAGTGGACAGCAATTATGGTAGAGGAGGAAAAAGAAATGCTAAAGGAAAAGAAAAGAAAGGAAATCATGAGAAGAAGATATTTTCTTTAAATGAAAAGGACACTTTTGTTGACTTGGTCAACTTTCAAAAAAATAAAGACCCTTTTGTGTACATAATGAACTAATTAGGAAGAATTTGGAGAAAGATTAAGGAAATGAAGGGAAATAAGAAATAATTAGTAAAAATAGATAATGAAATCTTCCATGAGGTATTTATATCCTGTACACATCATTTGGTAAGCTACTTAGTATAATTAAGATGAACAATATCATTTAGAGTATTAAGGTTTACTATATTTAACCTAATCTTCAACTATACCTCTAACTCTATGTAATACTATCTTAATCATATACTTAAGAGATAAATGTAATCTATGATTCATTATCTTAGTTTCTAATGGACTACTTGAGGATTCAAAACCTATATGCATGATTGAAGGTCATCTCTAACCTTTTACTAATGATTTGGCAAAATACGAGGATTATATTATCAATTTGGGTTTTAAGGTATATTATGATGAATTCATGCACATATGTCTTTATGGTTATCATTTTAAGGTTTTTATCACTTTTGAATGAAATCTTTAACATTTAGATACATTTAGAGTAGAAAAGTTTCTTACGCGATTAATTAAATCTTTTAGGGTTTTCACTTTCATTAACCTTGTCAACTCCTAAATTATCTAACATACGCGAGTCTATTTCATAAGCTAGATCGAAAATTTTAAGGGTTTACAAGTAATGTACATGATATAAAAGGGTAAAAATGAATATACAAGAAAAACAATTATTGGTGCAATAGATCCTGCACATGATACTGTACATGTGGTGATGCTTCATTGGTGAGGTCGTTAGAAGATGCCCAAAAGAAGTATGGATAGATGGCTTATCCAAGCAGGGATGGCTTAGTCAACCTAGTTTCTCTCTTTCTTGGCTTCTCGGCAAGGAAGATGCCAACTAATTGGTCTGCTCAGGTGCTAGTGAGTAATCTTCAATTTAGCATGCTATAGAAAGATGGGTAGCCATATAGCTCGACATGAAGGGTGATTCTATAAGGAAGTACTTTGCCCTGATAGGGGTCAGTTGGAACAAGAGAATTTATTGTACCTATCCCTCTAGTCCTCGAGCTCGGCTACGAGTCAGAGGTTCGATAGCTTGATTCCCATCAACAGTCCATTTCTACGGTATTATTGTCTAACCATAAACCTCTTATCATCAATTTCAAGACAATGTCTCGAATAATTATTACAAGAAGAAGTCTACACCCAAACTCTATGGATGTATACCTACCCATAGACCTATAGTTATTTTGATTCAATTGCTATTTGGAGATTATTTTGTTCAGACATTATAAATAGATGACAAATACATGTGAAAAGGAAGGAGAGATGCAAATAGGTTACAAGAAATCCTTTCCTTAGGTTTTAGTCCATTTTTATCATGAAAGTTTGTATCTTTATCGTGACCATGGCATAAAAGCAATGATATCTAGGCCTATCGCCATTAAGGTAACATGTCTCATACGATAATTGTTCTTATGTTAATGAGTTTTGCTTGTTCTTGTTCATTTAATTACATGTTTTGTTTATATTTAGTGGTTATTTTTAAAGTCTCAACTTAATTGTCTAATTTTATGTATTGAAGTCGTGAGGCCAATACATAAATAGATTTACCTAATTGAGGAGATTTATAATAAGCTTAGAGAGATAAGTTATAGATTTCTTCCAAACTTAAAAGTTATTTATTGTTTGTTGTGTGAAATTTCTAAATGATGTCCTAAGGAATTCTATTCCAAAAGTGATTTAGGTACAATATAATTAGGATTTAAATTTAATAGAGAAGTGATTTTGATTAAATTAGCAATCAAATTCCTCCAATTAACAAGAATAAGAAACTCATTACAAACCCTAAGCTACTACTTGTTAATCTCTTAGTGATCAGAGTCTAGATATCCCCATTTATGGTCAATTATTTTTGTTCCATTATTACATTTGTAGTTAATTTCTTGTTAGTCTCTATTCCTTAATTTTCATTCAACCTATCATTGATATTGTAATCTATTTTAATAAAAGTAAAGTAGTATAGGTGAGCAAGTGTTTAGTCCTTAAGGGATCAACAAACCTAGACTTTAGAAGTCATCCATACTATTACTTGATATGTTCACTTGCTTAATAAGTGCAGTATATGCCCCGTCAAGTTTTTGGTGCTATTGCCAAGGACTGTTGATTAAGAAAGCTTATTCCTTTATTGCTTTATTCATTTACCTTTTAGTCATTTTTCTATTTCTTTCTATTCAGTTAATAAAAATCTAATATGAATTTTCTTGCTTGTGTTGAGAAAAATTTGGAGTGATGGCTAACAATGGTAAAGTATCAATAAACTATGTTTAGCTATATTAAATCGTTAACTAGCCAGTATCGCAAGACCAATTATCACTGTAAATGAATTCATGATTTCATCAATCATCATCTAAATGGTTTAGTAGCAATTGTGATTTGAAGGCTCTTCTAACATCTTGGTATAGCATAAGATGTACCATCACATAAGAATACCTATTTATACTTAACATAAGTTCTATTTATAACAAAAGAGTATTACAACAGAGTTCAACTTAACACCTGTTTATACAAAAGATTACATTTGACAAACTTAACTAAACCAAAAATACAATACTTTTTTTTTTATATATGTACAGATTTTTTATAGAACTAAGAACAAAATAAAACAAAACTTCTTTAAAAGTAGCTGACTTCATCTTACGTGCTCTCAAAAGACTTTTTCCCTTACTGATGTTGTCTCATCAATTCTCTTCATAACCAAAGGATATACGAGCATCCCCTTTGCTCTCTATGAGCTAAGTGATAGTGGATAAAAAAAAAAAAAACATAAAGCACACAAATATACATTCACATAGATCAATACTATAAGACATTCAATCTCGTAACTTAAGTTATCAATACAAACTTTTTATGTAGAAAATTCGTGCTATGCTTATGCACATAGCATGCATCGGTATCGATATCCTATACTTTTTCAATTCCTCATCCGATTAGACGACATATCCGAGCATCTGGATACAACGTCCAGGGACCTAAGACAATAAGGAGCTACTTAGGAGTAGGACCCTCAACAAAAACCACCTTCTATGATTTGAAAATCCAATACGTAGTCAGTTACTTAATGTGGTCAATTAAGTTAAGCAATGCATTCTATATGTGCCAAAGCCAACTCAACGGTTTTTAAACTTTTCAAAAACTCGACCTATAGGTCCTTTTATGCCATGCCATGAATGTAGTAAACAACTTAGTAACCTAGTATCAAGTACGAATCTCAAGTTCCTCGTTATAAACAATTCAACTATCTCAACTTCAGCTTTGTTTCTCAGTTTTATATTACATTTCTTCGCATAAGACTCACTTAGGGAAACACCCTATAGAATAGTTTAGTTTCCAAGTTTTCCAAACAGAAGTACATATTGATGAATCAGTCATATACAAGGAAAATTTTCACTTTTTGAACACACATTCAACAGAATCAAGTATCCAATCGAGCCAGCATATCATTACAATTCATTACACAACTGACTCTAAGTTAAGTAAACATAGGTCTACTTGCACAAAAGTAGAAATATCCGCTTACCTAAGCTCGACAGTAGCATAAAACCCTAAGATTCATGATGTGGTCATTCCTCACCTATCACACATAGAAAAATACACACAGACCTCAAGTCAACTACCAGCTTAATACTAAATTCTTATGCATTTTCACTATTGCGCTTCCATGCTTAATCTGATTGTATCTTATTCATTTCTTATCCGATTTTAGTAAATTTTATGTCATCACGATCATTATTCTAAGCACTATTAAGATATCTTAAGAATCATAGCTAACCAATATTTCCAAATAACCAAAAATACCCTTTCATGTTACTGATTCGACCGTATGTTAATATAACCTCGTAATTAACTCAATTAAATCCTAAATCTAAATTAAAAGTCATAAAATTTGTCCTTCCCTGAGCTGGTCAGCATTCATTTTGTACCCTAAAATACTAATCCTTTGCATATTTAACAAATATCACATTAGTACTAATTACTATATCACATATTAAGATAATATATAGGTTTATATTATGAAAATACATAATAAATAGTATACAAGTTCGATTCATTCCACAAAAAATCCTATAGAGTCACAAAAATACATAGTTTAGTTATTGATCATGAATTATACTAAAATAGCTATTATATATTTTTATGAAAATAACGATTTTAACTCAAAATTAGCGAAAATTAACTAAACAAGTGAATTTAATCACAAGATATAATTTAAGTGTCCCAAACATCATTATGAACATTCAAAAATCATAATATATAAGGCTCATACTTTGATTTTGTTAAAAACTAATTAATTCACTAAAATAGCGAAATTGTCAATTTTATCCAAAATAATTACAATAAATAGTAAACATAATTATTTTCAAAAATTTGAGATAGGAGTCTCCGTCTTCGTCTTAGCTATGGCTTAGAGCTAGTATTTTTCGTGCAAGCCCTTAAAGTCCTTTAGCTCTGCTTCTTGTGATTAGTCCAAAGGGTTAATTCCTATCATTTACTCATTCTCATTAAATGCAAAGGTATTGAGAGACCTTCTTACGACCAACAATATTCAACTTCCATTTCGAGTGGGTCACAACATCATAATCTTCTTGAAATTCTTCTAGCAGCCAATCAATTCCTACTTCATCTTCCCCTTCACTAGCACTCTCCACTTCAAATTGGGGCTTATCTCCCTTAATGGTCATGACGTGACGGTTCTGGCATTGACTAGCTACATAACTAAAACTAAGACACTTGAAACACTTAATCTCTTGGGTCCTCCTTCCTAAGCTTTGACCTTAGTTCTTCTTGACCTTAAGCTCTTAAGCCTTGCTCTTACCTCAGCCATCATCAGGTCTGCTCGACATCTAACCTCAATAGTCCACCTGGAAACTATATTGAGCTCGGTCATATCCAGTTTGGCTTAACATACCAGTCTTACATGGTAAGCCAAGTTGCCTGCTCGGCACTTGATTAAGTTGACTTATCCTCTACCATTCTACTCTTTAGGCTACTTGGATGGTTTCATTTGGACTTCCTAGCCTTTACACCACTACTACATTACTAATCTTGGTCCTCCACTCAAAAATGAACCTAGCTATGGTTCGCACCTTAAGTTCTTCAACATCACAATGGATCATCAGCAACTAAAACTCTTAGATGTACTCTTCTACTGAACGATTACCTTATCTCAGTTCTTGGAGACGCTGGAAAGTGTCTTGATTATAGTGTTTTGGAACCAATCTACTCTTCAAAACTCTTTTGATCTCGTTCCATGTTTGGATTTCAAATTGGGCTCTTTGAGGGACATTTGACAATTTCTTCCACCACATATTTTCATATCTAGAAAATTCTAAAGCAACCACTCAAATATGAACAATGTCTTCATATTCATAAAAGTCAAATGTCTTTTCAATCTTCTCCTCCCAATCTAACTAGTCATTATCACTACTAGACCCATTAAGACTAAGAATCTGCTCCTTAAGATGCTTAACTTCTCTAGGAGCTTTAAGCTTGCGTTCTTCAAATCCTTCATACTATTCTTCCTCCTCATACTCCTCAACCTCATCCAACTCAAGTCTCCTTCTCGTAACTCTATCAGCTTGTCAAGGTAGAGTTAGGTTTAGGTTCATAACTTCAAGTGCTCAATGTTCACCCATCTATCTTCTCGTCCTATGTCTCACTTCTTAACACTGCTCAACAACAACTCTCTCTTTTAGCCTAGTCTTTATGACCCTTTGTATGGTAATAGCTAAACTGGCCACAATAGCAGCAAGGTCTTGTATCTATTATTTAGTAGTTCATGGGGTCTATTAAGTGACATGACTACAACCATGAACATCACTCTTAGTATCATTATTCTTTTCTTAGACACCAGGATTCAACATTCTCAATACAAAACTTCTAGGAAACCTACTGCTACAAAGAAAATTTGACAACCCTTATAAATACTAACTCATACAGTGACTTAAGGACTTGCTTTATTTTTCACACAAAAACAGACTACAACAGAACATTCACACTCTAGAACAAGAAGAACTACTTTAACACTAAACTTTTAGTCATAACCTCAAGCTTCGATACTAGGATTATATGATGTACTTAGAAGCTCAATAATCACTAGGGCTTACCATAGGGAGTAGTAACCACATGGGTCCTTCGAGATATTAAAGAAGATGGAATAGAGAAGTTGGCAAACACATTAGCTTCCGTGAAGCTACTCGGAGGTTATGACACACTAACAAATACAACACAACTTAACACTTCGCTTGATATGACTCATAAGCTAATGCTAAGGTTCACTGGCTACTAATCTCAAGCTACTCGATAAGATTAGAAAAGAGTGTAGAAGAAAATATACTCAAAGAGAGATATCTCATAAGAACAAGAATATTCATTAAATGTAAGGTATATGATGTTTACGGCTATAACGAAAAGGGACTATTTATAGTAAGTTCCTAAAGTAATAAGGAAACCTAAGCAATTACATTAAAGGGTAATATAAAAATATTATCACAATACATCACCAAAAGGCTAAAAGGGACAAATAGGATAAAGCAATATGGTACAATGTTAGAAAAAGGAATGATAGGTGGCATGCTACGATTAGGTCCACGTTATGGAGTCTTGAGACGCTATGGTTGAGCTGTATAGATGTTCGAGATGTTATTGATGAATGGTATTTGGGGTTGCCGAGATGAATAAAGGATGCTACTGTTTGATAGACTGAGTAAATTCTCCATGCTTAGTATGTCGACCTTAGCACTTGTTATTTTTGTAGATAGGAAGAGTAAGGCTTAGTGTACATTCTCCTTAGCCTTAATACAAGACTAGTCGGCCATGGTAGTTAGCAAGTTAATAACTAGACAAGGGTTAAGGCAGAGTACGGTGCGTTGGAGTTAGGACTTTAAGGAGTTCACCTGTAACTCCTACACATATAAGAGCTTATCCTTGGTAGGCTAACATGAGAGTATCTTGCTTGTAAGATACTATAGGCTTTGAAGATGGGTAAAAGTGAGGGGTGTAGAAGTCAACAATCTAACACTAAAAGTGTTTGCCATTTGGCCTTCTTAATAGATGTGCTCATCAAGGCCAAGCTAAGCGGCCATGATTATCCTAGTCAGGCCCTATAATCCTCAAAGTCTAGCTTAAGTAAGGGGTCCAATGGTTTGTATTCTATCACTCTTGCAACTTGAAAACTACATTCAGCTTGTGAATTTTCAAACATATGCAATGACAATTCTAGTTTTTTTCTCATTCATAGTATACTCAAAAGGATCTAATTCCTTCTCTTTGCATAGACCTTTCTTGTTTTCTTTTATAATCACTAGTATGGTGGTTAAAAGCTCAAGGGCTTATATTAATTGAGTTTCCAATTTTTGGATAATTAAAGTTGCCTTGCAAATCTTTCTTCCAACTTCTACTCTAAATCCCTTTTAGTACTCTTCACCTGACCTAAGATCATAGTATGTACCTCACTCAAATATTTCATTGACTATTTATAATCCCCCTTTTTTTTTTCTGGCCAGCTAATTACAATTCAAATATATAATTTTTAATAACATTAGTTTGCCTTAAATCATTTCATGCCTCATTTAGGGAAAAGCCTAAGGATACAAACCCTTCTTTACAGAAGGGAACAACATAAAACCCTCCTCCATCTAAATCTCACTTGCCTACTCCTAGTAAGTCCTTCTCTCTCTCTCTCTCTCTCTCTCTCTATATATATATATATATATATATATGTATGTGTATATGTTGCTATATTCTATTTTAGGGTTAGGTTGCGATTGCTTTTCCGTTTTTCATGATTGGGAATAATTTGGGAAACACATACCTCGACATCTAAGGTTGCTTGAAATTAGAAGGATGGTTTAGATTTTGATAGAGGCAATTGTGTAAATTAAAAGAGGGAAAGTGTAGATAAGTGGTGTTGTAGAGCTAATGACAATGTAATTGTAACTTTTTGTGGTAAGTTTGCAAAAAGAAGAAATTGCAATGGTGGTATATATGAGCTGGAAGAGTGATAGTGAGTGTTGGCTAGTTGTTACAACCCTTATATGTGTGTATGGTCGGAATTATGCATTATGATTCGCTTAAACTATATATATATAAATAAATCATGAATACTCTAACAATTATACTAGGTTGAAATTAAGTAATATAGAGAAAGTAAGGTTGTCAATTCCTCAAGAACTAAAAAATTACTAATCCTATACTAGTTCTTATCAATATTCAGGCAATGAAAATTAAATTAATTAATCTAATAATTACTCTAAAACTATTCAAAAGAAAATAACTATGAAAAATCTAAAATTAAGCAATCAATTAAGAATTACGAGAAGATAGAATCTACTTTAGATTATTGAAATCAAATTGTTATCATATTGTATAGATTAATAGCTATATGGTCATTTAAGTGATTATTATACCTTAAAACTTAAGGATTTAAACCCCTAATTAATTAGTCAACTTCTACATCTTCTAATTAACAGTGGACTTTAAATTATAATCATATATCTCTTAACACTATGATTGTTTAATGTCCTAAATCAATTATCCCTAATATCTTAGTGAATAATCAATTGCTGAACATTGCATTTTTCTTTAGATAATTTCTAATTAATTCAATTAACTCTACTTCCACATTGATTAATTAAATCAACTAAGAACTTCTAACAAACCCCATATCAACTCCTGTATCATTAGGGCTTTTAATAATTATAATCAATTGAACAATTATAATCAAAATCATAGAAATTACAATCATGAATCATCCATATATCTCTTAATCCTCTAACATGAACACAATCATCATCATAACTATCTAGGGTTTCATCAATTCCTACAAATAATTTTAGTTAGCTATGGATTTGGAAACAAAAACACAAATATTAATTGAAATTGCAAGGAAATTCACAATTGAAAGCATAAGTAATTCACAAAGTTGCATAAGAATAATTAAAATAGATGTCACCAATTCTGTATTAGAAAGAAATAATCTTCAAATGCAACTTCAATCTTGGTCTCTGTAACAAAAGCAAAATCCTCTTAATGATCAAAGCGATTCTCTTGAAAAATTCTTCAAGAACTAACTAAAGACTATTTTATGACTCTCTAAGTTTAAGGAAAGTGTGTTCAAAAGTCTCTCAAATGATAAAACATAAACTGTTTATAAGAAAAATTAGGGTTAACTCGCATGACTCTCTTTTTTTATGAAGGTCGGCGGTGTAAGTGTAAAGTCGGCTTTTAAGCTGCAGCGTAGTCATCTAAGGTTGGCAGCATAGCCATCAAAGGCTGCCAGTGTAAGTTGTAAAACAACCGGCTACCTTTAATTCTAATTTGCATATATTGATCTAAACTTTGTTTATTTGCTTAAAATTCCTCTAAATCATCTGTAATTCTACTCTTAAATCCTCTAATTCCTGAAATGTCCAAATGAAAATAATTAAGTACCAATTCTTAATGATTTCTATAAAATCTATAATAATTCTATCTTAATTTACACTTTGAAACATGAAAAATATGCCTTTATCACATTACAGAAGGGTATCCGTTTTTGTCCTTTACGAGTGAACTGAATTGTAGATAGTGTAGTAAATGGGCTATACATGGAAAAAGCTAGAGTAATAGTGCACATCTAAGCAATTGTAGGTGTACGTACACGTCTCAGTGTTGATGCTATTTGTAAGTTGTAGTGTATGGAATTTTGGTTCAAGTCTTGAGGTGTTGGTGTCTTGGGTTTTATATTTTTGTGACTCATTGTTATATGACAATTGGGTAATCCCTAAATTTAGTAGTTAGAACGTCTACTCTATCAAGTTTTTTCTTTTTTTTTTTTTATAGGGGCATGCAAATTTCATAATCCATCATCCTTGTCATCATTAATAAGCCTACATCAATTTGATTGATTTGGTGGTTAATCATTTGATCTTATCATGAATAGCAAAACAAGTTTCCCCCATCTACAAATGTTACTCTATTCATGACTTAGACAATTATATTTATCATTTGTGAAAAATATTGATATGCATCAAGTATTTGCATTCTTTTTACATTCATCTATAGGTATAGAGGCACCATTTGGAATAGAAAATCATTATTGGTTATGTCACTAGATTTTTTAGATACTTTTTAGCACCATTAGGTGTTTACTAGTGACAAATCATGAGTACTTCATTTAATTAATAGTCTTATAAAATTAATATTTTAAAATTGTTTTACTTCTCAAATTGCTTTTAAATAATATGTGGTACTATGTTGGTTACCTCAATTCAAAATGATAGTGAATAAAATAATGAAATATACATGGATTTGTGAGTCACCTAATGCAATATGTGCTAGGACTAGGCATTATCTTCATAGTAATCAAGTAATTTATATTAGTACAAAGAAAAAAAGATCGTGCCAACCTTAACTCTTTATAGCAAGGATCAAAATAAGGAATAACGAGTCAGATTATATCTGACTCTAGAGTGTCTCTCTTGATTACATGTATAGTGTATACTAGCAAAATAATTGCTTCCTAAATCTATAATAGGTTTCAACATGTACATATTTTTAGCAATTTACATGTGTTGGAAGCTCTCCAATACCTTTATCTCACTAGGTTTTATCTAAGTGAACTAATGAAGCCATTTATGGCTTGAGTATTCCTATCTTTTTTATAATAATGTCTAATAATGTTAGATTAATAGTCTTGTTATATTAATATTTTAAAATTATATTATTTCTCATGTTAATAGGGGAAATAACTTCAACTTTCTTTTTACGTTCTCATATGTAATTTATGTTATTTGCAAGAAAAATTTAGTTTAACAACCTTCTTATACAATTATAAGACTCTATAAATTGTCTTGTACGGGGAAGTCAATTACTTGTAAACTCTCTTCATTAAAGATGTCTACAAAACCCAAAATTTCAGTAAGTTTTAGCTTTCTTTTCTCATTGTATATCTTAAAAATTTGATTGTTCATATTTGGCTTTCCTAAATCTCATAATATTCTTTCTGAAAATGATAATTTATTTGAATGTACATAAAAAAAGTTGCAATTTGTTCTAATTTCTTCGCTAATTCTTGTAAGAAGTGTTTATCTTTTTATGATCTCGAAATATTTTTATTAAGATATTATCTTCACACATAATTTATGCTTTTCATTAGTTTGTTTCTTCATTTAGTTTTATTATATGGATACTTGTTATGATAGGAAATGGAAGTTAGTGTTCTAACCCTAAGGTCTAACAATTCACAGTGCAATTGAGTCAACACTTTAGTTTTGAAGGATTTTGCATGTATGTTTGCTCAGCTTCCCTTCTATATAAATTCTCATAAGCCATGTAGTTAAAAGAGAATATTATTATGTTGTATGTTCATTTATGACCATTGGTACAAAAAAAGGCTATTGTCCATCACTTGATTAATGTCAAATAGAAGCTAGTGGCTTTATGCCTAATTTTCTAACAACCTAAAAACAAATGTAACTAGATTTTTTTTTTCAATTTGATTAGTGCTACCTCTTACTTAAGAAGTTAGTGATTTGACTTTTATGGATAAAATATGTTCCTCTTAATAACATGAATTTTTTATTGATTCCATAAATATTTAGAAATATTAGAACCTTCTTTTAATTCCATAAAGTTTGGTTCCTATGGATAAATCTTGTACATATATCCTTCTAGTATAGATAAATTATGAGTTCCATACCTAAAATCCTTCAAAATTAATAAATTACTTTATGTTGATTAACTTATCTTGAGGTTTATTGCATGTTTGACTTGCAAAAGCTCTATATTTTCTATTTGGTTTCTCAAATTCTTAAGAATTTAATCTTTCATTACATGTGTTGTTAGATTGGGATGAAAATCTCTTGATGCTATTTAGTTCTTTAAGATGACTCGATATCGTGAACTACGGCCTGATGGTAGTAGGGGTACTCTACAATCTACTGAAGATTATGTAAGATTATAGATTATTTCATTAATTAAGCATATTATGAATCATACAAAACACTAATTATAATATATTTATTGTTGAAAATTTAGGACACCATGTGCAGGAAGTTTTTAAAGTTCCAATCTTCTGATAACTCGAAGATTGTACAAGAGATAGCTAATGAGTTTATGAAAACAAATTCCAAGAGTAACTATCATCCTAAAAAAGGTTATGGACCAGCAACAATCGGTAATTCTTCATGGAGAAGAGGTCATATGGATGAAGTGTAAGCAACACTACAAGAAATACAGGTAAAGTTTCTTGAAGAAAGAATATGGTGTGAAGAAGAAAGAAACTTTTATCACAAGCTGGAGAAAAAATGTAAAGAATAGTCATTTAAATTTGAATGGCTAAATTGTATAATGAAGAAAGAAGCCAATGTAAAGGTCAAGCTTCACGTGTATGTCTTCTAAAACTATTTAAGTTGTATAGGTGTGACTAGTGTTTTGTATGTGCTAAGTGAAATCAATTACAAGAGACTAAATTAGATGAAGTTGATGCTTAGTAGTTTTCTTATTTGATGCTAAGTGGTATGACTAAATTTAACGAAGTTGTTACTTATGACTTATCTATTGCAAGTCAAAGATTGAAAAGTAATGGTCTATAACTTATAAGTTTTAGTTTTGGTGAATGTGTATGCACTGATATTTTCTGGGTAAATTGGTTTTTCATGGTTATCCACTATTGAGATGGCAAATGTATGTTTAATGTAGTAAGGTGTGTATGTGTTTATATTAAGTTAAGAGTGTGTGTCATGTCTTGACTTATTGTTGAATGATAAAAGATAATGGTTTATAAGTGTGTTTAATCATATAAAAATTGAAAAAAATTGAAGTTTATCATTCTAATGTTGTCTTTTACAATAGGAAACAAGCATAAATATAAAATGAGTGTAGATGTACAATCCTATTATAAGTATTTGTTTCTTAAGATTGGTAGCTTTTTCAAACTTTCTTAAGCCACTAACTTGATATAAATTGTTTTATCATCAAGGCACTGACATGATATGTTGTTAGTTAAGAATAGTAAACAATTTGAGACTTATAAAAAGAGAAAAGGTTAAGCTAATGGTAAACAATTTGGGACTTATAAAAAGAGTAAAGGTTAAGCTAAAGGGGGTGTCGGGACTACTCTAGCATAGCCATTTTGATACCTAATTTAGCTTGTGAGTAAAAGAGTAAGAAAGAGTGAGCATTCAAAGAGTGTAGAGACTTCTTACAATACCTATGTTTCCATATTTGTAGGCATTTGTCTTGTAACAATGCTATCTAATAATTTAAAATCATGGACTATATGGTAGTTCAATAATTTATGCACATGTTTGAAGACATGGAGTAGTAGGTGGTTATAAAATTTGAGTGTGCAGGGATTTAACTGTTTGTGCCTCTTTTGGAATTCAAAGTGCTTAAGTGTACAGGCTAAACTTTCTAGCCTATCAAATTGGCTAAGCCTACAATCCTCGTTTGTCTAGTAGGTTACCTCACTGTGCATTGTAAAGTAGATCAATTTGGTAGGAAAAATGCCAAGTTGTACTTAGGGATGAAAATCCACTATCATTTGCCCCTTGACTCCCATAGTTAAGGACTTAACTATAAGAGTATATACATGGGTTTTACTTGGTTTGCTAGGTCGATAAGCAAGCCATATGAAGGTGCTTATAGGTCTTCATGTGGTTATCGAGCATTGTTTTCATGCATCTCATTAGCATCCTTATACCTTGATATTTGTTGAAATACATCGTGTCTCTTTCTAGCCTAAAGGTCGCAACTTTTAGCTTTCCCGCCTATTCTGCATATGATAGCTATCAAATCTTGTCCTCATTACCCTGCAAACTTTAATAATTGATAGCTCTATGATATCCATTAGATTTTTAGTATCAAACACATAGCTTCCATCTACACCAAGTAATCAAATCATACCCCGAATCCCAATTAAACAGTATTTTCATTATCCAAGAGGGGATTATCAGGATGATAAGTATAAAGTTTTCAAAAAGAATTTTAGCCAGTTTCTTCTTTCGATTTGTTCTTCTCTCCTCTATTAAAATCCTCCTTGTGCAAGCAAAATTTTCCAAATCTTCCTTCTAACTTTTTCTTCAATCAGGCTTTACATTCTATCAAGTATGGATAAGAGCAAAATTCACTCTATCGCTCTAACTGATTCTAAGGCTACTCCTTCTCCCTTTTCCCCCTTCCCTTAAGAGACGACTGGATCAATTTCAACATCAAGTAGCTCATCAAACAACACGATTAAGAGGTGGGAGAAGCTTGCTCATATCGAAGCTCTTTCTCTAAATGTTTATCTAGACGATGGAGAAGATGTGTTACCTATTAGGTACCTTTATAACAATTTGGTTTATAACATTGATTTGCCAAATGGAGTGATTAGTGGTGCGGTTAGCATAATTGTTTCAAAGTACAACAAATATTTTCAAGATCTTCCACTTAAATGGCATTTGCATAGGCTTAGGGTAAATGAGAGGGTTTGTTTTCCTATTGAGCGTGAATTCCACCTTTATTTGAAATATTTTGATTTTCAGCTACGTCTATCTTTATCTTTGTTTCAAAGCAATTATTCAATTATTTCCATATATCCTTAAGCATGTTCTCATCAAACACATATAGTCTTCTTGTCACTTTCGAGATAATTTATGAGGAGCTTAAAGTTGAGGCTACAACCTAATTATTCATATACTTCTTTACGATCAAAAGACAAATCAATGGTTAGTATTTTGTAGCAGCATGGCATAACCGTAAGTTCATGGATAGCTTGGAATCTAAGATCCATAAGTGGCATGATAAGTACATTTCAGTTAGATCATATGTGGATCTAGACCTCAAGAGCAAATCGAATGAAACCATCCAAACTAAGGACATAAAATTAATGCCAAATGATACTGCTACTGTTAAGAAGATTCAAGATAGGAGACATAACAAAATGTTCTTTTGGGATTCCAAGAGAATTATCTCTTGATATGAAAAAGGGGAACTTATATTTTCCAATGGAGAGGGTAAGATTTGATCTACTACCGTACTAAGTTGAGCTATAGGAGGAAAGCTAATCTTCATTACCAATAGGGGGAGACTTATTGCCTTTAAGCTACACTCAACGTAGATTTGTAAGTTTCATTGATTCTCTTTGTTGTAACACTCTCTCTTTTATGTAGATATGGGTGCAAGCAATGTGGACCTTAAAAAATTATTATCCCAAGCAAAGGCCAAAGAGCAAAACTTGGATAAGCATGCCACTAAAGCTACCACAAGTCAAGCCATAGTACAAAAGCAAGTTGTTAAGGAGAAGGTCATTAAAGAGCTAACCATTCAAAAGAAAAAGAAAGAAAGCTCCCATTCTAAGGGCAAGCAAATACAAATACCTTGTCAGGCGGATACTCCTAAGATTATATAAGATGAGGTGTCGTCTAACATTAGGGATAATGTAGAAGGGGGACCATCTGGTGATCATAGTCAAGTTGTTATCGTTGAGATTGTACCAGAGGTTATACCCCGTAAGGTTGTGGTCAGCTTAGCAGAGTCGACAACTTTACCAAGCCTTAAGAAAAGGAAGGGGAAGGAGCATGCTGGAGAGCCTCCATCCATGAAGAGCAAAGAGATGGGTGAGAGCACAAAGGTAGCTCTTAGAGAAAAGGCTTTCGGCATTAGGTTGCTAAGTTTGTTCCTTAACGAGTAGAAAGTTGTTATTTCGTACCATGTTGGAAGCATAATGTTTTGGATACTGATTCAACTTTGGGATAAGCAGATGAAATCCATAGCCTTGATGGAAGGGGTTATTTTACCAAAAGATAAGGAAATTGTGAGAAGGGATATGGACAGAGTTGGTGGCTATAACAAAGACCACATTGCTGCAAAGTTGTATGATGTAAGTTTTAATATGACTATAGTTTACTTTAGCTTGCAATATTTGTTCTACTATTAATCTTTTGTTACAATGCAAATCAATAGTCATGTCTTAATAGCCTTGAATGAGGTCAAAGAGGAAATGAGAAAGGTATGCTCAATCTTATGTTTGACGTAATTAAGAGCCAATTGATTTATTCAATTTAATGCTTTGTTGCAAAAGGTAGAGGAAGCTTTCAACTCCTCTAAAGCACAATCCATAACAACCAAGAATGCCAGGATAAAAGCTAAGATGGAGGCTTAAAAACTGTAGGAAGAGTTGGCTACTGAAAAATTAACATATTCTTTGGTTGTCAACAAGGAGTTAGGCTTGAAGAATAAGAATGATGGGCTTTTCATAGAAACCAAAGAGTTAAAAGAATAGCTTCATAATAGGAAAGAGAAGTGCTAGAGTCTAGGGCAAACAATTGCCTCAATGAGTAATGAAGAAGACAACCTAAAAGTTGAAATTAAAAATTTGGAGATTAAGAACAAAAGCTCAAAGCATGTGTCACTTAGCTAGAAGAAACAGTAAAGAAAAAAGCTTCCATTGTGGAAGTGCTTTTGATAGTCACTCCCAATTGTCAATAGGAGAAGTTGCTTCATAAGAAGTTTTTAAAAGGGGTTCAGCTGCTAGGGCAGAAATTTTAAAAGTTTAGCCTGACTATGAACTCTCTTGCCTTGACTTTGCGACATTGACAATGATGATGCAAATAATGATGATGAAGAAGAGGTTAGCAATGAGGAGGGAGTAAAAGGTTAAGGGCAAACTAACTATCAACTAATCAGCATTGAAACCCTTACAACTGTTGATGAGCTAACTTCTAAAGAGACCCATTATGTGCAAAAAGTGACCCCTAATGCTTCAGCCAAAGTATCTAATGCCAAAAAAGATCCCAACTCCAATAGGGTCTCTAAAAGTTCAGCTAACCAAAACCTCATCCCTGTCAATACTAATAAGGAGAATGTTCCTAATCTCAAGCTGATGATTGATTTTATTTTCAATTTCTTTTCAAAATATTTCTAAACAATTGCTTTGCTCAGAATGATGACCATTTGGTTTGTAATGGAATTTCGTTAATTTTCTATGTTACAGTTTGCTACATGTTTTATTTCACGTAAGTATGATTTCTCTATTTGTTTGTAGGCGTAGTTAGAAAATGTTCGTTAATTATGTAAGATCTGAACTTATTTCAGATATTAACTTCTATTTTCTAAACAATGGCATTACTTATTTTAGGCAACTCGTAATTCATTAGTTGCATTAGGTTAGAACACGTTTTGTAGAAAGTTAGGCTCATTTGCCAAATAAGACTATGTTTGTTAACTGATATAAGTTAAAACTTAGTTCATTTACAGTATGGGTTAGAACTATGTTTATCCATTAATCATAGTTAGATCATGAATTAGTAAGATTTAGAATGCATATGACTAATTGAAAGGGAAATGCATCTCATCGATAAAGATTGGGTCGTTGCCCTACGTAGTCTTAAAAGGAACAATAAGTGCAAATACATAATATGGCAAATAGCATGAAATAATTACTCAAAATACAATTTGAGATTCTTGAAGCCCCATACATGAAGAATAAGTTGTCCATCCAAAACTTTATAGTTGGTAAGCCCTACTACTTACGACTTCCCAAACCCTAACAAGGTCCTCCTAATTTGCACCGAGCTTCCCTTGGTTGCTTCGTATGCCTATTGTCTCCAACATCCTACAGACCAGATCCCCAAGTTGAAACCCCATGTACTTAACCTTCTGGTTGTAATACTTTGCTGCTCTGTGTCAATAAGTAGCAACGCTTAATCTCACAATGTCCCTTATTTCTTCAATTGTGTCCAAATTTGTTGTCAGGCCAACCTAGTTTGCCATGACAACAAAGTTTTTCGTTCTTAGGTTAGGAAATTATAATTCAATTGGCAAAACAGCCTCCCATCCAAGAGCTAAGTTGAAAGGTGCTTCTCTTGTTAAAGTCTTGTAAGTGATTCTATACCCCCATAAAATATTAGGCAGTTGATCTACTCACTTGCCCCTTAACAGATCAACTCTCCTCTTCAAGCTATACAAGATAGTCATGTTTACGACTTCCACTTTTCCATTCATTTAGGGAAGTCCCATTGACATATAGTTTAGTTGAATATAATGCTTTTCATGAAAAGCTTAGAATCTATCATTGTCAAATGGTAGACCATTGTCAATAATAATCATGAAAGGAACTCTAAACCATGTTAAAATGAAGTTAAAGACAAATGAATCAATCTTCGACTCAGTGATCCTTACTACTGCCTTAACTTCCACCCATTTGGTAAATATAATTCACTATAACTACTATGAATTACCATTTGTAGTAACTTTAGGAAAAGGTCTTAGTATATCCAACCTCTATTGAGCAAAAGCCTAGGGATTAGTTAAGCTATGCAACTTAGTAAAAGGTGCGTAACTTAAAGCTTCATGCTTTTAGCATTGCAAGCATTATTGCATCATAGCCTTAGTGTCTTCTTTCATAATTGGCCAATAATAGCCAAGTCTTAGTGCCTGAACATATAGAGTCCGAGCCTTCATATGATTACTGTATACACCCCTATACAAGTCAAGAAGAACCTACTAAGAATGTTTTAGTGCAAGCTAACTAAGGTAAGGTTGAGAAAGACCATGTTTATACAAATGGCTATCAATCAAAGAATAATTTGTGGCTTAATATATGAGCCTCCAGGCATCTTTTCTTTTTTTTTTTTATTTTCAAGCAAGAGTTCATCCCTTAGATATTCAATAATTGGGTCCATTTATGACCTCTGTCTGAAGCATGGCTACACCTCATAACATTATCCTATTATTCCACACTCTTGTTAGGTAAGTATTTAATAAATGGCTTATCATTCAAATCTTAAAGTGACATACTTGCCAATTTCAACAATTTGTCAATAGTGATATTTCATGCTCTAGGAATTTTCTTGATTGTGAAGGACTAGAATTTTTTCAGGAGCATTCCTACTATAATCAAGTACCTGCTCATCACTTCCTCTTCCACTGTGTAATTTCCCTTCACTTGATTCATAGTCAATTATGAATTTGAGAAGACATGAAGCTTCTTGGCTCTAACTTCATTCACTAGCCTTAGCCTAGTAGTAAGGGCTTCATATTTAGCTTTGTTGTTACTAGTCGGAAATCTAAACTTCAATGCATATTAAATTTTCACATTGTGTAGTCCTTGCAATAGAGGCCTACGCCACTCCCTTCCTTAGTAAAGGAACCATCTAAATATAAATTCCTTATAGGTTTCTCAGCCATGACAATGCTATCCTCTTCTGTAACAAATTCAACTACAAAATCTACTAACACTTGAGCTTTTAGTACCATTCTAGGTTTGTATTGAATACCATAGGCAATCAACTCGAAGGCATACTTCATCATCCTTCTTAAGGAATGAAGTCGTTGTAAGGCTTACTGTAGCAGTTGATCAGTGAGGACTATGATTTGATGGCCTTTGAATTACAACTCCAACTTCCTTTCCAAGATTACTATGACTAAAACAAACTTCTTAGTCTTAGTGTATCTCCATTATGGGCCTTGCAAGGCATGGCTCATGTAATAAATCGACTTATGCTCTTTCCCCTTTGCGCAAACAAAGATAGACGAGAGAGCTTAGCTATTAATTGATAAGTATAAGAAAAGATCTTCCTTAGGAATTGGTGTTGAAAGTATCGATGGAGATGCTAGAAAATCTTTAAGTCTTTGAACGCAGCCTTACATTCATTAATACACTGAAACTCCTTGGGATTCATAAAAATCTTAAAGAAATCTACACGTTTGTCTATGCTGGTTGACACAAATCTATTTAGGGTGGCAATCCATCCTGTCAATTCCTAAACTTATCTTACAGTACATAGAGACTTCATATTCCTTATCACATCAATTTTCTTAAGGTTTGCTTCAATGCTACACTAAGTCACCTTATACCCTAAGAATTTTCCTATGGTGGCTCTAAAAACACATTTATGCAAATTAAGTTTCACATTGTATCTCCTTAATGTATCAAATGTTTCTTGGTGATCAATGAGATGTTGGTCCTTTTCCTTACTTTTAACTATCATATCATCAACATTGCAGTGAATTTAGGGCTTAAACATCTTACTTACCAGTTTCTGATAGGTTATGCTAGTATTCTTCAATCTAAAGGGCATAATTGCATAACAGTATGTCCTAAAGTTCATAACAAATTATGTGTACACCTTGTCTTCTTCCTCCATCTTGATTTGGTTATATCCAAAAAAATGCATCGATGAAAGAGAGTAAAGCATGGCCTACAGCTGAGTCAACCATTTGATTGATTCTCAATAAGAGGAAACAATGTTAGTGATAGGCCTTATTTAGATCAATGAAGTTTATGCACAAGTGGCATTTGGCGTTCAACTTCTTAACTAGCACACATTTGGCCAGCCAAGTCGGATAATCCAATTACCTGATGAACCCTACCTTAAGTAATTTCTAAACTAGTTCTTCAATGGCAACTTGCCTTTTAGGGGCAAAATTCCTTTTCTTTTGTTGTATAACTTTCGCATTGGAATCAATGTTCAACTTATGTGTCATTATTTATCTTAGGATGCCCAGCATATTTAAGAAGCCCATACAAAGACATCGGCATTATTCTAAAGGAATTCATTCAATTCTTATCAAATTTTTACCAACAATGGCTTCCTAATCTTAATCATTTTTGTTAGGTTATCTTCAAATTGAATCTCCTCAAGATCTTCCTTAGCATTCTCCACGCTGCTAGACTTTTTCTTTAGGTAAAGCTCTATGAGAAAAACTTCTTCACATTTGAGAGCTCTCAAATATAATGACTTAACCAACTATTAGTCTCCTTTACACATCCCAACTCTAGTGGGGGAAGGAAATTTTTCCTTTAGGTATGTCGTCAGGGTGACCATGCTAAATAAATGTTGATGTAGTTGGCCCATAATCACGTTATAAGGAGACCAACACCTAATAACAAGGAAATTCACCTTTTCCACCGCTACATTTCATCATCACCTATCTAGATTAGAAGAGAAATTATGCCAAACACTCATATTGGTAGGTTATTAAAAGCCTATAAATCATTGTGGTATGATCTTAGCTGGGCCTTGATCTTTTGGCTTCATTTGGTCGAAGGTGTGTTGAACAATAATGTCTGCTAAACTTTCAGTGTCAACTAGAATTTTCTTGACCTCAAAGCTTGCACTAATTATCAGTACGTCATAATAGGGCCTTTACATGCCTTTAAAATCCTTTTTTTGTGAAAAAGATGGAATTACCGACCTTTACTTTCTTACCCTACACGTTACAAACATATTGTATGGCATTAGTTGAGCTCGCAGGGCAAGACTAGCCGAAAATGGAAGGTCCTTTAACAATGGTGTTGATAACACCATTATAAAACTTATTATTACCACCTTCTCTTGCCTCCCTCCTGCTTTGAGGAGACAGATCTTCATTTTCTTATTCATTTCTTCAACCTTGAGTCAATCATTTAATGTTCTTAGCATCGTAGGCTAATAACTTGCTTAAATATTCTCATTGGACCACATCTTTAATGGCATTCTTGAGCTAAATACATTCATCAATGTTATGGCCTTTATCATGATGAAAATCACAATACTTGTTTGAATTCCTATGTGATAGGTTTACCCTCATGTGATTAGGCTATTGCAATGCCCATTAGTCTCGAACTTCCATCAGTATGTTCAATATTGAGCAATTAAGAGGAGTGTGAATGGAGTAAGTCAGAATGCGCAGCCTCTACCTATCACAACTACTACCTCTAGAAAACTAGTAATCACAACCACTAAGCTAATCTTTTATGCTCTTCTTATTCTTGTCATTCTTTTAGTTAGATCTATTCTGATCGACTTCATGCCAGGCTTTGATATTATCTTTCTACTAAATATAAGATGTGGCTTTGGCCTTACACTTCGCAAATGTCTTTAGTTTGTTCTTGGCTAAGGACTTGAAGAAATCTCCATGGGGATTAACTCCATCAATCACTACATTCAAAGCAATGCTCATATCCAACTCAAGAATTTGGACTATCTCGACCATAAAGCAAGCCAAATAATCCCTAATAAATTCATCAGACCTCTACTTTATGGTGTTAAGGATAGATGAGTCCTTAACTGGAAGTCTGCTACTAAGGAAGTGTTGTAAGAGTAATTATGTTAAGTTCTCGAAATACAAAATCATATTATGCTTGAAATACTTGAATCGGGTATTTACAGCATTCATTAGAGTGGAAGGAAACCCTTAGCAAGCTACAACATCACTCAAGCCAAGCAACTTAGCGAAAGTACGATAATACTCAAGGTGATCCTCTAAGTCCTCTATTCCATCATATGTCTCAAATTATAGCAATTTGACATGCCATGGTAATTCTTCTTCTAAAATCTCAAAAACAAAAGGACTCTTCTTGATCATAAACTTACGACTAGTAGTAGCAAAGGAGCAAACATGTGAAGGCCTAGCATGGTGTGCCTGCTATGGTTGTTTTCCCTTATCCAAACACTTAAGTGCAAGGGTCAAAGTTGTTTCACCAAATAATGCTCAGGATTTCGTTATTCTTTTTAAATAGCTCTTGATTTTCCTTAGCTAAATCAGTGTAAAGTTGTTCCAACCTAACTAAACAATCTTCCTTAAGGTGCTTACTCCCCCTCTCCCTTAAGTATACTAAGGAGTGTTGGTAGTAACTATACATTTTATCATTTGTATCTCAACCATGAGTAGATAAGGTCTAAACAAATGGCACTAAAATTTTGTTAGTTAGGAATGGTAAACAAGTCGGTTCTTGTAAAAAGAGAAAAGGTTAGGCTAAAGGAGGTGCCAAGGCAAGTTTGATGTAGCCACTTCAATACTTAAGTTAGTTTGTGAGTGAAAGAGTAAAAGAGAGTGAGTATTCAAAGAGTATAGAGAGTTGCTACAGTACCTATGCTTCCATATTTGTAGGTATTTGTCTAGTAACTACGTTGTCCAATAATCTAAAACCATGGACCACATAGTAGTTTAATAATTTATGCACATGTCTAAAAACACGAATTAATGGGTGATTATGAGGTTAGAGTGTGTATGGATTTAATTGTCCATGCCTCTTTTTGAATTCAAAGTGCTTAAGTGGGCAAGTTAGACTTTCTAGCCTATCAAATTAGCTAGGCCATAGTTCCCAGGTCGTTAGAGCAAGTCGAATTGCCAAGCATAGCAAAATAGATCAATTTAGTATGGAAAGTGTTGAGCTATGCTCAAGGATGAAAATCCATTATCATCATGATATAAATTGTTTTATAGCTAAACCAACTTACTTAACTCATCTAACCACATGTCAAAGATTTTCCTAGTACTTTAAATAAGGTTTAAAAAAATTCCTATAATTCATTGTTTATTTCTTATATAGTTACATTTTCTTATTACTCATTGCTTTACATATAGTGTGACAAGATTGCTAAGTGTAAGTAATAGCAAAAATGATGATGATGCCAAAAGAGATAACGAAAATTAAGGATATTATAGATTTTTAAGTAAAAACTAACATGATGTTTAAGATTATATGTAATGAAGTTTTAGAAACTTTTTTATCTATGTTTTGAATATATTTATTTTTTTATAATATGGAAATGGATTTTGTCACGAGCTCTCAATAATTTATATTATGGTGTATCTTTTTATAAGGACATATTACTAATATTGATGAAGTTTTGAGTACCTTTTGTGAATTGCTAGTGTTTGAAGTTTGAAATGCCACTTATGGTGAAACAAGACAAATTTATGAAGTGTGCAATTATGTGACTGAAATATTTGGTGTAAATCACAGGTTAGACATGTATGATTGAAAAGCCACTTATGGTTAAACAAGTAAAATAAAATAATAGATATAAATTACAAGTTAACTAAAAAGCCACTTATGCCCAAATTGGTTGGACATTAAGCATAGCCTTTAATGTAGATTCAACCACATTTACATGTGGGGAATGGTTGTATATGTGGTATTAATAATCCTTGCCATGTATAAACGTGGTTAAACCAACCATATAGCCCATGTGTAAACATGGCAAATTGTAAGTGTACACTTAAGCATTTAACTTTTGGCCACTTGTAAATGTGATATAACCTCCACTATTAGCCACATATAAACATGAAAAATTGTAGTAATGCACTTCTCACTTAACTTTTGGCGATGTAAATGTAGTAAAACCTACACCATTGGCCTTGTGTGTGAAAGAGGCAAGACCTATACTATTGGCTACATGTAAATGTGACAAGGTTGTAACTTTTAGCCACATATAACTATGGCTAAAACCTATACTTTTTCTGCATGTAAATGTTGTAGATGTTTTGTCTATTTTGCTACATTTCTTATAATTAACCACATTTGCACTTTGAAATACAGCAGAACTTTCTACTATGTGCCTTTTGCTACATTATAAGGTTATGTTTATGAAACGTAGCTAATAGATTTTTACCACATTTTTTTATGTATAGCTACATTTATTAGATGTGGTTAAAGGCCAATTTTGGTATAGTGAATAGCATTATTGTCAATGGCCCTCTAATGGTAGCTTCAATTCTAGATTTGTCATGCCATAGAATCCCATCATAAAATAGTAATAATTGATTCTAGGTAGAAGTATGGTGATATAGATATCTAGTCATTAGATCACGAAACCCTAACTACGCTTCATTTAGTGATTCATCCCCATGCTATTGTAAAGAAAGAATTTGTACTCGAAGCTCTACATTACAACAAAATGGGAAAGATTGTATTCAATTATCATCCAAAAGAAGTACTTGCAAAATAAAATAAAATGAAGGCAGAAATCTAACATTAAAGAAAAACTAAAAGAAAATGAACAGAAAAAATGAAAACATATAAAGAAAACAAGCAAAGAAAGTAAAGTACATAAATTTAAATGCTCCTAAATACTAGAATTAGTGCAAAATATTCCTAGTAACATGCTAAAAACTTGATATGCTTAGCCCAACTTTACTTTTTATATAAAAGAGTATTTTTACTTGCAGTAGTAAAACTAGTGAGAACCACATCGAATCCAAGGGGAATGATGTCTAATTTTTAGTAGTATTAGTCCTGTCTAAATCTAGGTAATTAAAATAAAGGAGTTTATTGAAATAATTAAATTCTAACAAATAAATTAACAAAATAAATGATTTAGGATATTTAACATCTTAGAGGATTCAACTACAAACTAGATAATTAGATAATCAGTTAATGAAGATGTCTTTAACAAGTTTAGTTTCAAAGCAATTAAGCACTAAGCATTCCTTCTTACAAAGTGAACACTAGGATTAACCAACTTATCCGTTCTATCACTAGACAAGAGATAAAATAAATTAGCACTTTCTTGCTTGTAAACCTTAATTGAATTAAAAATCAAATGTTATGCCTTTTTTAATCCAAATTATCCAATTCATAGTAAGCAATTGGAAAATGTCTCGCAACTCAATCCTAATTAACATGTATTTTAGTAGAGTCAAAATACTTCTTGACATGAATAGGGAACTAAAGACTCAAAATAATAAGCACAATTCATTAACTGATAAACACAATTATCCAATAGACAATATTAAATAAAGTACAATGAAGAAATAATTGGTATACAATATCCAAATTAGGGATATCAAGAAGGCAATGAATTTAACCTTTGAAGGAGTTTCAAACCTTAACTCAAGATCAAATAATGCTCCTGTCTCATCTAATGTTGAATTCCAAACACTACTGTAAGTCTTGTTTGTTGCATGGTAGTATAGAAAATGATAGTGTGTACAATTGGATGGTCATAGCATAATTTGAACTTAATTATAGTCGGCCTATAAAAAGAAATTGGGACATGCATTAACATGCATAGCATGGATACTATTCCGGCCATCACATCACATGGAGGTAAAGAGAGGCCATTCGGGGGTTGATATTATTCATTTATTTGGTTCTGTACGGTGCACTCGTACAAAATGACCTCATCCTGGCCCGCGGGAACATTAGGCGTTGGAGGCACCAACCTCCTGCCTAAGGGTCGAGTCTAGAGGCCTCCGTTTATGGGTGAGTGTGGACTGTGGAGGCCCACTCACAATTATACTAAAACTTGGGTTTTTCTGAAAATAAAAGAATTATTTGATATAAATACGAAACGTGGAGTTTCTTAGTAAAATAAGTTCTAGTATAATACCTGGATCTGATTAGTGTCATGTAAACTCCAACCCTGACTTCGGAGGGCATTAAATCTGAGTTACGTATATGAACTAGTTAATTATACGTATTATTTGGCATTCTGGTTGATCATTCATTCATATGCTTGAATATAATGTACTTATAACTTGCTTGTGGTGTGGCTGAGGGTTTTGCTCACTAAGCTTAGGCTTACACCCCTTTAGACTCTTGTTACAGGATAGCCTGTTCATAGAGGCAGGATGAGGGATACCACAGGTTAGCCTGGGGACTTGGGCAAGAGCGAGCTATCCTATGTACTGAGAGAGAATAGTTTAAGTAGACTATTACTTATGTACTTTTGTTTATCTTATCATTATAGACCTAGATATACTTAAACGCTGTGTATTGTAAGCTTTATAACTTAAATTTTGTATAAATATGTTTGTGTAATGATATCATGTGAGTCTGGATGTTCATTGGAAACTAGTGGTTGTAGAGCTTTGTATATTATGTGAAGAGTTCTTGATTGGAAGGGTAACCAATTAGGGGTTCTTCGTATATTATACGGCGTCTGCCACGACTAGGTCGTCCTCAGTTCGTGACAACTACTCTATAAGATGTTTTTAAGTCCTAATTCTAATTGAATGAAAGAGATAAAAATGAGTTACAATGAAAAAAAGTCATGTCTAATTGTGTTTATAAGGCCGTTTTTTAGAAGTATATGTGTAAGGTAGCTTTTAGGCCTCAAATCTATCCAAAAATAAAAGATATGCAAGGCATTGCATCATCACGCCCTAGAATCATAGTCTTGATCCTTGCCCATGATATACTTCAAAAATCATAAAATAATTAAAGGAAGAGAATTACATCTAAGATCATGGTCATGGTCCTCTCTGGTCACCAATCTTTCCTTCCTTTCTTGCTCACTTGCTCACGATTTCAATGCATGGTCATTATTCACATGTGTAGTCCTCTTCAAGACTTCAAAACTCATCAAAAACACCTTCAAATCTTCCAAAACTTAATCTAAAATCACTAATCTCTCCAAAATAAATCAAGTGAAGCCTAAAATCAACATATAAACAAATTAAGCCTCAAATTCAACACAAAAACCTAGAAAAGCATTATAAATCTATGATAAAATATGTGTATTTATACATCCATTTAATCTCCCCATACTTAAGCTTTTACTTGTCCTCAAGCAAAATAAATAAAAACAATAAAAAAAGGAAAAACTTTTAAGGACAAAAATTCTTTAAAAGCTCAAATTATAGAATGAAAAATAAATATTGCACATAATCTATTTAGGGATAAGAGTGCATATTCTTCCACTAAAATTCATTCTTATAAATATCAAAATTCGAGGCTTCAACCACCATTTATTCCATATAATTTCACTCAACCATATTTGCATGCCCTTAAAACACAATTACACGTTACATGTAATGGCTATAAAAACTATATTAGAATTTGATAATTAATCAATGTAAGTTGGAGTTAAACCACATCATTTAAACAAAGATTGAATTAGCAAAATCAAAATAGACATAAACTTGATCAAGAAAAAGTTATCTACATTTTAAAAACTAAAGGGTATACACTTCCCTCCTTCACCTCGAAAAACACAATAATTAAAAACAAATGCATATTACATCAACTAGTCCCATAGTAGTCTCCTTCTTTCAGTTTTCTATAGGAGGGCTCTTCAATTTAATTTAGTTTCTTTCTTTAAGGACAAATATTTTCCCAACGAGAACGAACCTCGCTCTTCTTATGGACTAAGGCCGATCTATACCTTTTTAATTCTCCTGATGGAAGTAAGAAGGAATAGAGTAAGTAGGCATTAATAAACAAATTTATAAAAGCATGTGAGTTAAATGGACTATTTTCTCACATTTATGATTTTCATGAATAATTTTCTTTTTTAAGGCATACAGAATCAATTTGTTTTATATTGCACATCTGATGGGAATCAAGCTATGAGACCCCTTACCGGAAGCCAAGCCTGAAGACTAAAGAGGCTGGCACAACGAATCCTTATATTCCAACCAACCCTTGCCGAAGTCGAGTACTTCTTTATAGAGTCACCTTTAATGCCATGCCATATGACCGCCCATTATTCTATGGTATGCCGAGTTAATGATTACACTCTAATGCCAAGCTGACCTATCATTCGGCATCATCCTTGACGAGAAGCCAAGAGATAGAGAATCTAGACTGACTAAGCCATCCTTGCTCGGATAAGCCCATTTGTTTGTACTTTTTGTCCGCATCTCCTAACAACCTTGCTAATGTAGCATCGCTACGTATACAGTATCGTATGTAAAATCTATAACACCAATGATTATTTTCCTTGTATATTCATTTTTACCCTTTTGTATTATGTACATTGCTTCTTTAAGAAATGTCCTTATTGTCTTTTCCCTTTTAGGTAAGTTACCCTAACTCACAAGTATAAATACTCTTGTACTTGTAGCTATAACAGGTAGATTACCTTCAATACACTTATTCCTTGCATAAATACTGTTTGTTTACTCTCGGCATCGCTCTTATCCTTTCCCTTAAGTAAAGTTAGGTGGCGAATAACCTCATTAGACCAATTCGTGTATTATATCAAATTGTATCGTGAGTCCTCAAAAGTTCCATTGGTGTATCATATCCTCTAAAGCTGTTCATGGGTTTTGCTTACTATTTTCATTCTTCACATTCACCCTTTCATACCTATCCCCATTAACCCTTTTCAAGTTTCTATAAGCTTAGACCTATCCAGCGACTAGCCTTATCTATTCTTGGTCACAGTTCATAATATCTTGATATTAGAGCGGAGGTTTTGTGTGAGCTGTAGTTACTCCTTCTTGAATTCTATTAATTTATGAGGAAAGATGATAGACTAAAGTATGAATATTAGTGCTGGTGATGACAGTGGACTTGTCTACCATAGAGGGAACCCTTAGAAGCACTAACGAGAGACCTGATGAGGTAACTAACCCCTTGGTAGATCTGACTCAAGCTATTCATGCCCTATCTTGCTAACGCACTAAAGCTACACAAAATACTCCACAAGCTTCTCAACCTATTATAAGTCAGAACTTAGCTCGACCAGTTTGAGGTAGAGCAGTTAGTAAATGAGTAAGGCAAAGGATAAACTTAAGAGAGCTTGATGAGGAGGAAGAAGAGTATTTTGAAGAGGAGCATGTATGAGTCCCCAAAGCATCCAACCATGTGAAGCTTTGGATTCTAAGTTTCAATGGATCTGAGAATGTTGATGAGTATCTGGATTGGGAAGAGAAGGTGGAGCGTGTATTTGATTACTATCAATTTGAGGATTGTGAGAAAGTAAGGATTGCTGCTGTTAAATTCTTTGAATATGCCACCATGTGGTGATAAGATTTTTAGGCCATAAGAAGACGAGAAGGGTACTGAGAGGTTAACACCTAGCCCAAGATGAAGAGAGTGCTTAAAAATAGATTCGTACTGGGAATATATCCCCAAGATGCTTTCATCTGGCTTTAGAAGCTGAGACAAGGAGGCCCAACTATTGATGAGTATGTTCAAGAATTCCAAATACTTATGATAAGATGCGAAGTGGATGAACCACCAGCCTGAACAATCTCAAGATTTATTACTAGATTGAGAGGAGACATCTAAGACCTTATAGAGCTCTAATGATTTGACACAATGGATGAAGCTATTAGGATTGCCCAGCGAGTAGAGAGGTAAAGAAGGAGCCAAGTAACGACCAGAATGCTGATTAGCCGACCAAGTCAATCAAGTAACCAAGTTCAGTCAAGTATCGAGTCAAGTAAAAAAGTTAATGTTAAAGCCAAGTAGAAAGGCTGACCTAAAGATGTAGTGCCGACTTGAACATATGAGAAGGGGTAAGGGTCTAGCAAGAAGACCAGCCAAATCAAGTGCTTCAAGTATCAGGGGTTTAGACATATGGCTGCTCAATGCTTGAACCAAAGGATGATGGTCATTAAGGGAGATATCTCGAAGTTAAAAGTAGAGAATACAGATGAGGAACCCAAGGAGGAGGAGGTTCCTATCGAGAAAGAACTGATTGAGGAGGACGTGTTTCCCGAGGACTTAGACCAATTACTCATGGTTGTTCAGCTTATTATGAGCATGGAACCTTTGCGAAAGGAGGAGTAGAGAGAGAATTTGTTTCATACCACCTACAAGGTGAATGATCAAATATGTGCTCTCATTGTAGATAGTAGAAGTTGCACCAATGTAGCATTAGCCAATCTTGTTTCAAAACTGAAGCTGCCAATTGTTGCAAATCCTAGGCCATACAAGTTGCACTGGTTGAGTGAGAAAGAAGCATTACATGTTACTAGGCAAATACTACTGCCAATCACTATAGAGAATTACTCTGACTAGATCCTCTACGACGTACTGCTTATGTGTGCTTCCCACGTATTACTAGGTAGGCTGTGGTTCTTTAACGAGAGAGTTATACATGATGGCTACAAGAACACATATATGTATGAAAAGGATGACCAGAAGATCACGCTAAATCCAATGCCACCAAGAAGAGTTCACAAGCTATAGACGAAACTCACTCACGGATTGAAGAAAGCTCTGGTGATAAGTAAAGCCGAATTCCGAGAGGCCATCAATGCTGACGAGCCAACCCTATTGTTGGTCAGGCGACTATTAGAAATGAAGGAGTGGGGTAAGCTTCACTAGGAAATCAAGAAGTTGCTAAGTGACTATGCCGACCTATTGACCAAACAGTTACCTGATGGGTTGCCCCCAACTCAAGGCATAAAGCACAGTATTGACTTAGTACCTGGTGTTGCACTGCTGATTAAGTTAGCTTATCGAATGAATCTTAAGCAGACTTCTAAACTCCAACGTCAAGTCAATGAGTTGCTAGAGAGAGGTTATTGTAGAGGGAGTCTTAGCCCTTGTGCTGTACCTGTACTTTTAATGCTGAAGAAGGATGGAACCTAGTCGATGTATGTTGATAACCGAGCTATGAACAAAATCACAATCAAATACAAGTATCCAATCTCGAGGCTAGAAGACATGTTGGATGAACTGAGTGAAGCTAAGATTTTCAGTAAGATCGATCTTAAGTCTGGCTACCATCAAATCTACAAAAGGTCAAGAGATAGGAGGAAAACTGCGTTTAAGACTCGACATAGACTTTACGAATAGATGGTCATGCCTTTCGGCTTGTCAAATGCCTCGAGCACTTTCATGAGACTTATGAATCATGTACTAAGACATCTCATAGGGAAGTGTGTCGTGGTGTACTTTGATGACATCCTGGTCTACAGTGTCGACATCCTGAGTCCCTATGAACATCTCAAAGCAGTCTTAAATATCCTCCATGGCGAGAAACTATTCGGCAACTTGAAGAAATGTTGCTTCTGCTAAGAGGAACTGGTATTCTTGAGGTATGTAGTCAATAGAGGAGGCTTGTGAGTTGATGATGAGAAGATCAAAGTAATTGTCAAGTGGCCAACTCCTACTACTTGCACTGATGTAAGAAGTTTCCACGGACTAGCTTCATTTTACAAAAAGTTTATCAAGAATTTTAACACCATCACCATGCCACTTATCGAGCTAATAAAGAAGAATACTAACTTCCAATGGGGAAGAAAGGAGGAGAGGAGTTTTGTCAACGTAAAAGAAAGTTAACCTCTGCCTCGATGTTAGTATTACTTGACTTCGACAAGATTTTTGAGCTGGAATGCAACGCATCAGGTGTTGGAATTGGCGCTGTCTTGATTTAGGAAGGCCGACCAATTGTCTCACAATGAGAAGCTCAAAAGACCATAGCTAAACTACTTTATGTATGACAAGGAACTTTTGGCACTGATTTGAGCAAAGTAAGTGTGGCAACATTACTTACTACTGAGAGAATTTATCATATATACTGACCATGAATCACTAAGATACATCCGAAGTCAAACCAAGTTATTGAAGCTGTAGGTGAGATGGATTGAATTCCTTAAGGGATTTAATTTTGTGATAAAGTACAAGTAAGGAAAGAGCAACGTAGTTGCAGATGCTCTTTCGAGAAGGCATGTGCTTTTATCAAAACTGCAAATCAAGCTGTTTGGTTTTGCGAGTATCAAGGAAAGATACTCTGAGCATCTACACTTTAGAATAATAATGACGCTACGCATAGATGGGAGGACAGTGGATGAGTATTATGTGGAGGATAGCTATCTATTCTGAAGAGGGAGACTGTACGTGCCGACTTGTTCCCTACAGGAATTATTAATCATGGAAGCCCACAATTCAGGGCTTTCTAAACACTTTGGAGAGAGGAGGACTTGTGAACTATTGAATGGCCGATTCTTTTAGCCAAGAATGTGAAGAGATGTGCACTAAGTTGTAGAAAACTGTGCAGTGTGTAGAAAGGCCAAGTGTCGAGCTGAACAAGAGAAAGCAATGCCCCTACCTATTCCAACGTGGCTATAGACTAAACTGAGTATGGACTTTGTTCTTAAACTGTTGCAAACTACCTAAGGCAAAGATTCTGTAATGGTCATCGTAGATCGGTTCAATAAGATGGCACACTTCGTACCCTACACCAAAACTAATGATACTTTGGCTATTACTTCTCTTTTCTTACAAGATATTGTGCGGATACATAGCATGCCGAAGAGTGTAGTCTTCGATAGAGACCTAAAATTCTTGAGCCCTTTCTAAAGGACCTTATGGCGTTGGTTGGGAACCAAATTACTCTTCAGTACCTCATGTCACCCCCAAACTGACAGCTAAACAGAGGTGGTTAATCGTACTTTAAGGTCACTACTCCGAGCTGTAGTAGGTAAGAACTTGGCTAATTAGGATGACTACCTACCAGTGGTCGAGTTCACCTATAACTGAACCATACATGATACCACTACGCAGACTCCCTTCGAGGTAGTCTATGGATTCAATGTCAAGTTGCCCCTCGACCACCCCTTGTACTAGCATCTGTGCAAGAGGACCCAAACGCCTCGACCAGAGCACAATCTCTTCAACACATCTATGATAAGGTCACTCAAAACATCGACCAAGCTCCCAAAAGAATGTGAGAAAAGACCAAGGGTAGGTCGGTTAAACAATTGCAATCGAGAAACGTGGTATGGCTACACCTTAGCAAGGAATAGTTCCTGAATAAAAGGAAAAAAAAAATTATCTATAAGAGTAGAAGGACCTTTTAGAATCTTCCGGAAAATCAGTAACAACGCCTACAAGTTGGAACTACCTGAGGACTATAGGGTTTCTAACACCTTCAACATTGTTGATCTCAATCCATATTACCCTGATGAAGAATTAAGCGAACATAATTTTGATTTGATCCCAAATCCAAAACAACTTGAAGGGAATGATGGGAATTAAGCTATGGGACCTCTAACCCAAAGCTGAGCCCAAGGACTAAAGGGGCTAGTATGACAAATCCTTATGTTCTAACCAACCCCTACAGAAACCGAGTACTTCCTTACCAAGTCACCTTTAATACCATACCATATGACCACCCATTATTTTGTGGTATGCCAAGTTAATAATTATACTCTGATGCCGAACCGACCTATCACTCGGCATCATCCTTACTGAGAAGCTGAGAGATGAAGAATCCAGACTCACTAAGCTATCCATACTCGGATAAGCCCATCTGTTCGTACTTTTTGTCTACATCTCCTAACAACCTCACCAATACAACATCTCCATGTATACAATATCGCATGTAAAATCTATAGCACCAATGATTGTTTTCCTTGTATCTTTATTTTTACCCTTTTGTATCAGGTACATTACTTCTTTAGGAAATGTCCTTATTGTATTTTCCCTTTTAGGCAAGTTGCTCTAACTTACAGGTATAAATATCCTTATATTTGTAGCTGTAACAGGAAAATTACCTTTAATACACTTAAATACTTTCTTCCTTAAGTAAACACTATTTGTTTACTCTCGACATCACTCTTATCCTTTCCCTTAAGCAAGGTTAGGTGGCAAGTAACCTCATTAGAACAATTCGTACGTCATATTGAATTGTGCCGTAAGTCCTTGGAAGTTCCATTGGTGCATCATATCTTTTGGAGTTGTTCATGGGTTTTGCTTATTATTTTCACTCTTTACATTCACCCTTTCGTACCTATCCCCATTAACCCTTTTCGAGCTTTCTACAAGCTTAGACCCATCCAGTAACTAGCCTTGTCTATTCTTGGTCATAGTTCACAGCAACATCTATCCATCAATTATCTTTTCTATATAAAGAAAAAACAACTTTTTGGGATGAGTTTTTTTGTTTTAGTTCTAATTTGCTTGATCATAATGACCTTTCTGCACAACATTAGATTTGAATAATAAAATCTATGTAAAGTGTAGAGTTTCCTATTATTTAAGCTTAGATTTGGACTTGGAATTAGGGTCAACATTATAGATTAGTAGTAAGTCGTCTATATTTTCTATAGTGTATACTCACTCCTTAAAGCCTTGAGAGCCCTCTAATTTCTAACAAATGAACAAATAATGGCTATCTTTTAAAAGTTTCCTAAAAAATTAGAGTAGTAGAGCTAATTGAAAACAACAATAGTAATAATAATGATAATAATAATAATAATAACACAAGTTAACAAGAATCAACCATGAACCCTTAGAAGAGTAAGGTTCTTTCCCACCATCATCTTAGAGAAATTGGTTACTAAAAAAAAAAATATTGATAAGGATCGACCTTAGTCCCTTAAAAGAGCAAGGTACTTTCCTACTACTATTGTAAGAGTTAAAATGGTATGGATTGACTTCAGTTCATTAGAAGAGTAAGGTTCATTCCTAATGCCAAAAATTTGTGCCTAAATAAAGGAATTGAATTGAATTAAAAAGCCCTCCAATGAAAAATTAGGAGAAATAAGGAGACAATTAGGAGACTAGTTGATATAACATGCATTTGTTTCTAATTATTATGCTTAAAGAGGCGAAAAAGGGCGTAGATACCCTTTAGTTTTTAAAATGTAGATAACTCTTTCTTGATTTAATTTATGTTTAGTTTGATTTCTAGTTTAATCTTTGGTTAAATGATGTGGTTTAACTCTAATTTACATTGATTAATTATTGAATTCTAGTGTGGTTTATATAGCCTATGCATGTATTGCATAATTGTGTTTTAAGGGCAAGTAAATATAGTTTAATGAAATTATATGGAGTAAAAAGTTGCTAGAATTTTGAATCTTGATATTTATAAGGATGAATTTTAGTGGAAGATTATATGCTCTCCCTAAATGGATTGTATGTGGTATATATTTTTTATTCTATAGTTAGAGTGTTCCATGAACTTTTGTCCTTAAGAGTTTTCACTATTTTCGTTTATTTTGCTTGAAGACAAACAAAAGCTTAAGTGTAGGAGATTTGATGGATATATAAATACACATATTTTATGATTGAATTATAGTGCTTTTAAACACTTTTATGGAAGTTCGTATTGAATTTGATACTTAATTTGTTTATATTTTGATTTCATGCTTCATTTGATTGATTTGAAAAGATTGATAATTTTAGACCATGTTTTGGAAGATTTAAAGATGTTTTGGATAAGTTTTGAAGCCATAAAAAGGACTACATTTATGAATAATAACCATGCATTGAATTCATGAGAAAAGAGCAAGAAACGAAGGAAAATTAGGTGTCCAAAGAGGACCACAGTCAAGAATACAACCATGGTCTTTGGGCATAATTCTCCTATTTCATTATTTTATGATTTTTGAGGCATAAAAAGTCCAAGGGCAAGGATCATAGCCACATTCTAGGGTAGGTGATGTAATGCCTTGCAAATCTTTTATTTTTAAATATATTTGAAGCCTAAAAGTTGCCATTCACATGTACTTTTATAAAAAGGCCTTGTAAATACAATTAGACATAACTTTTATCATTGTAAGTTATTTTTATTCCTGTCATTCAACTAGAATTAGGATTTTAAAACATCTTTCAAAGTAGTCTGTGTAATTTAACATTGAATGTGATAGGTGCAATATTTGATCTTGAGTTAAGGCCTAAAACTCCTTTAAAAGTTATTTTCATTCTTTAGTACATATTCTTGATTTGGATGTTGTATACCTATTATTTCTTCGTTGTGCTTTATTTGATATTGTTTATTAGATGATTGTGATTATTAATTAGTAAATTGTTCTTATTGTTTTATGTACATAATTCCCTAATCACGACAACAAGTATTTTGGTTCTGTTAGGATACATATTAATTAGGATTGAGTTGCATGACCTTTTGTAATTATTAACTATGAACTAGATGATCTGGATTAGAGAAGACATAAAGTATGCTTTTACTTTAATTAAGGCTTAGGAACTAGAGATGATCAATTTAGTTTATCTCTTATCTAGAAATAAAAAGGATAAATCAATTAATCTTAAGTATTCGCTTCATGAGAAGGAATTCTAAGTACTTAATTACTTTAAAACTAAACTTTTTAAAGACATATTTATTGAAATCAACTAATATTTCTAATCATCTAGTTTGCAATTGACTTTTTGAAGATGTTGAATATCTCGATTTATTTGTTTTGTTAATTTAGTCTTCTTTTAGAATTTAATCATTTGATAAATCTTTTTTTTTTTTAATCACCTAGATTTAGACAAGACTAATACTATTAAAATTAGATGTCAATCCCTTATAGGTTCGACCTGGTTCTCAACAGTTTTATTATTGTATACATGACCTAATGCACTTACTAGTATAAATACGCTTTTGTTATAAAAAGTAATGTTATGAAAAAGTAAAGTTAGGTTAGGCATATCAATATTCACTAGATCACTTCTACAAGGAGAAGAGCTTATTTAAATACCAGATTTTAACCTATTACTCTAATCTAGACTAATCAAATTGAATGTGTAAGGGATTGTAATTGAAAATAATTGTGAGAACTTAAAATAATGATTAACATAAATAACAAAGGCATAGAATTGTAACATACATCCTGAAATGAACTAATCCAAGGATTGATAAGGATGGCTATAAGGGTAGATCCAAGCTTATAGAAAGCTTGAAGAACAATTGGACATTGCACGAATGAAGGGAAAAGTAAATAAGAAGACCCCCAAATAGCTCTAAGGATATGACACTCTAAGGAACTTCCAAGGACTTATGGCTGAACTCGATATGACATACGAGCTGATCCAATGAAGGTACTTGCCACCTAACCTTGCTTAAGGATTAGGATTAGAGTAAAATAAGTAAACAAGCTATAAGGAATGTTTACGAAAAGAAGTCTATTTGATATTCTCAAGTATGATGATGATGCAACTACATTACAATGGAGTATTTATACCCGAAATATTAGAGTAGCCTACCTAAAATGGAAAAGATTAAAAGGGTAATATCCAAAAGTAGTGTATAAGGAATGATAAAGGGTAAAATTGAAAATACGATAAAAATGGGTACCCTATACAAAGGATTCTATCATATGATTGCTCGAACACATGGCTTCTTATGGATAGATGACCTTTTGGCAAAAAAGACAATTCCATATGATTAGGTCAATGACTACCGAGTCGACATGCCAAGCAGTGGTGGTAGGTCAACTATGCTGAGTTGAGCAGATAATTCTTCTAAGGTGAATTCACTTTGGACGCATTTAGTATGGCTTAGATTCAGGTCAACTAGGTAGGTAGTCGAATTTCTCGAGTTGTTGCTCAAATGTAGCTTTAGTTAGAAGCTAGAGAAAATAAATGAGTATAAGAGGGTTTGGCTCAACTAGGGCATTAGATCAACAAATTACAACAGCTTAGACTCCTTAGTGGTAGGTTGTAAGGAAAGAATTTACTTAGTCATGCTTTAGATCCCTTAAGCTTAAGCTCAAGCTTAGGTTAAGAGTTCAATCATCTAATTCCTATCACATCTAATGTGGTGGTGTAGTTATGTTACTAGTATACGAGGTATGGTTTTTAAGTAGGTTTTGATGGAATTCACTTAAGCTCAATCTTGGGAAGGACATCTCACTTGACTAAGTGGTGAAAAATCTTCTCTCCATCTCATTTTCTTGTACATGACTAACTAAACACTTCTTTCCTATCATGAATTAAGTGTTCCAATTCAAGAAATTAGGTAATCAATCTCCTCTTGATTTCATAACCTAAAATAGTTCCCTATAACCATATAAAGCAATGTGAATTCAATGGAATCTCTACTCCCAATCTCCTCTTAATCTCATGGTTATAAAAACCCATTCATCATTACTCTACAAACTCATTGATAAAGGTATGGATTTCCAAAACTAATCTTCTCTTGATCTCATTATTAAGAAAACCCTTTTCACTTTTAAAGGATTCCTATGACTAATCTCCTCTCTATCTCAAAATCACATAAACCAAATAGGAGAATCATTTTCTAGTACCTCAACAAGCTTACAATAAAGCATTAAACACTAAAATCCTAAATAAATACACATACCCATGTCTAAACTACAATATTTCACCAACTACATCATCTACATTATCACAAACCTACAAAAACAAGCTTAGCTACTCATGGTTCAACAATAATAACAAGAATAATTGAAAATACAACAACAAATTCCTTGATTAAGTAAGATATTGAACTATCTAAATAAAAATAGGAGTATAATGAAGATTAAGTGGGGCAAACCAACTTAAATCCACTAAGTGTAACAAAATATGAGTAAAACTGAAAAGAACAATTGCTAAATATCATATAAATAGCACAAAGATAGAAAACATAGCAATGAGCTTACATAACTATACTAAACCCTACAGAAATCCTAATTATGACTCACCATTTCCACATAAAATGTGAGTGTATATTTTTTTAAGCTATCAATCAATCAATAGTCTTACAAATGATTGATAGGTACGTACTTACTATGATTATCAAACTTGTACCTAAAATTGTTAGAAGGTCTATACAAAATGTAAATTTTATAACCTATGTAAAATTGTTTTGAAAAATTGTGGATATGCTTCTAGTAGTTATTTAAAACTTGAAATACATAATAGAAATTTAAAAAAATGAAGAAATTAAGTTATTTTATCCTAAAAATTTCTTACTGTAAATGAAAGAAGGACAAACAAAGTCGAAACTAAACATCTTTCCCTTTTTATTTTAAAAAAAGTAATAAATTAAATAGAATCAAACATTTCAACTAATTTTAAGTTATTAACAGCATAAAATGAAGTATATAGTTTTCCTTGGAAACTTTATTACTAGAGCTAAAACTTAGATGAAAACTATAAATATAAAATAAGAGACTAGGAGAGAGAGAAAAAGGAGAAAATTGGAATACGATAGAACAAATGATATAATGCCCTAATAGTTGATCATAAAATAAAAGCCTAGTTGTATTTTTCATATATATATTTTTTAGCCAATTCAACTTAGATATGTGGAATCAATAAATACATTCAAAAACATAAGTTTCTATAGAGTTTACATATAAACTCAATTAAAAATGTAAGTTTTTTCACAAAAATGGTTTTTCTCCTTGAATTAACTTCGAAAAGCTTCCTAAAATCGTAAACTCATAAAATCACAATTTTGGTAACTAGCTATCAACCCAAAGTTTCTCCTATGTTATGAAACACGACATTTATGGGCTAAGGTTTTATCTTAGGAAAACCTTAGTCCTAATCTCTACTATCAATCAATCGATGATAAGAGGGTTACCAATTGATCGGTATGGTCGACTCCTATTTAGATGCTTCTATTCACACACAGTCCTCTACTCCCAATCAATTGCCCTAGTGGTTGATTCACCACTAATACTTTAGGGCATATTGATTCATTTGCATGGCTACTGATCGATTGGTGGGCTTGATTCTTGCCGACCTTCACTTCTTAGCTTCTTGGATTAGACAACGGAGGCTTCTAAGACCTTAGTAGCCCCCCTATACTTGCACATGTGAGAAAATTAATAAAATTTGACTAAAATTGAATCTTTTTCATGTATTTTTAGCTTATGTTGGTCCATCTTGTGCAAAACTGTATTTTTCTATAAAATCCACTAATTTGTCTCAAATTTACATACAAATGCATGTCTTAATATTAGGAAAATTTATGTATTTTGAACCGTGATCAAGTTATAAGGAAATTTTCAAAAAATAGGAAATTCTTTCATCAACAACATGTTCATGCCCTTAAAGTATGGTCATATACCCCAAGCGTGATTTCCGTTACAATTAAAACACTTGAAATTCTTAGACAAAAGGATCATAGCTAGAAGCATGGGTATGACCTTCAACCATGATCTCTTTTAGGCTTCAATTCTCAACCATAATTTCTTCCTTCAAATAAAATGGTCAATGTATTCTTCATTAAAGCTTCAAAACTTCACCATATTCTTTAAAAAATCACTAAATTCTTCAACAACCTAAAAATGAGATAAATTACAAATAAGCTCAAAATACTTCAAAAATAACACTAACAATCAATAAAAGCTCTACAAAACTACCATAAAATATATGTACAAAATGATTGTTATTAAGTATCCCTTTTATTTCTTCTCATGTCCTAACTTCTCATCTTCTATCTCTTCTTCGTAATGTTTATAGCTTCTTTTACCACAAGCTAGCATACCTATAAATTCTAAGGTAGCAAGTTAGACTTTATCCTCTATGGCATATTAATAACATTCTAACGACTTCTCTACCATTTCCTCCTAATCTAAATACTCATCAGTACTTTTATATTCAAAGAAGACCAAAATATGAACTTTGATGTTATCAATGCTTGTAGGAGCTCGTATACCACATTATTCTCCCTCACAATATTCCTCCTCACCTAAATCCTCATTATCTTCTCTAATGTCATCGAGAACAATTCGTTGATGAGCTAGTCGCTCCACTTTACCTCTTGGAGTATGTCATGCAAGGTACTTAGCCCTATTTGGTTGAACAACATATCTTTCACCTTAAGGGGCTCTTCCTAGTCTTTCATTAGCCTTAAAGAAATCTTTGCCATCACTTTCTTTATCACCATCTCCATTCTCTTATTAATCCATCAATTGATTCCTTCAATTCATGCATGGAGAGATACGTAAATTTCCTTCCAATGTTGAACTTCTATTACACCTCGACCAACTCTATATTTAGCTTAGGGTTCCTCACTATCAAGATCGTTTTTTAGTTTCTTATTTAAAATTAATTTCCTCTTTTCCTAATTAATACTAAACCCTAACCCATTTAATATTAATCCTCGACTAAAAAAATCGGAAAATTCCGATTTTTTTTATTTGTAAAAATTTTTGGAGTCACCACCCGATCAGAGTTGAGAAAAAGGAAGAAAACCATAATCAATTGGATTGATTGATCATGATTTAGCTACCGGTCTTTGACTTCAATTTTAATGAAGAACTAGAGGATTTCAAATTCGAGGGTTAACCTATTAAACCCTAACGAGTACCACTATTTATTTACCGAAATTAGGATTATTCTTCTAATTATAATATGTAAAAAAATAAAAATCAAAAGAAAAAGAACCTAAGTTTCTGCCGATTTTATCGTCTCCCTAAAGGTGCCTACGTACCTGCTAACTGGAATCAGACGATCGTAGTTCTTTCCAAAAAAAATCTTTAATGTTTTGATTTATTTTAATTTTTGAAAATAGACTGGATTTACATTTTAATTGATTTGGTATATTTAAAAAAAAAAATCTAAAGGGTCCTAACTAGTGAGGGACTAAAAAAAAACTCTTTGTAATGCTATAGTCTTTTATAAAAAAACTTCTTTTTATTAATTTTTATTTCTAAAAAAAAACATGAACCTTTCTAAACGAGGAAGTACAAAAACTTTATAAAACACCTAAATTAACATATATACTATATTACTACTATTAAACGACTACTAGATTAAAATATAATATACTAAACTAATAAACACTAATACCCAAAAGGATATCCTAAACTAGAATATGCATATGTATACTATGTTAAACAATAAAGATCCTAAATAATAATAATATAATAATAACAAATGATTAATTAATTAAATAATAAAAATTGAAGATCTGAACCCGATGCCTATTCGATGAAGGCAAGGGCTATTGCTCGTGAGTGCATATATCTTCTATTGTGTGTTATCGTCGGTTGCTGCAGTAAGCTTGGGTCATGCACATGGGTATCAAAACTCTATATCTGCTGTTACCTATTCAAAAGATGGCAACATTGGTGTTGTGCATGATCTGTATAGCTGCTGTTGGTGTAGACAGTGTTGACTGTCAAGTGTGTGATCGGTGAAGCAATACGTGTGTGCTGATCGTGAGTGAAGGTGAGAGATTCTAGTCGGTGGATAGTGGTGATGGTGGATTGTATGTGCAGCAATGTGACAGTATGGTCGTGTGTTGTTGTGGACATGTGTAGATTACTGTTGCATTGATTGACTTCGCTGCTGCCAATGTTTGAGGTCAAGAGAAAAGACTTTGCTAAAGATCGTAGCTTGGTTCAGTTGCTGTAAATCTGACTGTGTTTTGCTCACTGGTCGATGGAGTAACACTCAAATGTTGTTGGACAAAGGATGAAGCAGTGCGTGGGGATTGGGCTATTGTTCGGTTGTGCGGTTGGTTGCTAGACAAGTAGCTGCAGCTCAATCGCTATCCGTGTTCATGCAACAAACACTGGTTGTAGACGTGAAGCCGAACGTATATTGTAGTAGACTATGCAACATACTGTCATTGGGATGCGGCATGAATTCTGGTCAAAGTTAGCTGGGTGGGAATTTGATTCAACTGTGCAGTGAGTTGATCGTGAGTGTTGTTTCTTTTTTTCTACTGTGTCTACTTTCTTTTTATGCACGTGCATGTGTGTTTTTTCTTTATTACGGTCCAAATCAAATCATATCTAGTTATAACTATTATATTTGATTCGATAACAATTAAACTAGATCCAAATTAATTTAAATCTAATTTAATAAGATCAAACTAAATTTAAATAATTTAATCAGATATGAATCCCGTTTTCATCTCGCTTTTGCAAAGATAGAAAAATAAAGACATAAGTACCTGTTGAGACTTGAACCCAAGACCTCGAATTAAATCCAATCCAAATATCTCAATACTTATCTGTTAGGCCATTGGCTTGCACCTTGACATTCAGTATAATTAAATTGTTCTTAAACTATCCAATTTCCTAAAATAATTATTTGTACTTAACTAAAACTAAAACTATTTGTTCCTAATCAACAAAATTTTTATACTTTTTCCTTTTGTTAGTTTTCTGGTATTTTCATCATATTTTAATTTTTTATTATATTTTATCTTTTATTTTATTTTTTAATTTTCTTGAATTAAGACCCTTTTTGTAAAATAAAATAAAATTACAGAGGGGCAAAAATTAAGTCTCTACAGCTGCCCTTCTTTGTGGTGAAGTTTGAGTAAAACTTTGCCACAAAAACAAAAGAGACATCGTTTTTGCCTTGGGACGACTCTATCTTAGGGAACATTAAGTCACTTGACGAGGGTTAGTTTGAAACAAAGCATAACGAGGGGTAGCGCCTTTTTGGGTTGGCAAAAATCCCTAACAAGAATAATGAGAACTTGGTCGTGCCCTAATGAGAGGGCTAACCAAGGCGATCAAAGCGCCCTTTGAACTAACTAAGACCTAAAAACAAGGAAAACTTGGTCGTGCCCTAATGAGCTAACTAACTAAGGCAGTCAAAGCGCCCTTTAAGCAGGCTAAGACCTAAAAAAGACGAACTTGGTCGTGCCCTAATGAGCTGACTAACCAAAGCGGTCAAAGCGCCCTTTGAGCTGGTTAAGACCTAAAAATGAGGAAACTTGGTTGTGCCTTAATGAGTTGACTAACCAAGGCGGTCAAAGCACCCTTTGAGCTGGCTAAGACCATAAAATGAGGAAACTTTGTCGTGCCATAATGAGCTGACTAACTAAGGTGGTCAATGCGACCTATGAGCTGGCTAAGACCTAAAAATGAGGAAACTTAGACATGCCTTAATAAGCTAACTAACCAAGGCGGTCAAAATGCCCTTTAAGCTGGCTAAGACCTAAAAATGAAGAAACTTGATTGTGCCCTAATGAGATGACAAACCAAGACAATCAAAGTGCTCTTTGAGCTAGTTAAAACCTGAAAATGAGGAAACTTGGTCGTGCCCTAATAAACTAACTAACCAATGCGGTCAAAGCGCCCTTTGAACTGGCTAAGACCACAAAAATGACGAAACTTAGTCGTGCCCTAATAAGCTAACTAACCAAGGAGGTGAAAGCGCCCTTTGAGCTAGCTAAGACCTAAAAATGAGGAAACTTAATTGTACCCTAATGAGCTGACTGACCAAGGCAGTCAAAGCATACTTTGAGTTGACTAAGACCTAAAGAATAAAGAAACTCGATCGCACTCGAATGAGCTAACTAACAAAGGTAGTCAAAGTGCCCCTTGAGTTAGCTAAGACCTAAAAATGAGGAAACATAGTCATGCCTTAATGAGTTGACTAACCAAGGTGGTCAAAGCACCCTTTGAGCTGACTAAGACCTAAAAATGAGGAAACATGGTCTCACCCTAATGAGCTGACAAACCAAGGCGGTCAAAGCGCCCTTTGAGCTAGCTAAGACCTAAAAATGAGGAAACTTAGTCGTGCCCTAATAAGTTGACTAACCAAGGCAGTCAAAGCACACATTGAGCTGGCTAGGACCTAAAATGAGGAAACTTGATCATCCCCTAATGAGCTGACTAACAAAGCCGGTCAAAGTGCCCTTTGAGCTGGCTAAGACCATAAAAATGAGGAAACTTAGTCGTGCCCTAATGAGCTATCTAACCAAGGTGGTCAAAGTGCCTGTTGAGCTAGTTGAGACCTAATAATGAGGAAACTTGGTCGTGCCCTAATGAGCTGACTAACTAAGGCGGTTAAAGTGCCCATTCAGTTGGCTAAGACCTAAAAATGAGAAAACTTGGTCATGCCCTAATAAGCTGACTAACCAAGGCGGTTAAAGTACCCTCTGAACTAGCTAAGTCCTAAAAATGAGGAAACTTAGTTGTGCCCTAATGAGCTAACTAACCAAGGCGGTCAAAGTGCCCTTTGAAATGGCTAAGACCATAAAAATGACGAAACTTAGTTGTGCCCTAATGAGCTAACTAACCAAAGCGGTCAAAGCGCCCTATGAGCTGGCTAAGACCAAAAATTGAGGAAACTTGGTCGTGCCCTAATGAGTTGACTAACCAAGGCGGCCAAAGCGCCCTTTGAGCTATTTAAAACCTAAAGAATGAAGAAACTCAGTTGTGCCCTAATAAGCTGACTAACCAAGGCAATCAAAGCACCCATTGAGCTGGTTAAGACCTAAAAATAAGGAAAACTTGGTCGTGTCCTGATGAACTGACTAACCAAGGCGGTCAAAGTGCCATTTGAGCTAGCTAAGACCTAAAAACAAGGAAAACTTGATCGTGCCCTAATGAGATGACTAACCAAGGTGATCAAAGCGCGCTTTGAGCTGGTTAAGACCTAAAAACAAGCAAAACTTGGTAGTGCCCAAATGAGCTGACTAACCAAGGTGGTTAGAGCGCACCTTGAGCTGGCTAAGACCTAAAAATAAGGAAAACTTGGTCGTGCCCTAATAAGTTGACTAACCAAGGCGGTCAAAGCGCCTTTTGAGCAGGCTAAGACCTAAAAATGACGAAACTTGGTCATGCTCTAATGAACTAACTAACCAAGGCAATCAAACCACCCTTTAAGCTGACTAGGACCTAAAAATAAAGAAACTTGGTCTTACCATAATAAGCTGAGTAACCAAGGCGGTCAAAGTGCCCTTTGGGCTAGCTAAGACCTAAAGAATGAAGAAACTCAGTCGTGCCCTAATGAGCTGACTAACCAAGGTGGTCAAAGGGCCCTTTGAGCTAGCTAGGACCTAAAGAATGAAGAAACTCGATTATGCCCTAATAAGCTGACTAACCAAGGCAATCAAAGCACCCATTGAGCTGGTTAAGACCTAAAAATAAGGAAAACTTGGTCTTACCCTAATGAGTTGACTAACCAAGGCGGTCAAAGTGCCATTTGAGCTAGCTAAGACCTAAAAACAAGGAAAACTTGATCGTGCCCTAATGAGATGACTAACCAAGGTGGTTAAAGAGCGCTTTGAGCTGGCTAAGACCTAAAAACAAGCAAAACTTGGTAGTGCCCAAATGAGCTGACTAACCAAGATGGTTAGAGCGCACCTTGAGCTGGCTAAGACCTAAAAATAAGGAAAACTTGGTCATGCCCTAATAAGTTAACTAACCAAGACGGTCAAGGCGCCTTTTGAGTAGGCCAAGACCTAAAAATGACGAAACTTGGTCATGCTCTAATGAGCTAACTAACCAAGGCGGTTAAACCACCCTTTGAGCTGGCTAGGACCTAAAAATAAAGAAACTTGGTCGTGCCATAATAAGCTGATTAATTAAGGCGGTCAAAGCGCCCTTTAGGCTGGCTAAGACCTAATGAATGAAGAAACTCAGTCGTGCCCTAATGAGCTGACTAACCAAGGTGGTCAAAGCGCCCTTTGAGCTGGTTAAGACCTAAAAATAAGGAATACTTGGTCATACCCTGATGAGCCAACTAACTAAGGCGGTCAAAGCCCCCTATGAGGTCGCTAAGACCTAAAAACAAGGAAAATTGGGTCGTGCCTTAATTAGCTAACTAACCAAGGTGGTTAAAGCGCTCTTTGAGTTGGATAAGACCTAAAAATAAGGAAAACTTGGTCATACCCTGTTGAGTTGACTAACCAAGGCGATCAAAGCACCCTTTGAACTGGCTAAGACCATAAAAATGACGAAACTTGGTCGTGCCCTAATAAGCTGACTAACCAAGGTGGTCAAAGCGCCCTTTGAGCTAGCTAGGACCTAGAGAATGAAGAAACTCGATCGTACCCTAATAAGTTGACTAACCAATGCAATCAAAGCACCCATTGAGCTGGTTAAGACCTAAAAATAAGGAAAACTTGGTTGTACCCTAATGAGCTGACTAACCAAGGCAGTCAAAGTGCCATTTGAGCTAATTAAGACCTAAAAACAAGGAAAACTTGGTCATGCCCTAATGAGATGACTAACTAAGGCAGTCAAAGCGTCCTTTGAGCTGGCAAAGACCTAAAAATGAGAAAACTTGGTAGTGCCCTGATAAGCTGACTAACTAAGGTAGTCAAAGTACTCTTTGAGCTAGCTAAGACCTAAAAACAAGGAAGCTTGGTCGTGCCCTATTGAGCTGAGTAACCAAGGCGGTCAAAGCGCCCTATGAGTAGGCTAAGACCTAAAAATGACGAAACTTGGTCATACCCTAATGAGCTAACTAACCGAGGCGATCAAAGCGCACTTTGAGCTGGCTAGGACCTAAAAATAAAGAAACTTGGTCTTACCCTAATAAGGTGACTAACCAAGGCGGTCAAAGCGCCCTTTGAGCTAATAAAGACCTAAAGAATGGAGAAACTCGGTTGTGCCCTAATGAGCTGACTAACTAAGGCAATCAAAGCACCCTTTAAGCTAGTTAAGACCTCAAAATAAGGAAAACTTGGTCGTGCCCTGATGAGCTAACTAACCAAGGCAGTCAAAGTGCCCTTTGAGGTGGCTAAGACCTAAAAACAAGGAAAACTTAGTTGTACTGTAATGAGCTAACTAACCAAGGTGGTCAAACTGCTCTTTGTGCTGGCTAAGACCTAAAAATAAAGAAAACTTGGTCGTACCCTGTTGAGTTGACTAACCAAGGCAGTCAAAGTGCCCATTGAGTTAGCTAAGTCCTAAAAATGCAAAAACTTGGTCGTACCCTACTAAGCAAACTAACCAAGGTGGTCAAAGCACCCAATGAGCTAGTTACGACAAAAAAATAAAGAAACTTGGTCGTACCCTAATAAGCTGACTAACAAAGGCGGTCAAAGCGCCCTATGAGCTAGCTAAGACATAAAGAATGAAGAAACTTAGTTGTGCCCTAATGAGCTGACTAACCAAGGCAGTCAAAGCGCCCTTTGAGCTGGTTAAGACCTCAAAATAAGGAAAACTTGGTCGTACCCTGTTAAGCTGAATAACCAAGGTGGTCAAAGCACCCATTAAGTTGGTTAAGACCCAAAAATAAGGAAAACTTGGTCGTGCCTTGGTGAGCTAACTAACCAAGGCGGTCAAAGTGCCATTTGAGCTAGCTAAGACCTAAAAACAAGGAAAACTTGGTCGTACCCTGATGAGCTGACTAACCAAGGCGGTCAAAGCGCTCTTTGAGCTAGCTAAGAACTAAAAATGAGAAAGCTTGGTGGTGCCCTGATAAGCTGACTAACCAAGGCCATCAAAGCACTTTTTGAGCTAACTAAGACCCAAAAACTAGGAAACTTGGTCGTACCCTATTGAGTTGACTAACCATGGCGGTTAAAGTGCCCTTTGAGCTGGCTAAAACCTAAAAACAAGGAAAGCTTGGTCATTCCCTGATGAGCTGACTAACCAAGGCAGTTAAAGTACCCTTTGAGCTGCTTAAAACCTGAAAAGAAGGAACACTTGGTCGTGCCCTAATGGACTGACTAACCAAGGTGGTTAAAGCGCCCTTTGAGCAAGCTAAGACCTAAAAACAAGGAAACTTGGTCGTGCCCTAATGAGCTGACTAACCAAGGCGCTTAAAGCACCCTTTGAGCTAGCTAAAACCTAAAAACAAGGAAAACTTGGTCGTACCCTGATGGGCTAACTAATCAAGGCGGTTAATGCACCCTTTGAGCTAGCTAAGACATAAAAACAAGGAAAACTTAGAAGTGCCCTGATGAGCTGACTAACCAAGGTGGTCAAGGTGCCCTTTGAGCTAGCTAAGACCTAAAAACAAGGAAAACTTGGCCATTCCCTGACGAGATGACTAACCAAGGCATTCAAAGCACGCTTTAAGCTAGCTAAGACCTAAAAATAAGGAAAACTTAGTCATACCCTGATGAGCTAACTAACTAAGGCGGTCAAAGCACTCTTTAAGTTGGCTAAGACCTAAAAACAAGGAAAACTTGGTCGTGCCCTGATGAGTTAACTAACCAAAGCAGTCAAAGCACCCTTTGAGCTAGCTAAGACCTAAAAACAAGGAAAACTTGGTCGTACCATGATGAGCTAACTAACCAAGGCGGTCAATGCACCCTTTGAGCTGGCTAAGACCTAAAAACAAGGAAAACTTGGTCGTACCATGATGAGCTGACTAACCAAGGTAGTCAAAGTGCCCTTTGAGCTGGCTAAGACCTAAAAATGAGGAAACCTGGTCATGCCCTAATGAGCTAACTAACGAAGGTGGTCAAAGTGACCTTTGAGTTAGCTAGGACCTAAAAATAAAGAAACTTGGTCGTGCCCTAATAAGCTGACTAACCAAGGTGGTCAAAGCGCCCTTTGAGCTGGCTAAGACCTAAAGAATGAAGAAACTCAATCGTACCCTAATGAACTGACTAACCAAGGTGGTCAAAGCACCCTTTGAGGTGGCTAAGACCTAAAAACAAGGAAAACTTGGTCATACCCTAATGAGCTATCTAACCAAGGTGGTCAAAGTCAGTCTATGATTCATATTTTTTCGACCAATCCTTCCTAATTCACATCTTTGTTGAAAGAATTTCTTTTGTAATTCTTTCCATAAGGATTCAGAAAATACCGGATCTCCACCTACACAAGCAAATTGTTGATAAAACTCCAAAATGGCATTTTCTTTTGACCCAATTTTTTTTTTCTCTTTCTCATTCAGGAAAGACAAGAAAATCTCAGGATAGCAAACATTCTCTAGAATTTCTTGGTTTGAAATTTGAATAATTAATATTCATTACTTGAATTGAAGTGATTCTTTCAGAAATTCATAAAAAGAGACTTCGAATTTGATCAATTGAAGTATCTAGAATGGAAACAAGATTTTTTTATTATTTCTTCATTCCAATTCAAACAAAGTGGGCTCTCATTATATTTATGTATTCTTTCGTGATTCAAGGTCTAACCACTAAATCACAAAAAAAAAAAAAATAGGGAATAGCTTCATAGGTTCAATTCCTTGTAATATAACTTATTTATGGTTGATAGAAATATTCGATCCCATAGATTCGATGAATGAGGTGTTTTCATTAACAATTCCAATTCACAGGTGCAAAAATGGCAAAAAAGAAATCATTTCTTCCTTTTCTATGTCTTACATCTATAGTATTTTTGCCCTGGTAGATCTATCTATTATTTAATAAAAGTCTCGAATCTTGGATCAAAAAATTATGTTGATACATTTGATTAATTAATCGTTTCACAATTATTGAACTAGATTTGTTGTCATAACCGGCATTTTCAAACAAAACGGATCTATTTAAACCACCATCATAAGCAAGTGCATAAATAGACTCCCGAAAAATAAGTGGGTATAGTAAATCGTGTTGTCGAGATCTATCTAGTTCGAAATATCCTTGAAATTCCTCCATTTCCAATTCAATTTGAACACAAAAGCCAAAAAAGGAGGGTATTTATTTTATTAGTTATCAAATGATACATAATGCGATACAATTAAAACAAGGTATTATAGTAAGAAAAGAATGGATAACCTGTAGGTCTTCCTTCCCCTAATTCCTTCCATTCTATCAATGAATAATCTATAATAATTCGCAAATCTAAATCGGCTAATTGTTCTCGGATAGCACCCGCTCCGGTAGAAATTTCTCGATTTCGAAATGTATCGAAGCCTTGAGTAGTAAAAAAAAGTGGGATGCTGTATTTCCAGGATTGGATTTCATATTCGAATAACCCTTGTAATCGTAAGAAAGTAGGTTTTTTAGCTACAGGGGATGAATTACACCTCGATGATATTGAATCAGATCAATATCATGAATAACAATATCGGAGCTATCAAATCAATTGATCGTCGAGAATTGAATAGTATAACATAGGAAGATCTTTTATCCATAACTCGTCAAAAATTGGATTCCGGATCCAACCCTTTTACTTTTCTTTTTTATTTGAATTTATCCTTCTTTTCCATTCTTGTTTTTTTCTATAACCTAGCACCTTCCTTCTAGAATCATCTGATGATGTATGATTTGAACACTCTTAAGTTTCCATTGGTTACAAAAAAAAAAACAAACCAAAACAAACAAAAGAAGCGAAATCGAAAAGAAGGAAAGGGATTAAGTACTTTTTTTTTTAACAGGTCTGAACTGAATTCTTTCTGGTTAAAGAATCTCTTTCTAGTTGCTCTGAAAAAATTTGGAGATTCTCTAAAAGAAATACAGGGTTCTGCTTCTGGCGGCAACATGCTATGAAGTGGTGGTCCCACTTATGGGGTCAAATCAATACGGTCTAAGAAGAAATATTTTAATATCAATCTCATCGATATTATCGATCTCCTAAGTATCATACCAAATCCCATCCATCAAATCACTTTTTCGAAAAATACGAGACATCTAAGTCATACAAGTAAAGAGATCTATTCATTGATAAGAAAAAGAAAAAATGTGAACGGTGATTGGATTGATGTCTTTAATTCAATTAAAATAAAAAAAAGATATTAGATTGAATTGAATCCTTCAATCTCAACGGTTCGATCAAAATTGGTTATTATTTCAAATACGTCGCTATGGTGAAATCGGTAGACACGCTGCTCTTAGGAAGCAGTGCTAGAGCATCTCGGTTCAAATCCGAGTGGCGGCATGGCATCTTGTAAAAGAGATACAATAAGTCCTATAATGAATTGAATTCGTCTTCGTCAAAGATTCCAATTCTTAGTTTCGATTTTTTCCGGTTTCGCTTTTTAGAGTCCTTTTCTATTTTTGACATATATATACATATATATAAAGTAGCGAACAAACAAAAAAAATAGATAAAAATCAATTTATTGAGAAAAATAGAACTTATTCAATGAATTTATCAATTTCAACTTTGATGAGATGCTAAATAGATAGAATAAATAGATAGAATAAGGGTCTATTAGAAAGAATTTGGATAATATCGGATTGAAAGAAGTATGTAGTGGAATTGTGTCATTCAGGGAAACGAAATCGAGCGATTCCTTCCTTCTTCTAACTTAGAAAGTATCGATAGATACTATCTAAGAGATGTTCTAAATGAATATGAATTAATGAGATTTTCAAAACTCTTATCATAAAAAATGAAATGAATTTTTTTTTTAAATATCGAGCAGAGTGATCGATTTTATCATTTAGATGAATAAAATATTATTATGAAATCTAAGAACGCACCTTCTCGCTCGGAAATCATTCCCCCAACTCCGTCTCTGGGAGGAAGAGAGAACAACCTGACTTGAACTTCCCGAGTCTGCTTCCACTCATTAATTGGGCTATCTCGCTATCATTGAATCAGTCATTCATGCGATGATGCAATTGAATTAGCGATTGCTGCTACTTTTCATTTTCTGCTTACTACTAGAGCTTGATCTGCTACGAGTATGGGACTGGTAATTAAAAACCTTATTCTAGCTCACTTCCCCCAACAAAGAAAGCTATTTCTTACTGTTATGGATTCTCAACAAGTACTATAAGATCTCTACAACTTGTTTCACAAACTAATAGAAAGGTTGAAACTTACTCCAATCAGTCAACTACCATCCATGAGCTCATCGAGTTATCGGCCAACAAGGTTCGATGTAATTGAAAGGGAGCACTCTTTGATCCACTAATGCTACTTTTCGTCCTTCCAATCATAGTGAAAGGGGGAAGCACTAAGATTGAGTTCCAGGGATGAGTGCCCCGCTATCTCCACCAACCAAACTCAAACTAACATTCCTTCCTCCATTCACTAGCAATGAACAAAAGAGCTAGGAAGGAGCCCATTGAGCAGTCTGTTCTTTACCCTTCATAGGTTGTTCTCAGATGTGGCACTTTCGGACTATAAGAGGCTGCAAAAGCCGCCATCCAAGCACGAATACCTTCGTTTAAGAGAATATTTTTGGTGTAGAAAGTTTCAAATTCAAGATCTTCCACTGCACGGATCTCCTGAGATGTCATAAGCACATAGGTTCAAAGCCAGACCAACTACTCTAAGAGCACTCATCCATAAACCTGTTACTGGTACAAATAACATAAAGAAATGTAACCAACGTTTATTGGAAAAAGCAACCCCAAAGATTTGGGACCAAAAGCGATTAGCGGTGACCATTGAATAAGTTTCGTCAACTTGAGTTGGGTTAAAAGCACGGAATGTATTTGTACCATCACCATCTTCAAATAAAGTATTTTCAACGGTAGCACCATGAATAGCGCATAGCAAAGCAGCGCCCAATACACTGGCAACTCCCATCATATGAAACGGGTTCAGTTTCCAATTATGAAACCCTTGGAAAAAGAGGATGAAGCAAAAGATAGCTGCTACACCAAAACTAGGTGCAAAGAACCAACCAGACTGACCTAGTGGATAAATCAGGAATACAGAAACAAAAACAGCAATGATTGGTTTAATAGGTATTTTCTTTTATGGTTCATACTCCGAGTTGGGTTCATCTCTCTAATAGTCTATCTAATAATCAGATGAACTAAGTTGGAGATATGAAAGCTTAAGAACGCAAGCTACCCCCGCTTAGCTTTCATAATAATATTTTACTTTTTTATTCTGAAGCCATAATTTTGGAAGAATAAATGGGATATATCATTTCATGGTGGATCAGCGAATTCTTGGGCCGAGCTGGATTTGAACCAGCGTAGACATATTGCCAACGAATTTACAATCCGTCCCCATTAACCACTCAGGCATCAACCCAGGAAGAAGTAAGTCTAGGCTTATTGATAATCCATGATCAACTTCCTTTCGTAGTACCCTACCCCCAGGGGAAGTCGATATCCCAAAGCAATATTTGGGTTTTTTGTTTGAGCTATACGAGATGAAATTCTTAGATACGGTTCTCAGGGGGGGAGTACTTTTGGTTTACCTATCTCAATAAAGTCTATGATTGGTTCGAAGAACGTCTCGAAATTCAGGCGATTGCAGACGATATAACTAGTAAATATGTTCCTCCTCATGTCAACATATTTTATTGTCTAGGAGGAATTACGCTTACTTGTTTTTTAGTACAAGTAGCTACGGGGTTTGCTATGACCTTTTACTATCATCCGACTGTTACTGAGGCTTTTGCTTCTGTTCAATAGATAATGACTGAAGCTAACTTTGGTTGGTTAATCCGATCAGTCCATCGATGGTCGGCAAGTATGATGGTCCTAATGATGATCTTGCACGTATTTCGTATGTATCTCACTGGTGGTTTTAAAAAACCCCGCGAATTGACTTGGGTTACAGGTGTAGTTCTGGCTGTATTGACCGCATCCTTTGGGGTAACTGGTTATTCCCTACCTTGGGACCAAATTGGTTATTAGGCAGTCAAAATTGTAATAGGCGTACCGGAAGTTATTCCTGTAATAGGATCTCCTTTGGTCGAGTTATTATGCGGAAGTGCTAGTGTGGGACAATCCACTTTGACTTGTTTTTATAGTTTACACACTTTTGTCTTACCTCTTCTTACTGCTGTATTTATGTTAATGCATTTCCTAATGATACGTAAATAAGGTATTTCTGGTCCTTTATAGAGAATATAGATCATAGATATTTGTAATCAATCATTTATCACTCGAGGAGGAACAATAGTATTTCATTGCTACAAATATGGATAATTGAAAAGAATAAGACATGTATTTGGATATTTTCCTTCAACTAGCACCTATACAATATAGTATTCTTTATTTGAATTTGACACGAATAGTTCAAGTGAATTCTCCGAAGAGAAAATGACAGCCCGATAAGTCAATATCATAACTTCCCTTCTCTCTCCTTAGAAGTGAAGCGATTACCTACCTTATAGTTGCGTTATGCATAGCCTTGCAATAGAATGAGTTGGATATAAAAGATGTGCTAAGATCGACGATGTATTATGATACGACAATTTATATCGGTAGAACAAGGATAAAGAATTCTATCAATAGAGTCCTTCATACATTACTTTATTTTGTTTATTTTGATAGAAACTTGAATTTTGATAATAAGATGGCCCCTAACTTGCTCCCCCCAAACAAAGTCAAATTACTAGTAATTTGACTTTGTTTCGTGATAATAATTAACTAATTCATCGCGAAACTGATTGATTTTATTCCTAAAAAAGAAAAAAAAAATGAGTTTGTAAGAAAAACTCTGAGATATGATGAAAGACTGGGATACAGGATATCCAACATTTTCTTTACATAACAGAAAAAAATAGACTGAAAGAAAAAGGGAATTACTAAAATGACTTTTCTAAAATCATATATCCTTTGGTTTTGATTAGCTACTAGTTTCATTCTCATTTTTAAAATTAGGGATACTCACTCTTTTGAGCTTGACCAATTAATAGAAAAAAAAGTCATTTTGAATTAGGTAGGCAAGGGTTGTCTTTTTAAACTTTTCGACGTATATTTATGGAATAAACATGGAATAAACAAGGATATCAAAAACAAAAAATGACAGTTCCAAAAAAACGTACTTCTATATCAAAAAACCGTATTCGTAAAAATATTTGGAAAAAGAAGGCATATTAGGCGGCATTGAAAGCTTTTTCGTTAGCAACTTTCCCAAATCGATCAACAAATTATACGTATAGATAACGAAAAGCTAAAACGTGAGCAAACCCTCACTGCCTTCTGGGAGCACTTGCCTCCTATCGATCCGGAGGTCATTGCCAAAGCCATGCAAGAGCTTCGGGACCGCATTCGAGCTCTTGAAGACCTGAAACGGGCCCTCCTTCAAGAAAAGCAATTTATCATTGTGGAGGGGGCCCTAAGGAACCGCTGGGGAAATGGAAAGAACGGGGGGAACTAATAATATGTTGTTTGTTTACTTCCAAAATTCTAGCTTCAGAATAAAAATGTAAAATTTTCTGATATACCCCTGCCGCTTTATTTGCTCTGTTCTATTTATTTTTATTTGATCCCAAAAATTCTGATTTTGCTAACAATCAAATTTCATATCAAGATCTCTAATTACTAATTAGAAAGTGTAAGGAAAAGAAGAAAAAAAAAACGATTGGCTTTTTTTATCATTTTGTTTAAAGTGATGATTGATTGTCACTCGATTTTTCAATAACGAAAACAAAAGGATAGCAGGATATATGAGATTCTACTGCCCAGTACATATGATTCGATTAAGTTCTGAATAATTAGGAATCTTATCTTCTTTTTTTTTCCTCGAAAAATGAGAACTAAATAATTTGTATCTGATTTGATCATTTTTCACTGAGAGACTCGAAAGAGATCTTCGTTCAACATAAGGAGAACAAAGATTCATTTGATCTTGATCCTTGTGGAGTGAAAAAGGGATTCCACTGAAAATGCACGAACCCCCTGATAATATCCATAAATGACTTGTTTTTGGTAAAAGATGTCGTAGGACCCTCACTTCCATTACATCGATGTGGATTGCCTCAGGAAATAGCAATAGAGCTTTTCCACACATTTTTAATTCGTGGGCTAATTAGACAACATCTTGCTTCGAACATAGGAGTTGCTAAGAGTAAAATTCGGGAAAAAGAGCCGATTGTATGGGAAATACTGTAGGAAGTTATGCAGGGACATCCCGTATTGTTGAATAGAGCACCTACTTTGCATAGATTAGGCATAACAATCACATTTATCCCATTTAATAGTTAATGGTTCCAATTTATCTTGTTTTGGAACTAAAAAACCAAATTGCTTTTTCAATCTAAAAGAAAGGGAAAGTTTTTCGATATTTATGTTTTGCGATACTATACATACAACTGAAGGACCGAAGGGATGGATCCAACCCCCAAAAGGAAGGATTTCTTTCGGACAAGCGATTAAGGAAAACGGGATTCAATATAGAAGCACAATAAAAAAAAAGTTTAGTAATCCCCCCATCCCAAGCAAAGGGGAAAGGTTTTCATCTATTTCGTATGCTATCATTTTGGCGGCATGGCCGAACGGTAAGGACGGGTAGTTCATCAAAAGGATCGAACTAATGACGTATACAATGCTTGAATTCTCGGTGTAGATGCTACATAGTTGGTTCTCATCCTTCAGAGACTACGAGTGTAATAGGAGCATCCGTCGACAAAAGGATTACCTTAAGATGATCAATTGAATTCTACAATGAAGCCCCCATGAAATTTTTTCTTGAGTTAATCTTCCTAGTCTTTATTGACTTGAGACTCTTGATTTTTTTTCTATGAATAGATTCATCTATAATTAAATCAATCTGTATTGATGCTTTATTACATTGTCTTTTTTTTTTTATGAGATGACTAATAACATAAACCTTCCATATATTTATATTGGAATCATATATCATTGATATTCTTTTTCTTTCTTTCAGACTTCCATTTATCTGCATACTTTCTATACCAAAAATCAGATTGGTTTTTCTGTTGTTTATGCAAAAAGGATTTCAGTTGCTACAATGATATTTCTAATGAATGTATTATATCTTGACTGGTTTTTTTGTATCCAGATAATGTGAATCGATGAGTTGGTTATTCGTTTTATGACTATTAGTTGATAGTAGGCATCGATCCATTTTTTTTTTTTAATCTTACCTGAGGCATTGCCCTATAAAGGGCTTTTTCAGCTACTCCTTATAATGACCTAGCTATTTCACTTGCTTTCTTACTAAGTCCTCGGATACTCTTTTTGGATCCAGCTTATACTTCTTCGCTTCAGTCATGTATTTTCCTTTTTGAAAATCAAATGGATGCATGGGTTTCAAAAGAAAGCTGGGTGGTTAGCGACTGCCTTGTATCTCAAGACAACATCAGTATGCCTAATGAGGTACTACGCCTCGTCGTTTGACCGCCATGAGCCCTTACTCGGTCAGGGTTGCCACGCTATATTCCCGTGTTCCACAGGCGCTAATTCTGGCGTGCGACGAACGTGCGGATAAACTTGTAAAGGTCTATCTATCGTTCTTCACATTATCTAAATTGATATTAGTTAGAAAGAAAATTTTCAATTTTAAACAAATTGTTGAAGACAATCATGATTCTTTTGACATCTTTCTCAGAAATGTGCAAGATAAGGTAGTTTCACTCTATAAGTGTTACGTCCCGAAATTGATTCAAGGGTTACTGCTATAGCTCAACACGAAGGAAAGATCATTTCTACTAATACTGACAAGATCGTTTTTTCAGGCAATGGAAATACTCTAAGCATTCCATTAGTTATGTATTAACATTCCAACAAAAATACTTGTATGCATCAAAAACCCCAGGTTCAGCGAGGTAAATCCATTAAAAAAGGACAAATTTTAGCGGATGGTGCCGCTACAGTTGGTGGCGAACTCGCTTTGGGTAAAAACGTATTAGTAGCTTATATGCCATGGGAAGTTTACAATTTTGAAGATGCAGTCCTCATTAGCGAGCGTCTGGCATCTGAAGATATTTATACTTCTTTTCACATACGGAAATATGAAATATTTAGTATCGGCAATAGGTCTGAAAAAGTATCTCAAAATAGCAAATTTAGATATTTGTACCCTGTCGAGGTAAGGAACCATGGCATATATGTTTGGAATAGATTCCATTTTGAGAGAGTTGAAAAAGCGCGGGGCCGTAAATTATGTCTTTCTTGTACCTAACCAAAAGAAGTAAACGCATCATGACCTTCATCGCCAGAAAAACAAAAGGCCAGTTTCCCGGCCGAAAGAATAGGGAAACAAATGTACTAAGACCCATGAGAACTGATATCAGTGTAGTAAGCCAGATGTATGATGGTGCTAATATGAGTAACAAGAATCTTCGAATGTCTAATTATTTGGTCAGAATTTCGATCTTTGTCTTTTTCCTTCTTTTATTCTATTTGGCATTTCTCTTGATTGGCATTGATTTCGATCTCTTCCTTGGTTCTATCAAACACAAGTAATTACCTTGGAAATAGCAAACACAAACTAATTACCTTGGTTCTATCAAACACAAGCTTTTTCTTCCTTTCCTAACATCTTTCTTACATCCTATTTTCTAAATATAACCAAATCCTCTTACCAAGTTCTATAACCCAACCGCTCATTGTGAATTCCATCAAGGTCCGGGCCATACAACTGATCGAAGCTATGTGATTTAACTGCTTCCTTTCTATCTTATTAGCATGAGATGGAGCTCTCTGATCGTAGTAACAAACCTATGACTGCCCGGAAGAGAGTTACTGAAATGCCTGAGAATCTTATCATATAGAGGCGCCGATTATCATGCCAAAGCGAAGATTATGCGTACCAATCCAATGTAGTGGAAGGGACGAGGGGGCTAGGGCTCTGGGTGTAATAAGATCCCAACGCAACCCTGCCCTTTGAGTCGTCTACACGCGACGATCTGATAGAAGAAAAGAGAAATCAGATTCGGGGGGAAATTTTCTAATTTTTACAGAATGTCTCTTATCACTTATGTTATCCATTTTTTTTTCAATAAAAAAAAAGACTTTTTTTTTGTTTTTATCTCATACAAAAACAACTTCTTATATCTTAAGAAATAGACATAGAACGAAGACATATAAATTTGATTAAGTGAATTTCGAAGTCAAATCACAAACCGAACTTAGGAAAGATAAAAAGATCTGTTTCGATACGACCGAATTATATTCGGTCAATACACTGTTGTCAATATGAATGCTTAGATAAAGAATGCACTGAAAAAAAAAATTAATAAAAGACACTCTTTGAGCTGACTAAGACCTAAAAACAAGGAAAACTTGGTCGTACCCTATTGAGTTGACTAACCAAGGTGGTCAAAGCGCCCTTTGAGCTGGCTAAGTCCTAAAAATGCGGAAACTTGGTCATGCCCTATTAAGCTGACTAACCAAGGTGGTCAAAGCACCCATTGAGCTGGCTAAGACCTAAAATAAAGAAACTTAGTCGTGCCCTGATGAGCTGACTAACCAAGGCGGTCAAAGCACCAATTGAGCTAGTTAAGACCTAAAAATAAGGAAAACTTGGTCGTGCCCTGATGAGCTGACTAACCAAGGCAGTAAAAGTGCCATTTGAGCTAGCTAAGACCTAAAAACAAGGAAACTTGTTCATGCCCTGATGAGCTGACTAACCAAGGTGGTTAAAGTGCTCTTTGAGCTAGCTAAGACCTAAAAATGAGAAAACTTGGTAGTACCCTAATAAGCTGACTGACCAAGGCGATCAAAGCACTCTTTGAGTTAGCTAAGACCTAAAAACAAGAAAATCTTGGTTGTGCCCTGATGAGCTGACTAACCAAGGTGGTCAAAGTGCTCTTTGAGTTGGCTAGGACCTAAAAATGAGAAAACTTGGTAATGCCCTGATAAACTGACTAACCAAGGTGGTCAAAGTACTCTTTGAGCTAGCTAAGACCCAAAAACTAGGAAGCTTGGTCGTACCCTATTGAGCTAACTAACCAAGGTAGTTAAAGCGCCCTTTGAGCTGGCTAAAACCTAAAAACAAGAAAAACTTAGTCGTGCCCTAGCGAGCTGACTAACTAAGGCGGTTAAAGTGCCCTTTGAGCTAGCTAAAACCTAAAAACAAGGAAAACTTGGTCATGCCCTGATGGGCTGACTAACCAAGGCAGTCAAAGCGCCATTTGAGCTAACTAAGACCTGAAAGCAAGGAAAACTTGGTAGTGCCCTGATGAGCTGACTAACCAAGGTGGTCAAAGTACCCTTTGAGCTGGATTTGACCTAAAAACAAGGAAAACTTAGTCATGCCTTGATAAGTTGACTAACCAAGGCGATCAAAGTACCCTTTGAGCTAGTTAAGACCTGAAAACAAGGAAAACTTGTAATTGGCATAGCGTTCCCTGAGCTTGCTAAATCCCTTGAGGAAATTTTGAGTCGAGTAATGTTCTGTAAGTCAAATGATTGGGAGTCTAAGGAACTTTAGGACCACACTCTACGAGCTAGCTAACTTGCTAAAAATTTGTTTTTGCAAAACAAGTTGTCATCTTTAGGGGGAAACCAATTGCCAATGCAATGTTTTATCAGGCTTAGAAACACTTACCTGGTTTTAATGATCGCTCCCAAGTAGTCCAATGTCTTATTGAGCAGTCTGATTAGAACTAACGATTCTGACCCTTACCATTGTCTTTTCTTATTCTTGCCCTTCTTCTTCTTTCTTCCTCTATCTCTTTTTAACCCCTTTTTTTTTTTTCTTTTCTTCTCTTTTTTCTTTTTTCTTTTTATTTTTTTTCTTTTTTCTTTTTTCTTCTTTTTCTTTTTCTTCTTCTTCTTTTTTTTTTTTTTTTTTGAAAACAACTTAAACCTAAAATGAATGTAAAACATATTCATTTCTCAAACAAAGAGATCCTGTGTTGAATTTCTGGTCTAAACATCAACTTTTCGTGTAAACATCCATTCTCAAGCGTGTTTCTACTTATACGCCACACGTTACTCTTTTTGAACATGGCTCTATCCTGAAAAATAAGAAACAAGTCTCCCTTTCTTGGGGGGTTAACCACAATAAAGTATTAAAAGAATTTTTATCAATAGTCATCACTTCAAGTTAAGTATTTATTTTTCTTGTACTTCTTGTGTGTAATGTTTATTTGGGTAGAGGATAAAGCGAGAAGTGGGGTCTTTTAGTGGAACAAGAAAAGGGCTAAGGATATTATCCAATGCTAACGATAGCTAGGAATACCAACTTTGCATGTAAAAAATGAAAATGAGACCACAGTAATAGTAAGATTGTTTGCAAAAATTTCATTGATGTTCAAAGATAGTACATCTTCAATGCATCAGCATTTACTGGGTTTGAGACAAGATAACGGCTCCCCATAGCAATACTTTTTTCACAATGTAAGGCCTTTTATAGTTTGGGGCAAACTTCCCTCTCGAATCAATTATGTTAGGCAACGTCTTCCTCAGCACCATATCTCCTTACTTAAAACTTCGGGGTCATACTTTTTTGTTGAAAGCACTAGCCATTCGTTGCTGATAGCAAATGTTGTGGCATAAAGCTACAATTAGGTTCAACTGCTCAATACGCTTCTTTATCCAATCAGCCTCATCTAACTAAGTTTCAGATAATATTTTGAGAGACGGGATCTAGACCTCCACTAGTAGTACAGCCTCCATTCCATATACCAACGAGTAGGGGGTTGCCCCTGTTGATGTTCTGATAGAAGTTTGATAGGCCATGAGTGCAAATGACATCTCATGCTAATCTCGATACGTAATGGCCATCTTCTCTATAATTCTTTTGATGTTCTTATTGGCCACTTCCACAGCTCCATTCATTTGGGGCCAATAAGGAGCAGAATTTCTATGAATGATCCTGAAGTGTTGGCATAACTCAGACATCAATTTATTATTCAGATTCATACCATTGTCAGTAATAATTGTCTCTGGCATACTATATCGAGCCAGTATGTCTCTCTTGATGAACTTGACCACTACTCCCTTTGTCATACTAGAGTAGGATGAGGCTTCAACCCACTTCGTAAAATAATCATTAGCTACCAATACAAATTGGTGCCTGTTAGATGCCTTTGGAGTGATCGGGCCAATGATATCTATTCCCTACATCGAAAAAGGCTATGGTGCTGATAGTGTATGCAATTCTTGAGGTGGAGCATTTATCTTGTTTACATAGATCTGGCACAAATGGCAACATCTAACGTGTCCAATACAATCCATTCTACAGTTAACCAGTAATATCCCATTCTCATGATTTTCTTGGCAAGCATGTAGCCATTCATGTAGGGGCCACATTCTCCCTTGTGCACTTCTTTCATTAGCATCTCTGCCTCTTTCTCGTCTACGCAATGTAAAAGCGTACTGTCAAATGATCATCGGTACAGTATAGAATCGCTTATCAAGTACTGAGCCACCAATCTTCTCATTAGTTTTTTGTCGTTCTTCTCTGCTCCTTCGGGGTATGTACATGAATGTAACTTTTTCGAACTTAATTATCAACTCGGCCAGGTGTTGGTGGTAAGGTACTAATTTGGGGTCTTTCGTCTTATACTCACCCTAAGCTTGGCCTATGACCAACAAAGAATCTCCATATACTTGTAATTCCTGTGTCTCCTTAAACAATGCGATTTTAAGTCCCAAAATACATGCCTCATATTCTGCAACATTATTAGTACATGGGAAAGCCAGTCGCACTGCCATTGGAAATTATGTACCTTCAAGTGATACCAAAACTGTCCCAACTCCACATCTGGACACATTAGCTGCTCCATCAAAGAACATTTTCCACCCTCAAGATTTTCAACTTCTTCACAATTAGAAACTTTTCCTGCTACTAGGATACTTTCATCAGGAAACTCAACCCGTGCTTCTTGAGGGGTATCCTCAGAAGGATTCTCCGCTAATTGATTCGCCAAAGCTTGCCCCTAGATTGAACTTTAGCTCACATACTTAATGTCAAATTTTGTCAGCAACATTTGCTACTATGAAACTCTACCAATGAGAGCCGGTTTTTCAGCTAAGCATTTCAAAGGATCGTGTTGTGTTATCAACTCAATCTGATAATACAGCGTATATTGTCTGAATCGATGCATGACCCAGACCAATGCATAACAGGTTCTTTCGGCCTCTAAGTATTTCTGCTCCCCTTCTGTGAACTTCTTGCTTAGATAGTAAACGACTCGCTCTTTCCCTTTTTCATCCTTCTAATCGAGCACGGATCCCATGGATTCAGTCATTATGGTCAAGTACAAAAACAACGGCTTTCCAGGTTTAGGAGCTATTAACACTGGAGGTTTCATGAGGTATTCTTTGATTTTCGTGAAAGCCTCTTCACATTCCTCATTCCAGTTGATCTTTGCGTTCTTCTTTAATAGCTTAAAAAAAGGGCAGCATTTGTCCATTAACTGTGATATGAATCGAGCTATATAGTTTAAACGCCCAAGCAATCCTCGCACTTCCTTGAGCATTTGTGGAGGAGGCATGTCAATTATAGCTTTGGCCTTATCAGGATTGACTTCGATACCTCTTTGGCTGACTATGAATCCCAACAATTTTCCTGACGTCACACCAAAGGTATATTTCTCCATATTCAACTTCAAGTGGTACTTCCTCAGTCTATCAAATAGCTTCCTTAGGTTTTTTAAGTGATCTTCCTCCTCCTTGGATTTTACAATCATATCATCAACATACACTTCTATTTCTTTATGCATCATATCATGAAAAATTACAACCATGGCCCTCTAATATGTTGTGCCTACATTCTTTAGCCTAAATGGTTTCACCTTGTAGCAAAATGTTCCCCAAGTCGTAATGAAATTCGTTTTTATCTTATCTTGTTCGAACTTCCAAATCTGATTGTATCCCGAAAAACTATCCATAAAAGAGAATAAATGATTTCCGACTGTGTTATCCACCAAGACATCAATATGAAGCAATGGAAAATTATCTTTAAGCGTTGCCTAGTTGAGATCTCAAAAGTCTACACACACTCTAACTTTCCAATTCTTCTTAATTACTGGAACAATATTAGCTACCCATTCCGGGTAATCCGACACTTCAATGAATCCGACCTCCGGTAGTTTCTTCACTTCTTCTTTAATTTTCAGCAAGATGTTAGGTCGAAATCTCCTCAATTTTTACTTTTTTTGGTTTAGTGTCTTCATGTGTTGGTAAACGGTGGACTACAATCAACGGGTCCAACCCAGGCATATCTTCATACGACCAAGCAAACACATCCTGATATTCGGCTAATAATGCAATCATTTCTATTTTTTGTTTCTCTTTTAAACTTGCCCCGATTTTTAGATTCTTAGGATTTTCTTCGTCCTCCACATTAATTGTCTCAATTGGTTCATCAATAGTGATTCTACCTAGTTTATGTTTTTGCCATTCCTCTTGTATATTACTGTGGTCATCAACATCACTCTCGATGACTAACCCAATAGGGCCGGAAGCAATGTCAATATTCTCATTTTCTACCTACGCAAGGTATTCTTAGTTTTCACTTAGTTCATTGGATCGAAATGAAAATGCATGAAGAAAAGTGTATGTAAGCAAAAGAGAACTGAAACGCAATATAGGAAAGAAACGAACTAAGATTTCATTGAATAAATGGAAGTGTGTCTCAAATGACATAAAGGCCTAACTAATTTTGAACGAAAGGTTCGACGATACATTTGAAACGATGACTATTAAAAATAAAAATTCAGAAAATACTAACTACGAGTCACCCCTTTACCTTAGGGAAGACCTGTTGCTATTTGCTAGGATGGAGAACCAATTATTCAAATGATGCTGGAACTTGTATGGCGAGTTTGTCGATCCTTCTTTGCCAAATTCTTGGGCTTGAATCTCTTCCCGTATGAATGTCTCAACTAGTGGTGGAAAGGACATCGAGGCATGGTATAATTTGTTACCTCTCTTGCCCCTCGCTTATTTCTTCTGGAATTCTTCTACCGAGGTAGGATTGTAGCCAAGGCCGTAGGTGCCGATCTGGCCTTTCTTGAATCCTATTCTTCTATCATCTTCTCTGTTGGGACCGGTAATCATGTTCACTTCTTCAAACATGTGTAAACCCAGCTCTTCTTATCCCTCACTTCCTATGTAGGGTATAGCCATCTCTTTGTAGATTTCATAATCTTGATCTCCCAGAATTGTAATTACCTGGCCATTTGAGATAAACTTCAACTTTTGGTGCAAGATCAAGGGTATAGCCCCTGCTGCATGAGTCCAAGGTCTTCCCAAGAGTAGATTGAAAGATCTTGGAATGTCCATGACTTTAAATCGAATGGTAAAGTACTAAGGGCCAATACTCACGGATAAATCAATCTCCCCTATAATCTCTCTTTTGGAACCATCAAAGGCCCTAACTGTTGTGGAAGAAGGCTTAATTACAGACGTTTCGATGCCTAGTAAATCCAAGGTGGTGAGTGGGTAGATGTTCAGCGATGATCCATTGTCAATGAGCACCCTGGTGATAATTATGTCGTTACTCCTTACCATGATAAAGAGTGACTTTGTATGTTTGTTCCCTTCCTTGCCTAATTCTTCAATTGAAAATGAAATCCGATCCATCGCGAGGACCGAATTAGTAACTAGTCCCATCTTCTTAGTTGGAATTTCCCGAGGGACCTTCACCTCATTTAAAGTGTGAAACAAAGCCTCCCTGTGTAGTTCAGATGCAATTAATAAGCTCATCAACGATATTTATGCAAGAGTCTTACTGAGTTGATCAATGATCTTATATTCACTCAACTTGATCATTTTGGTAAAAGCCGATAGCCCCTCAACACGTTCTGCCACCATCTAATCATTTGATTCTCCCAGTATGACCTTCCTCCCATGCTACTCTCTTAGGTAGCAAATATTTCCTGATCGAGTAATGCCCCCTACCAGAGGACCTAGTTTTTCCTGATTTACCAAGTGATAGTTAAATGGAGCAACCTTGTAATTTTCTGGTGGCAACGATTCGTGGAATGTGTACCTCTTCACTTTTGGAGTCTGGTTGCTAGTATTAAACTCAAAAACCTCAGGCTTCTTATCTGAATCAATGACGTTGACAGCACAGTCATCAAAAATCATACCAATCATCGGCCCATGGTTAGGTAAGGGATTATTATTAACGTTAGGAACCGGGGCTTCTACAAAATCCAACTGCATTGTCCCTTCATCTATCAAGTCCTGAATCTTGTTCCTCAATCTTTAGCATGCATCAGTCGAATGCCCCACTTATCCACAATGGTATGCACACTTTACTGTAGGGTCAAAGATTCTTAGTCGGTATCAATCGCTAGGAAGTTCGTACCATATCAAATTATCCCTTCGCAACTTCTCGAAAACTTGACTTAAAGGGACCGGTATCTTGGTAAATTGTCTATAAGTCCTGTTAGTTTGAAACTAGTCTCTGAATTGTTGCTGAGCGAAAGGTGGATTCGCCCTAAAAGTGACTTGGGCATTTGGTCTGGCATTTGAATTTACCATACCGACTGTAGATTCTTTACGCTTACTGCCGGCTGGTCTAGGACCAAATGATGACACTGGTGGTCTTCTATCTACTGGCTCTTGTAGCTTAACGGAAGAGACGGCACTTTCGATCCTGCACCCTATCGCTATTACTTTAGCAAAACTAGACGAGGCCTACCTGATGAGATGGGAGAAGTAAGGCCTTTCCAAGGTGTTAATGAAGACTGATGTGAGCTCCTTCTTAGTCATAGGAGTAAAGATTCTTGCAGCTAAGGACCTCCATCTTTGAGCGTATTCTTTGAATGATTCATTATTCTTCTTCCGTAAGGCAACCAAGTCCATCATAGTTGGGGCTATTTCTACGTTGAATTTATATTGTTCATAAAATGCTCTAACAAGTTTCTCCCATGTATTTATCAGGTTCAAATCAAGTTGGGCATACCAAGTCAAGGCCAGTCCAATCAGACTATCTTGGAATGTTTGTACCATGAGTAGATCATACTGAACATATTTACTCATCTTCCTGACGTACAACCTGGTGTAGAGCTTAGGGTAACCCGTCCCATTATACTTTTCAAATTCTGGTATCTTAAACTTCTCAGGGTATGATCCCATGTCATACATGGAAAACTCCGTAATCCCCACCTGTTCAAATCCATAACACCCTACGAGTGCCTTCATCTTCTCAATTATCTGTTGTGTCAATTTCTTTTCCAGTTCTTTCAAACTGTCCATACCAGGCCCTTGGTCAATAGGTCTCAGGGCCACATAGGTATCAAGTTCGAAGGTCGGGTTGTCTTTCGGGTAAACTCCTTCTGACTCGAATGGGTTTTTTTTTTATATTCGTGCTCTGCTTCAGGAGCATATGTATTCTTCCCATAGCGGGTCTTGGAGCTTTCTTCATTAGCCAGTGTTGTAGCTCGCAGCAAAGCAATGCTATCTACTAGGAAGCTCATTTGTTCTACCATCTTCTCCATAGCCCTTTCTATGGAACAAAACCTCAACTCAAAGGGATCATTAATCTCAAGGTCTCCGTCATTTCCTTGAGTAGTGGCCATCTTGGTCTATGAATGTGTTCGAATCGGACTTCCCTGAAAGACTTGACGTTTGGGAGCTATCTTGAAATTTTACCTGATTTGGCAAAGATCAATCTCAACAAAGGGTTAGTACAAATTACATTTTCTTAAGAAAGAGTTGTTAATCGTATAAATGCAAGATGCATGTCACACAAGTGCAATGAAAAATTAAAAATTGGGAAGAAACCTTTGATTTAGCAAAACCTAACTAACTTTTATTAATTTTTGCAATTGTGAAGCTTTACACCTCTTATTCTGTTCACAAAAAAGAATTCTAAAGAAAATATAAAAAAACCCTAAAATCTAAAATCTAATCTCCTAATGGCTAGTAGGCTTATCCTGAGTCTTTCTCCTCTTTCGGATCTTAAGAGCCTGCTCTTCTTTGCCCTTAGTCCTCTTCAGTTGTGCTTCTAATGCCTTTATCTTCTGATGATATTCCTTGCAACGGTTTTCTAACTCTTACTCTCTTTTACTCGTTCTCTCAGGTTTAGCTTCCCCCTTCTCTTTGTTGTCTTCCATATCTTTCAGCCCTTTAGTTGGTGATAAAGATATCCTTTGGTTGTCTGGCTGCTAGCTATTATCCCTTTAGTGGTAGGGGTGGTCTTTCTTGTGCACCAAAGAGCTTAGATGCTCAGGAGTTCGGTTACTTTGTCAGCCACCATCATGCTGGGGTTATGGAAGTCCAACGAGATAACTTCTAATGATGGTCTGGGGATTATGTCCTCAATGAGTCCATTGGCTGGGATGTATCCGGTACAGAGGTTGAAGCCGATCAAAGGGATCACCTTGAAGTCTTCACACTCTCTTATTATTTCCTTGCTTGCAAACCACCTGGGTGTTAACAATAACTCTTTCGCTTTCATACTCTAAAAATATTGGACCCAATAGCAGCTAGCTATATTTTTTGGTAGCTCAATTCTTTCTTCAAAAGATTTGATGAGATCGTATTGCTAAGTAAACTCGGCCTAATTGAAATCAAGTTGGTAACTTCTCATGTGGCTGACGAACCAAACCACCAGTAGGACCATATTAGTCTTCAAATCTCCTCATTTCTTTTCCTTAAGATGGTTCAGTGACCGAATCTACTCGGCTAGAAGGGCTGGGACATATGATTTCCCTTTAAGGAATTAATTTACGAGTTCCACAATTCTGAAATGGACTTGACGTCTTTCATCAAGGAATAAGATAGTATTGAAGAGCACCAATATAAAAGTGTTGACTCGGTACTGGTGCCATGCTTCTAAATTTATACAAAAAACCTCACGTTTTTCTCTATGCTTCAATTCAGTAGAAAACAAATCCATGACATCCTCTAATCGAATGGTCTTTCCTTGATTTAAAACCCGGTTTATTTCGATTTTTCTGATTCCCAACAACTTGCTGAAGATCTTTGGTGCTGCAGCTTCCAAGTTTGGGACATAGATATCATCAGTGATTGCAGGAGCCTACAATAATTGGGAGTATTCTTCTAAAGTTGGGCTTCGTTAATGTAGGCCCATACAGAAACTGATGGATTTAGGCTCCCAAAGGTGGACTAAGGCCTGCCCTAGAGTGATGTTCACGGGGATCTTCTGTAGAGAGAGGATGGGCCCAATCTTATTCTTAACAAACTCCTGTTTATCTGGGCTGAAGAGTTGAAACCACGTTTGAAGCAGTTTTTGTAGCCAATGCAGTAGGTGGACATAAATGTCTTCAAAAGGCTCTTAATTAGATCTAGCCATGACTGATTAAAATCAAAATCAAAATCAAAATTACAATTACGACGTAATCTAAACTTTTCATAAAAATTATTACAAATTATTTACAAGGCAATATTACAACAACAATCACAACTTCACAACTACCTTTATCCATTTAGGTTTACCACATCATAAGTTCTTGTAATTTTTTTGAAAAAAGGTTTTGTGTAATGCAAAAGGGTAGGTTCTAAAGATTCTCAAGTTCTGCAATCACTACGTTTTTTCAAAGCAATTATTCTATGGTTGCATTTGAACTTGAGTGGGGTAGTCTGATCGGCCCCGGAAGGTGGTTACCCCACAACATCCGAAACTTACACAATGGCCCCCCTTCTAAGGTCCTAAGACGGCCTGGTTTTGACCGCGTCTACCATGCATTTATGATGCAAAAAAATAGAATAAAAGTAAAACCCCCCAAAATTCTCTCTTAAATAAACTGACACAACAAAAAAAAAATGTTAGTAAAAAAATAATAAATAAATAAAATAAACAAATACATAAAATAACATACCTAAGCTCTCTTTTATTTTATTATTTTTATTATTTCATCTTTTTATTTTTTTTATTCCTATTTTTGGCAACTTCTAGTGGTTAGCCCTTTAGCGATCCCCAATGAAGTTACCAAACTATCGAGCCTATTTTTCGGTTTCTTATTTAAAATTAATTTCCCCTTTTCCTAATTAATACTAAACCCTAACCCATTTAATATTAATCCTCGACTAAAGAAATAGAGAAATTTCGGTTATTTTATTTATAAAAATTTTTGGAGTTGCCACTCGATCAGAGTTAGGAAAAAGGAAGAAAACCATAATCAATTGGGCCGATTGATCACAATTTAGCTACCGGTCTTTGATTTCAATTTTAATGAAGAACTAAAGGATTCCAAATTCAGGGGCTAACTTATTAAACCCTAATGGGTACTACTATTTATTTACCGAAATTAGGATTATTCTTCTAATTATAATATTTAAAAAAATAAAAATAAATAAAAAAAAAAAACCTAAGTTTTTACAAATTTTATCGTTGCCCCAAAAGTGCCTACGTACCCGCTAGCCGGGATCAGACGATCGTAATTCTTTTCAAAAAAAATCTTTAATGTGTTGATTTATTTTAATTTTTGAAAATCAACTGAATTTACGTTTTAATTGATTCGGTTTATTTAAAAAAAAAATCTAAAGGGTCCTAACTAGTGAGGGACTAAAAAAAAACTCTTTATGATGCTATAGTCTTTTATAAAAAAACTTCTTTTTATTAATTTTTATTTCTAAAAAAAACATGAACCTTTCTAAATGGGGAAGTACAAAAACTTAATAAAACACCTAAATTAACATATATAATATATTACTACTATTAAATGACTACTAGATTAAAATATAATATACTAAACTAATAAACACTAATACCCAAAAGGATGTCCTAAACTAGAATATGCATATGTATACTATGTTAAACAATAAAGATCCTAAATAATAATAATACAATAATAACAAATGATTAATTAATTAAATAATAAAAATTGAAGATCCGAACCTGATGGCTATTCGATGAAGGCAGGGGCTGTTGCTTATGAGTGCATCTACCGTCTGTTGTAGGTTATTGTCAGTTGCTGCAGTAAGCTTGGGTCACGCGTGTAGGTATCAAAACTCTATATTTACTGTTACCTATTCAAAAGATGGCGACATTGGTGTTGTGCATGATCAGTATAGCTACCATTGGCATAGACAGTATTGACTATCAAGTGTGTGATCGGTGAAGCAGTGCGTATGTGCTGATCGTGAGTGAAGGTGAGAGATTCTAGTTGGTGGACAGTAGCAATGGTGGATTGTGTATGCAGCAGTGTGACAGTATGGCCATGTGTTGCTGTGGACATATGTAGATTGCTGTTGCGTTGATTGACTTCATTGCTGTCGATGTTTGAGGTTGAGAGAAAGAACTTCACCAAGGATCAGAGCTTGGTTCAATTGCCGTAAATCTAACCGTGTTCTACTTGTTGGTCAACGGAGTAACACTCAAATGTTGTTGGATGAAGGATGAAGTAGTGCATGGGGATTGGGCTGCTGTTCGGTAATGCGATGAGTTACTAGACAAGTAGCTGCTGCTCAATCGTTGTCCGTGTTCATACGACGAAGGCTGGTTGTAGACATGAAGCCGAACGTGTATTGCAATGGACTATGTAGTGTACTGTCGTTGGGATGTGGCATGAATTCTAGTCAAAGTTGGCTAGGTAGGAATTTGATTCAACTGTGCAATGAGTTGATCGTAAGTGTTGTGTCTTTTTTTTCTGCTGTATCTCATTTCTTTTTATGCATGTGTATGTGTGTGTGTGTTTTTTTTTTTTCTTACGATCCAAATCAAATCATATCTAGTTATATCTATTGTATCTGATTCGATAACAATTAAACTAGATCCAAATTAGTTTAAATCTAATTTAATAAGATCAAACTAAATTCAAATGATTTAATCAGATGTGAATCCTGTTTTCATCTTGTTTTTGCAAAGATAGAAAAATAAAGACATAGGTGTCTGCTGAGACTTGAACCTAAGACCTTAAATTAAATCCAATCCAAATACCTCAATACTTATCCGTTAAGCTGTTAGCCTACGCCTTGACATTTAGTACAATTAAATTGTACTTAAACTACCCGGTTCCTTAAAACAATTATTTATACTAAACTAAAACTAAAACTATTTGTTCCTAATCTACAAAATTTTTATAATTTTTCCTTTTATTAGTTTTTTGGTATTTTCATCATCTTTAATTTTTTTTATTATTTTTTATCTTTTATTTTATTTTTTTATTTTTTTGAATTAAGACCCTTTTTGTAAAATAAAATAAAATTATAAAGGGGTAAAAATTAGTTGTCTACACTCACGAACTACTTCATTGACTTGCTCTTCAACTCCACGAGCTCTATCAACTCAAGCTTTAGCCATTCCTTGCATAACGACTAACATATTCTCCATGAACTAAGTAAGTAAGTCCATTCACCCATTTGTTGACCTCGGAGTTTGCTCCACTTGTCACTCACTTCCTAGTGCATCACTTTTATTTTCACCAGCCACTACATTCACATTGGGGTCTATCATATTGCTACTCAACAACTTAACCAATAGTCTTCAACCAATGACTCCAGCAACTACAGTTACCACCACAATAGTAAACAAGCGTGCACACAACACTTCTATGTCAACTTTCCTTAACTACACCACAACTTTCTACTCTATCTTAAGATTAAAAACAAAGGAAAACCTACAAAACTATACAATGACCAAGACTCAAATCCAACAACCACAACCAAGTTTCACACTTACTAAACAACAATTCCGCCTTGCTCAAAACCTTCATCCTCTAACACCAAGATGATATGGCATAATGATGTAGGTGTGCCTATGACCAAGTCTTACTATAGTACGGATGGGTCATTCGAAACTATTAAAGAAATCTAAAGGGGGTTCGATGGGTTTGCTTTAAGGTAAATGGTTAAGTAATCCATAAGCTATTCAAATGAATGTGACATACCACTCAAACACAACACAGCTAACAACTTGCTAGGATGCAATGGTCTTAGTTGATGGGCCATTCCTCTACCCTTACTTAAGAGATTGATAAGAGCTAAGGGGTTTTCTCACAGAGGAGAGGTAATTGACATGAGCAAGATAATGACTATGGATCACACTGCATAATTTTTTCCTACTTTAAAACCTACATTTGTGCATAAATTTAGTAAAAACTTGTTAATTTCATATCAAGTTGGAGTTTATACACAAAATGGACCAACATGAGTAAAATTGCCAAAAATACGTCAAAAAAGATTTATTTAGATGAATTTCATTAGTTATCCTATGTATACAACATAGGTTACTATGATCTTGATAACCCTGACCATTCGATCAAGGAATCAATGGAATCGGGAAATTTGGCTACTTACTATAGATCGATCATTATGCCTTAAAGCATCAGTTTTACATCGATTTATTGGGCAATCAAGTGGAAGGGAGGATGATGTGGTGAACAGAATGTAAAGTGATGGAATCACTCATATCTATGAATTAGCACTATCTACATCGATCAATCGACTAAATAAATTAAGGTTAGGTTTTTTCTACTTAAAACCATAATCTACTAAATGTCACATTTCGTAAAACACGAAGACAACTTAAGGTTGATACATACCTACCAATCAATCGATAGACCTTCTTACCGATCGATCAATAGCCTAGAATTATAAATACTCATATTTATAATAAAGACTACGAGCTGCAATTAGCATATTCCTAGGTTTTTGTTTTGAATTGTGAGCTCATTGTCTAATTTATTGTTTCTTTGACTTGTTTATGTTATTTAGTACTTGTTTTTATGATTTTAGTGCACATTTGAGTTAAATTAAAGAGCTATTATCATTTTATCTCTATTTAATCACTTGTTCTCTTGTTGTCATCTTGTTTCCTTATTCTCTAATGAAATTTCCTACTGCATTTTCATCTATTATTGCTATCATTATTAATACCAAGAGAGCTAAGTAGTTTCTAGAGGGTTTGTGATAATGTGGATGTTATAGTTGGTGAATCTTTGTAGTTTTGACATGAGTTTGAGTATTTAAGTGGAATTTTGATATTTGATACTCCATTTGAACTCTTTGAGGTGCTTGTTAATGAAATTTTCAATAGGTTTTCCTTGTGATTATGAGACTAAGAGGAGATTAATCTTAGGAAGTACCCTTAAAATGAGTTTGCATAATTATGAGACCATAAGGAGATTAATTATGTAATTCCATAATTGAGTGATTGATTGGTGAAGTATCAATGACAGGTTCTTATAACTATGAGACTGAGAGGAGATTAGGTGTACCTAATTAAATTCACACCACATTATGCAATTCAAGTGGATTAGGATCGGTTATGCGGTTGAGAAGAAATTGACCCCTTGATTTCTAGAATTAGAGCACTTAACTTATGACAAGAATTAAGTGTTTAACTAATCGTACAGAAAAATGAGACCAAGAGAAGCTTTTTCACTACATAGTTAAGTGAGGTGCCCTACTTGAGATCTACCTCAAGTAAATTTCATCAAAACCCAATTAAGAACCATCCCCAATATCTTATCACCATATCATCACCACTACTTAGAAAGCAAGTCACACCTTTATCATTTATGATGGTTACTACTTTTTGCCCTCATTTACTATTTCATTTACAATTCCCAACTCTCTTTTCAACTAGCTTAGATTAAAGTAGTAGGTTAAGATTTGGTACTTAACCACATCCTTTTTCTTAAAGGAATTCAAACTGGTGAATACTCGCCAATATTATTACAATAAACAATTTAGCATGCCAGTCAATTCAAACAACAGTGTTTTGAAACTTTATTGTTGAATTTGTGGAAAAGAACTGAATTTATCCCTAGCCAATTTGTGTAGAGCTAAGAAAAGCGTTCTTTATAAATATAATATATATATATATATATATATATTGTATCAAAATTTGTAGGTTGTAGTCTAGAGGTTCAATTGGATTGAAATGAGTAGATTTAAGAATTTTTGCTTTGTTTATGAAGAGGGATGAGAGAATTAGTAGATTTAAGATAGATTGAATCTTTCGCCTTAGAATTAGGGAAAGAAGGAGAGAGGAATTAAGAGAAATGGAAAATCGGTAAGGACCCTTTAATAGAAGAGATGGAAATGGAAATGATGGACATGAAGGAAATGAAAATGGAAATGGAAATGGTAATAATCGAGCCTATCACTTAGCTAACTATTGAAGTAAATAATTTTGAACTGAAACTTGTTTTGATTTAGATGGTACAACTTAATCGATTTAACAAAATTTCATCCAAGGATCCCTACGAATATCTTCAAAATTTTTTTCAATTATGTACCACAATGGAAACAAACGAGTTATTTGACAATTTGATCCACCTAATGCTATTTTCATTTTCATTAAGAGATAAGGCTAAAAGTTAGTTAAACTCCCAACCACCTAATTCTATCACTATATGGGATGACCTAGTCCAAAAATTTTTGTCTTATTTCTTTCCACTAAGTAAACCGATGAAAATAAGAAATGATATCACCAAGTTTAGATAATTTGATCAAGAGTCATTATTTGAGAGTTGGGAAAGGTTTAAAGAGTTGTTGAGGAAGTGTCCCCATCATGGTTTACCCATATGGAGTATTATGAATACTTTTTATAATGATTTAGGGAGTCAATTGAGGATGATGGTCGATGCTACTATTGGGGGAAGTATAATGAACAAAAGTGCTAAAGAGGCATATGAAATGTTTGAACAAATGGCTTCGCATGCTCATGGTTGGCTTTTAAGAGAGCTTTACCAAGGTAGGTAACAAGTGTAAGTCTAAAGGAAGAATTAAGTCAACTTAGAGAGCAAGTTTCCTCTCTTATCACTCATCTCACTCAAATAGAAAAACCTAAATAGGCCAGCAACTCCAATAGTCACAAGCAACCTTATGAATATTGCTCTATATGTGGTGGAGTATGGCATTTGAGCATAAATTGTTAAGTTGAAAACCCAATTGCCCCATCAAGAGATAGTTAAGAAGAATAAGTTACCACATTGGGGAATTTCAATTAGGGACAAAGGAATTATAACCCTTATGCAAACACCTACAATCAGGTTAGAGAGACCATCCTAAATTGTCATAGGGAGGCAACCCAAGAGAAGGATTTAATAGAGGTTTTTAACTACTTAGAATACAAGTTAGCAAGCAATAGTCTCTACCTCCACCCATACAAAGTTCAATTAAAGCATTCATTAAGAAATTTTATTCAAAAGTGTGATTCAATGAATGCCCAAGAGGTTACTTTACAAGAGATGCATCGATAGATGATTCATTAAATCTTAGGACAACTACTTAACAATGTCAAGCAAAACCCAAGAGATCGAGTTGTGACATCTAGTGGAAATGGTGAGGAAGCAACTATTGGAGAAAAATAGTTGTACTTTAGTGGAATGCAAGTGCTTAAAGGTGAATACCTAAGACCAAAAGATCTTGTTGAGGAATAAGTTGAACCTAGTAATGAGGATATGTTTATGCCATCAATGGAAGAGATAATAGCTAAACTCAAAGGGGATTATGAAAATGGAATGGATGAGAGCTTTGAGGAGGAAGAAATTAAAGAAGCACTCAGTAATGATGATGTATACAATTTGGAGACAAATAAAATGAGGGAAATTAGTAAAGAAGAGGATCCTAGCAAGTGTAAAGACATAGAAGTTGATGAATCTAAGGAAGAGAATCCTGAGACGTTTGAATCAAGAAAGGAGGGTGAAGTGATGTCACCCCCAAATAGACAACCAAACTAAAGCGGTGAAAGGGACGATTGGCAGTCTACTATGAGCTACTGTTAGGAAGAATCTACATATTACATCCCGACATAGCACATGATGCACCATCACACAGAAATACTTGTTGAAAACTTAACTTAGCATACTCATTCATCAAAAGACAATATTGTTTACATGATATGTATACAACTTATGTGTACAACATAATATTTATATCATGATATGAACCAACTTTTTGCTTTCCCATCTTCACAATAATAGGATTCTTGACTTAATATAGGTTCCATACAACAGTCACTGACTCTGACTTACGCTCTCAGTATACGTATCACCCTTAAGTGTTGGGCCCTTCATGATATAGTTAACCTAAGGATAAAACATTTTATCTCCTCAACTATTGAAATTGAGTGAGAGTGGATAACAAACAACATAATATAGACAATATGATAGACAATACTACATATCACATGTCAGGACCCTAAAGGGGGCCTAGTAGGTTTATCTAAAATTTCCATAACTTGTGTACACCTATGATATGAAAACCGTCTTGCAAGTCAGAGATCGCAAGACTCTAAATAATAAATCACTAAGATTAATGATTTTCAAGTAATTAATTTATTGTAACATGACATATTATATAATTATAAATAACTATGGATGTCCGATATCCCACAATTCCTCATAACTGTAAAGAATCGGTATCCCCTACCAAATAATAGGATAGGATATGCCAACATTATAAAACTACAGGAAGAATTAAATTATATTAAATTCTAACATGTGAATATTTTCTACAAAGAGTATTTATGTATTACCTATAAAGATCTCAACTAATTCTAACACTAATGTACATATCTTCATCTCGCATTCAGCACTCGAGAGTTATCCCAATCCCATCGCATGTAAACCTGCAAAAGAAAGACTATTGGGGAATAAGCTACAAGAGCTTAGTGAGCTATCCCTCATACCATAGTGGCAAACAAGTTATCAAACAAATTATTACAACCATATGAATGCATGCATACGCAGAATGCCAAACAATATATGCAGTTGACCGGTACTGCATATAATATCGGATTTTAACGCCCTCCGAGATAAGGGTTAGAGATTCATCGGCACCAATCACGACCGAGCTCTAGCACCTAGGTTTTTACCCATAACTTTGAATTCCGTATTTCACAAAAACACATTTCCATTTCCAAAAATCCAATAGTTCACAAAGTCTCAAGCCTAGCGGTGAGGTGACCCCCACAGTCCACACTTACACCCTACAGCGGTGGTCTCTAGACGCGACCCCCAGCCACCCATGGTTAGCATCTCCGATGCCAATAGAACCCGCGAGCCAAGGGTAAGGTCTTGCTGTACCCATGCTCCTGCACGGTACTAATCAAATCATATGGGAATCCATCCCTCCAAGGCCCTTCATTACCAACCACGTAAAGTGACGGCCAGAATAAGTAATGCGATGCAAGGATAATGCATGACCCTTTTGATTTAAGATAAGCCAAATATAATTAGGTCAGATTATGAGGCGACCAATCAATATCAGCAAACCATCCAAATCCTATAAAAATCAATCATACCATCAAATCATTAATTATCGTATTTAACAATGTTTCTTATAACAATCAATCAATATCAAGCACACGCATATCCCGAAACCCTATGCATCAAGTTATTGATATTCAATTTAAGTGCACTAACTATAAGCACAAACAAGTATAGAGTCATCGGGAGTACTCACTTGACTATGACGAGTCGCTCTAGTCGTAATAACCGATCGGGAGATCCTCGCACTCGTCGGGATTACCTGATCATTACGAGATAACAAGGATAATAAGTAGTTGACTTAACTAATGGTTCTAGACATCTACCTATCTAATTCTACTTAAATTACTATCAACCCTTATTCAATTAAACCTAATTGCTAATCGTACGTAACTTTTTCATTTTATTTTCAATATTTACGAATTTATAGTCGTTTTTCATCGTTTTCGGACGTACATTCACACGGTAATGTCCGTTTTAGACGTTAAGTTAATTGAAATTTTATCTTATTGAAGTTTAATTATTCTTATTGCTTATGTTTATGCCCTAGTTTAGGATTTAATGGTTGAATTAGCTATTTGATTCTTACACTTAGGAAATTTTACATTAGTGTTACTAATCCACATACTTGATTAAATTTAATTCAATCTAGGAAGTGTATTAAGGTTTAAGGGATTTTCGACTTCTAAATACACATATATACCTATGTTATGTGCTTATGTAATCTTATTATTTCTTCATTATAAACTTACGCTTACATCATCACTTATGTAACCAATTAATGATGTCATGGCTTATGTAATGCTTAGATGATGTCATGGCTTATGTAATCCATTTATTACATGTCAATATATATATCATTAAGTACTTATACATATACATATGTTATATACCTACCTACACTCATAACATACTAATATGTATACTTATGTACTTATACTTTATACATACATATACTTATACATCTACTTAGGTTTATACCGTATTTATCCATGTATACATACTCATATACCTATACGGTTAGATACGTATTTTTATACACAAATTCGTATGCCTAATCTTTTCCTTAAGAAAAGCTTCCTAGTTTCATCCTTTTGTGTTTTTATGTATGTATTTAGTGTAGTATAGGTATGTATAGTTAAATATGGTCTTAATTTAGGTTATGTACATGATAAATACTCATGTACAAAGGTTCACATACTTGCGTTCTTTTAGTATTTCCTTATGTGCACATACTTATGAGCATATACTCATGTCTTCCTTTCTTCTTCTTCATAATTCCTAATTCCTATACTTAAAGATGGGAACTTTGTTTCCTCTTCTTCAAGACAACACTAAACACAGAACTACTTATCTAATCTACCTAATTAACTAACTAATGAAGAAGATAAAACAAGATAAAGTAACTTAGATACATACCTTTGCTTATGTTGGAATTAAGGAGACAAAAAGGAAGATGTTGAAGGTAAAATGGAAAATGGAAGCTCACAGCAATGGAAGGGAATTTTTGTTTTGTTTCTTTTGCTTTATTTTGATTATGGATGAAGGAGAATGGTGGGGTCTAGAAGGGGAGATGTATGGACAGCAATTTAAGAGAAGAAGAAAAAAGAAATGCAAAAGGAAAAGAAAAGAAAGGAAATCATGAGAAGAAAATATTTTCTTCAAATGAAAAGGACACTTTTGTTGACTTTTCAAAGTGTTGACTTTAGTCAACATGTGTTGACTTGGTCAACATTTTGAATTTGGTCAACATTGTTGACTTGGTCAACTTTCAAAAAAATAAAGACCCTTTTGTGTACATAACGAACTAATTAGGAAAAATTCGGAGAAAGATTAAGTAAATGAAGGGAAATACGAAGTGATTAATAAAAATAGATAATGGGATCTTCTATTAGGTATGTACATCCTATATACATCATTTGGTAAGCTACTTAGTATAATTGAAATGAAAAATATCATTTAGGGTATTAAGGTTTACTACATTTAACCTAAACCTCAACTAAACCTTTAACTCTATGTAATACTAACCTATTTATATACTTAGAAGATAAATGTGATCTAGAATACAATATCTTAGTTTCTAAGGGATTATTTAAGTATTCTAAATATTTATGCATGATTGAGGGTTATCTTTAGTCGTTTACCGATGAAATGGCAAAATATGGAGGATATATTATCACTTAGGGTTTTAAGGTAAATTATGGTGAATTAGTGCTTTTATAACCTTAAAGTTATAGTTTTAGAGTTCTTATTACTTTAAGGCAACATCTCTAATGTTTTTTACACATTTAGGGTTTCATATATTCTTACACGATTAAATCTTCGATTGTCATCTTAGGGTTTTGATGAGGTTCAAGGTTTTAGGGTCTTCGTATGCGGTTAGGGGTTCAGTTGATGATTTAAGGTTTTTTCGTATCCACTTTAGGTTTTGGATTGAGATTTTATTGGTTTTAAATCACATTGGCTCTTTTGAGTTTAGGAAATCATCTACAGTTTGGACGTTTGTTTCTATACTTAGAAAGCTAAATTCGTAGGGTTTACATCACAACTGAAACATTTCAATCATAACTTGCAAGTTCAACTTCACGTATACATTCACCCATCCGGGCACTTACTACCAACAATGCAACATGCTATGCTTATGCACGTAGCATGCATCAGTACTAATATCTTATGCCCTCCAAACTTCTTCTGATTAGTCGATATAGCTGGGCATCTGGATACAACATTCAGGAACCTAAGGCAACAAGGAGTTGTTTAGGAGTAGGACCCCCACCAAATTGGACTATACACTATAGTCTACCATTTTCAAAAAGGGCAATAAGGAGTTGCTTGGGAGTAGGACCCCTAACCTTACAAAATTAGACTATACACTGTACTTCACCAAATCAAAGTGGCAACACTGCCAAATTAGACCACGCACTATAGTTTACCAAATCAAAGTGACAATACTACCAAATTAGACCACGCACTATAGTCTACCAAATCAAAGTGGCAATACTGCCAAATTAGACTACACACTATAGTCTACCAAATTTGATCATCAAAATAGTCACAATGTTTGGGCAATGCAATCTATATACTTCCAAAAACTGAGTTCATAAAGCCTTGCTTTTTCCATGATCATTTAGAAGCCTTATTCTGAAAGTTCTGACCTGTAGGTCCCTTTTTGTGCCATGACATGCCATGATATGCAATAGCAACTCAAGAATATCAATCAATACAATCAATCTTTAAGTTTTATTCAACCTAGTGATCTGATTCTGGTTTTCAAACTCTCCCTAGCAAAATCTTAGTATCTTACTTAGGGTTCACTTGGGTGAACACCCAGAAGATTGAGTTAGCAATCACTCAACTTCCCTGGTTAACACAATCATTTGTAAGCACAAATCATCGCTAACATGACAACATAACAATTTAACCAAAATATAGTTACTGTAATTTAAAATCAACACATCAGCATCAACTATAGTACCCATATTCAATCAACACAGCATCAAACAGCACACAGTGTTATGAGTAGTAATATATCTACTCCAAGCATAGGTTAGATCCACTTACCTAGACTTGGTAATAGTATAAAATCCTAAACTTCATGACGTTGTTCTTCCTTATTCATCATGCCTATGAAAATATGACATAGTCTTCAAATCAAGTGTAGGTCAAAGCTAAATTATTATAAGCTTTCATTTCTACGTTTTTAAACTTCATTTGGCCATACCTTACTCATTTATTATCCGATTTTAGTAAACTTTATATCGTCACGATTGTTATTTTGAGTGCTAATGATATATATTAAGAATCAAGACTAATCAATATTGCCAAATATCCAAAAAATACCCTTTCGTATTATGACTCGACTGTATGCTACCTTAACTCCATAATTGACTCGAGTAAGCTTTAGTATTAAACTAAAAAAACCTCAAAATTATACTTTCCAAACTTATCCAACAACACTTATTACACCCCCAAAGTGTTCGTTTGTCACAGATTTAATAAATTAGTTACTATATTACATGTTAAGCTAATATAGAAGTTTATACTAGGAAAATACATAATAAATAGTATACAAGCCCGACTAATTACAAGTAAAATCCTATAGATTTACAAAAATATGCAGGTTAATTATCGATTGTTAATTACACTAAATAGGCTATTATCTGTTTTTACAAAAATAGGGGTTTTAGCTTAAAATTACGCAAAATTAGGGAAAACAAACAAATTTAAGTGTGAGATAAAAACTAAGTAATCCAAATATCACTATAAATATCCAGAAATCAAAACATGTAAGGCTTATTCATTAATTTCATCAAAAAACTAATTATTTCAATAATTTGGTAAAACTAGCAGTTTTATTCAAAATAATTATTAAAAATAGTAAACATGCTTAATTTCAAAAATTATTGTTACCACAATTAAATATATATATTAGGTGTATCACATACAAAAATTGAGCTTGAAACAATATCATCTAATATTTATAAAAATTTATTCAATTTTCATCCAAACAAAGCATTTTCTTAAGGAACTTATATTTACACTAATTATTTAATTAAAATAAAATTATTAAATTAATATACACCTAAAATAATCCTAAAAAACCAAATTTCATAATTAATGGATAACATTTGATATTTTTAGCAAATTAAACAAATTACGAGTAAAATTTTGGTTCACTTGAATCGACCAGCTTCAACTACCACCTAGCCGCCACACCTTATTGGAAAGCCTCCTCTGGCCACCCTCTATTGGTCCTCTAAGCCACTCTAACTCAAGTGGTGGTTTGGTACATGAACCGCCCTAGATCAATTCCGACCCTATACTTTGTTCTATTTTTATTTTATTTTTTTCTAACTTTTCTAAATTGTTTTGTTTCATTTTCAAAGTTCCAAAACATTGAATTTGAGGGTTTAGGTCCTATTTATATTTTTTAAACTTTTCATACATGTCAATTTTCCATTTTCCTAAAGGACATGTGTCATTTCCTCATCAAGCAAGTGTTAACTCACCATTTCCAATTAATACCAGCTTAACACATCATTTGATGACTCATCTATGCAATTTTTTTTATAAATTTTCCATTATTATACCTTATTTTAATAATAATTTATTATTATATGTATGTATTTAATGCATATAATGCATATCACATGTAAATACATGTATATTTTGTATAATTCAACTTCATTTATTATTTTTATAAGTTAATTTACTTGTCTCTAATATCTCGCTATATCTAAAATCTCGAATTTCTTCTTTTCAATAATTATCGGCTTTTAGCAATAAATTGATGTTTCTCTCAAATTAATATTTTTATATAACTTACTTTGAGAAATTGACTTTACTTGAATTACTTCTTCTAACTTTTCTAACTTTATTATGAAGTTTAAAATAAAATAGAAGTTATAGCCCAGTGCCTTAAATTTAGGAGCTCAAATCCTAGAGTTATTGAACTAGTTAGGAAAACTCAAAGTATTACACTACATGACTAAGATTTATGCCTGCCCATCAGTGAGTTTAGTTATAATTGCTTCACCTACAGCTCAATAGGAAAATCACCCTTCAAAGTCATATATAGACTTAACTTGAGCTTACCATTGGATATGATTGCCAATCTGACCTCTAAAGGAGAAAGTCAGTCCATCCTACAATACATAGAGGAATTCATGAGACTACATAAGAAGGTCATCGAATAGTTAGCTAAAACAGCAACCTAACAACAAAACCAAGGAAGTAGAGGTCAAAGGTGCATTGTTTACAACTTGGTAGACCTTATTTAAGAGCAATTCCCAAGAAAGAGAACAAACAAGCTATCACCCAGATCGAATGGTCCCTTTAAGATTCTACGACAGATCAATGACAACGCTTATAAGCTAGAATTACCAGGAAGGTACAAGTATCACCGACCTTCAACATCTTCGATTTGATACCCTATGTACTAGAAGAGGAAGCCGACTAAGATTTGATGGCAAATCTTCAACACCCTTAAGGATCAGATGGACTGCCAACCTCAAGACCCCTCACCCGAGCTTGGCTCAAAGGTTTAAAGGTCTTGTAAGAAGAATCCAATCATCCCAATTTGCTCAAGGTAAGCAACTGTACCATGAAGGCCTATGGTTGAATTCTTTGCAAGATCATATCAATCAAACCTTATTCTACATTAGGGGCCTTGATACCAAGCTCCCAGCTCGAGGTCTTACATCCAACCTCTAAATTACTAAGCTCCAACTGCCAACCTAATCAACTAACTTCTCTACTATAACATCAACTCAATTTCAACACAATGTTATCCTAGTGTATAGACCCTACAGTAGCATGCCACCTATCCAAACCTTATTCTAACATTTTACTACATTCCTTTTGCTTTGTTTATCTTATTTATCGCTTTTAACTTGTACTAGGTATCTTTATTTTGTATTACTCCTTTTTGTAATTCCATTCTTTCCTTTGTTGTCCTACGGACTTACTATAAATAGTCTCTTAGCCATTGTAGCTAAAATGAATTAGTTTTCCTATTAATCAATATTCACTTACCCTATTTCTTACAAGAAACCATGTCTAAGTTACAACCCTAATACTCTTATCTAATCTTACTAGTAGCTCGAGGTCAATGGCTAATGGACCTTAGTCCTTTGCTTATGCATCATATCAAGCTAAGGCTAAGTTATGTTGTGCTTATTAGTGAGTAATATTTAACAAACAACTTCACGAAGCTATTAAGAGTTCTACCCTTTCTACATTTGCCATTTGTTCAATATCTTGAAAGAACCATCTCTAATACTACAGTAAGTGATATCAGGCAAGAGCACCAATCAATTTTAATATAGCGGATGCGAGTTCGAGTCGATCCCTCAGAGACTTCGAGTACTGATATTAACCCTAGCTCTATTATCTAACCGAAAAATTGTAATAAGTTAAATAAATTAAAAAAAATACTAAAATTAACAAACTAAACTAATTATGAGACTTGATTAAGCAATTTTAAAAAAACGATAAAACTAAGAACGACTTTAAGAAGGTAATAACGTATTTAGGAATTATTTCCCCTAGTGTTTAACATGTGATCGCTTAAAATGTTTCCAATTCAATCTCTATTATTCTTGACCGGAGGGATTCACAATTAAAGTTAATACATTTCTCAAGCATATTAACCCTAATCCTAAATTATTTACCGAAATCTCTTCACTTAGTAATATAACTTAGAATTGCATTAATGTATAATGAATTCCCACACAAACGAACAACTTTGCGGAAGAAACATGTATCTTATCTCTAAGTATACATGTAATTCTCTCCAATTATGCTAAGATCTAATTACACATCTAATTTCTCAATCATCATGCATAATATCATAGATTGATATTCTAGAAATATCAATTAACAATTAAATAACATAATTGAATCAAGAAAAGATAGAAACTTTATTGAAAATTATCAATCTATCTAACAGTCACATGAAACCCTAGGTTCCATAATCCTAAATACAAGAGTTTGAAGCTATCATAATGAAACTAAAAACAAATTCCAACAAAACCAATAAATAAAACATGAAAAACTCCTTTGGTTGATGAAAAATCTCTCCAATCTTGAAGTTGGTATTGCTTTCGCCTTTTTCTTCTCTTTCTCTTCAAGTCTCTTCACTTCTCGAGTGTCCAATCTGTCTTATGAAACCCTAATATGTCCTTTTATAATATATTGTAAGGTTGCTATTTTCATCACTAGACACGGCCTGGGATACGGTCATGTCCCCAGGTTGTGTAACTTTCTGACCTTAGCAAATTTTTCTGGTGGACACAGCCTGGGGACACGATTGTGTCCCAAACTGTGTAACTTCAAAACTTCATAACTCATTCATTTGAACTCTAAATTGAGTGAAACTTGATTCCTTTTCTTTGTTTTCAATCCAAGAATGCATTCAAACCTTGAAATTAAAATTTTACTCAATTAAGTATCAATTTCTTTAATGAAAACAAAAAATGTAAGGGAAATACTATAAAATCACCATATGAAATATGTTTAGAATAAGAGTTATCAAATTTCCCCACACTTGAGCATTTGCTTGTCCTCAAGCAAATAAATAAAAAAAAAAACTTTTGGGACAAGAAACGCTAAACAAAATTTATCACTATTTAGGAAACCGATGAATGAATATACTTGACCCGTAGAAAAGTAAGAAAATCATTCTCAACTAACTTGCAATAATAAAGTCAACCAATTTCATCCTTAACAATGTCATAATTTCACCTGACCATATTTGAATACTCCAACAATACTTAATACTAGAGTTCATTAGTTAATTTATGAAAGTCGAAGTTTACCCGAGTCATTTAACCAAGGATTCTTAAACTAAAAATTGGATTTAACATCTCGCCAACCAAGAAAGAGTCATAAAAATTTTGTCCATTTGACTAAAGTGTATACAATTCTCTCTTCCATCTCACTAAGCACCGTAATCTTAAAACAAACACATTTTACATCCACTCATCCTCTGATCATCCCCTTAGTTCATGCTTTTGTTGGGAGGTCTTTTAAATTTACCTTATTTAAGCATAATTGTGTTGGTAGAGGGAAAGAATCTCGCTCTTCTGATGGACCAAGACCGATCCATACCAACTTATTCCTTATATTAATAGCGGGAAAGAACCTTACTCTTCTAACGAACCAAGGCCAATCCATATCAATTTTTTTCATTAGAATTGGCTTTAAGACTCAATCTCGCTCTTTTGATGGACCAAGATGAATCCTTACCAATTTTTTCTGTTCATACACTTGTTATTACTTTTGACCTCCAATCATTGTGATTTTTTAGGGGTTTCTCAAAAGAAAAATTACATTGGTTTATTTGCTAAAAATTATAGGGCTCTTAAAAATTTCTAAGAGAAAGGTATACATAAAAGTAAATTTAAAAAATAACCATGACTAACTCTCAACCAGTGATGTTGCTCCAATCTCAAGTCTTAGAGTCCTAAGCTAAATAACTCGTAACTTTGCTCTCCACAGATTTGACTAATCAATTCTAGTAAAGTATAATAAGATCAATAATGATCAAGATGACACAGTTAATTTGGCTCAACACTTATTAATCACCTATTGCAAGTTAATTTAAAAATTAATTGGGTCAAATGTGAATAATTGGTATCCTAAACAGTAAAAATTCATATATATCCCTTCCTCACACTTAAAAACGTACAGTGTCCTCAATGTACGACTAAGAAAGCATAGCAACAAGAAATGAAATAAGAAAAATCAGCATAGGGAAAAAAGAAATATATGTACTGAAAAAGAAACTAATACTTCCCTGCCAGTCGAAAATTAAGGGAAGAAAACGAGGAGGCATCATCATTACATGTCTGAGTTCACATGCCTTGGCCAACGAAAAACAACACAAAAAAAATATGAACTAAGAAGAGGGATCGGAATCCGTCTCTTCGTCCTCCTCATCAGATGGTGCCTCAGCCATCGTAGCATCATCGTCATCGTCACTGCCCTCAACATCCTCTTCACTACCTCCAGCCGCCTCATCCTCACCACCCTCATCATCCTCTTCTTCACTCTCATTATCTTCTTCACTCTCATTATCCTCATCACGTGTATCCGACTCTTTCATTTTGAGAAATTTTTCCATTTTTTCTTAGTGAATATGAAGTTTATCCATACTTGCTCTGATATAACGAACCTTAGACAGCAACATATCAAATTTGTCTTCAAAGCTGGCTGAAGACGTCTGGCCTCAAGATGTGCTACATAAGTGTCGACCTTGACGTCTTGTTGATAAAAGGTTCATAAGTCTAAATGAATTAAGTCGCATAAGAGTGACTTGATTGACTAAGGTAAGTGAAGGCCAAACGACAACCTTAGTCTGCCTAGCCTGCACGAGTAAGGTGATGTAGGGGCCACAACAAATATGCCCTTTCTTCCGTGTAGTGGTGGTTGAAAAGTTCAGCTAGCTCGATAGCAAGATTGATGGGATGTTTATGAATAACACTGCACAGATAAAGGCAATCCTTGTTGGAAACCACACTGGTGCTGATGCCTGTACCAATCAATGTATGCGCAAAGAGCCAATGAAGAACCTGATATTCAAGCTTGACCAATTAAGAAGCCTTGCTCTTTGCTGGATCATACGCATCACCAACAACAATTTCGTACCAAAACGTCCTTAGTGTTACTCTACGGGGAAAACGACATGAAAGACGTTAGAACTCTTCTGTCCATGTATATCTATCTTCATAGAGACCGAGATATCTACCTAATTGAGCTATGGTCATGTGGAAAGGGTGGCCACTCAAAGTGAAATGGAGTTTGTGTTTGGGGCCCATACCAGTAGCACTCTCTTTATTGAGTTTGTAAGTACATAAAAACTCCAAGGTCAGCTCTTTATAAACTAGAACTTCAAGAGATAAAAATCGCTCCCAAATGGTGCCATCCAAGATCTCCTTTATTTCTATTGTGAGCTCCAATTGAGTGAGAACATCCCAATCCAGACGAAGAGTGTCACTGAAAGGCTTATTCTTAAGTAAACTATAGCGTTGCGACTGGTAGTCTTCCTTGAATTGAAGCATTGGGTGCTCCATCGGAGGGAGAGTGGCTAATGGTTCAACAATTGCACCTTCTTGCGATGAAGAGGATGCTGCATATTTGGATTTCCATCGAATGGTAAGCTTTGTGCGATTTGCCATTGAATACTTGAAAAGAAACATCAAACCATATCAAAAACGTGCATCCTTGCCACACGTAGTTCAAATGAAGACAGAGGGAGAGAAGATTAACAGTGAAGAATATTGACAAAATTCTCATTGGGACATTTAAACAAACATGTAGAGTATAACTGGAAAACTAGTTAGTGTAAAGAAATGGCTTGCAAATGCATCCAACTAATTCTATAATAGACTCACTACATTACAATCAGCTTGAAACGCAGGCGTCCCAACACATCAAAGACGCTAAATGACCTAGAATTACTCTTACAATGCTAACCCTAACTGGCATGATTGAATAATGATTATCAAATTGACAAAGAAAATTTGGATTTGAGAGATCATAAGGAATATCTAACTAGAAGAGGCATCATAAAGACATTAAAATCGAGCAACACAAGGCAGTTGTGCATGTCGAACATGAAAGAACAAAAAAGAAATAAACTGTTAGACTAAATGCATGTACCAATTTCCAAAAGTCCTAAATGTCAAGTAACTAAACCTGCCTAAACAATGAGGAAGATAAAGCAAAAGCAATGAGGAGAACTTACTTAGATCAGGAATCGTGATGTCAGGAATCGTGATGTGAAGATGGAGAGAAGAGAGAATATGAAATGAATATGTGTTAAGGTTTGTGAGTGTATAAGAGAGTATGTGTGTGTGTTAATAAATTGTGCAGGTCGTATGGTGAGTCGTGTGGGTGCTAGGCGGATACAGGCTGGGGCACAACCGTATCCCACGCCCGTATAACTTCCTGTGTTGGCAGTATCTTACCTGGGCGGACACGGGCTGGGACATGACCGTACCCATGTAACTCTTAGTGTTCATGCGTGAATTCTGGACGTACACAGGTTGGGACACGACCGTGTCCCACACCCATGTAACTTTCTGTTGGCGCGCGTTAAAACTAGATGGACACGGGCTAGGACACAACCATGTCCCACGCCCATGTAACTTTCTGTTGGCACGGTATATAACTGGGTGGATACGGGCTGGGACACAACCGTGTCCCACGCTCGTATAACTCTCTATGGGTGTGGTAGATTAAAGGGGCCTAGATGGACATGGGCTGGGACATGACCGTATCCCATGCTCGTGTAACTTCCTGTTTTTTGTTTTTTTTTTAGCCTAAATTCATGAATTTAATTTAAAAATAAAGGAAACTTAAAGAAATAAAAGTCCTTAAACTAGAAAAATAAGACAAAGAAAACTAAAGAGAAGAATAAAAATGAAACTAAAAGGGAAAAGCGTATGACTAAAATTGAAATGAATAAAAGAAGCAAAGCAAAGTTAGATAAAAGAAAAATAAAATGAAATAAACTTAAAGAACTAAAGTGTAAGCAAAGTTAGACATGGGTTGCCTCCCAAGAAGCGCTATAGTTAACGTTGATAGCTCGATGGGATACATCTTCTCATGCATGATTCTTCATCCAAGTGGAGATAGGACTCCTCCTATATCTCGCTTTCGAACCCTCCATACAAGTGTAAATTTACCCTTAGGCCATCGACCTTGCCAATTCCATTTCATTGGTGCATAACTTCCATAGTTTCTCTCCTTATCATGTCACTTATCGAACTCATGTAGCCTAAACTTGTTCATTTTGTCCACTTTTAGCTTAGATGCGGTTGTCATTGGAAGTTTTGAACTTTTCACCACAAAGGCATGTTCCAAATGGTTTCTTGACAGTTTTGGTTCCAAAGATGGTGGCTTCTCTTTGAAGGATCTTAACCTAGGATCCTTTGGCTTATGGAGTTGATCAACTCCCTTCTTGTCCACAATAGATTCATGAACTTTTATTTGAGCTACCATTTCTGCACAATTGAGGTTAGTCACCAAATTTTCATCTCCCTTTTGCAAGCAATAGCTTGAGGAATCTTTGGTAAGTGTTTCCTACACACATGTAGATATAACGAAATTAGTGGCATTAACATTGTGACATATGTCCTTTGGGTCAAGAAATTTATTTGTTACCTCTGGAGTTTTAAAAACCATTTCATCATCCCCAACTCGTAATATCAACTTATGCTCACTAACATCAAAAACAGCTTTAGCAGTGGCTAGGAAGGGTCGATCTAAAATGATTGGCACCTCAATATCTTCATCTATATCAAGTATAACAAAATCCACGGGAAAGATGAATTTGTCTATTTGCACTAAAACGTCCTCTATGATGCCTCTAGGGTATGTGATAGACCTATCAACTAATTGAAGACTCATGCACATTAGTTTAGGTTCTCTTAACCCTAGCTTTTTGAATAATTTATACGGCATCAAATTTATACTGGCTCCTAAGTTTACCAAAGCATTATCTACTAACAAATTGCCAAGCATACAAGAAATAGTGAAACTCCCTAGATCGTTTAATTTTTGTGGCAACTTTTTCTAGAGAAGTGCCAAGCATTCCTCGTTTAATGTGACAATTGTAAGCTCCTCCAACTTCCTCTTATTCAATAGAAGATCCTTTAGAAATTTCGCATACTTTGGCATCTACAAGATGACATCAACAAGAGGTAAGTTAATGTATAATTGTTTGAAAATATCAAGCAATTTACCAAATTCCTTATTCTGATCAGTGTAACTTTGCTTAAGGCGCTGTGGGTAAGGGATGGGAGGCTTATACTCCTTCACGTTTGGTGATTCCATACTTTCTTTTGATTTTAGTGGCTTTGCATCTTCCTTACGGTTGACTTCCACTTCTTTCTCAACTGCTTCCTCACCATCCTTCTTCTCCACTTGCAATTTTCTACCACTTCTTAAGGTTACAGCATTAACATGTTCCCTGGGATTGACCTCGGTATTCCCTGGGAGTGTTCCCTATGGTCTTTTAGAGATTAGCTTTGCAAGTTGACCAATTTGGTTCTCAAGGTTGCGATTTGAAGCCTCTTGATTCCTCAGCAATGATTTAATGTTGGATAAACGAGCCTCATTGCCTTGAATATATTTTGTGAGAAGTTCTTCCACACTGGACTTCTTTTCTTGAGGAAGAGGAGGTGGGAATGGTCTCTGAAATCCAAGTCGGCCAAAATTAGTCTTCTGCTGGCCTTAGTTTTGATTTCCCCATGAGAAATTGGGGTGATTCCTCCAACCTAGATTATAAGTGTTACTGTAGGGGTTATTTTGTTGCTTGGGTGGATTTCCTATATAATCTACCTATTCCATTTGTTCTTATGCTCCATACCCCTGCATACCAAAGTCACTTACATCCGATTGCACTTGTTGAGGGCCAACAGAGAGTGCATCAATCTTCGTACTCAATAGGTCCACCTTGGCTACCAAAGCAGTAGTCAAGTCCACATCATAAATTCCCATAGCCTTTTGCTTGGCTTTAGTGCTTTCCCACTAATAATTGTTCATCGCTATTCCTTCAATCAGGTTTTGTGCTTGCTCAGGTGTCTTTGTGTTCAAAGTACCTCCTGTGGATGCATCAATCATCTGTCTCGTAGATAAATTGAGACCATTATAAAAGGTCTCTGCATCCATAGTAGGAGGCTATGATATGGGCACCTCCTGAGCAAGTCCTTGAATCACTCCCAAGTGTCATATAGAGTCTCCGCTTCCAATTGGGCAAAACAAGAAATATCGTTTCGAAGTTTAGCGGTCTTAGCAGGTGGGAAATACTTCTCCAAAAATTTATCTACCAATTCATTCCAAGTTGTGATTGAATTTCGTGGTAGAGAGTTCAACCATTGTTTTGCTCTACCCCTCAAGGAAAAAGGAAATAGCCGCAATCAGATGGCATCATCCGTAGCTCCATTGATTTTAAATATATCACAAATCTCTAAAAAACTAGAGATGTGGGCATTAGGATCTTCATCTTAGAGACCGTCAAACTAAACATATTGTTGCACCATTTGTATGATGTTAGGTGCAATTTAGAAGTTATTAGCCGCGATAGTTGGCCTTGCAATACTAGAGTCAGCTCCAATAAGTATAGGCCTTGAATAGTCGGACATGGTCTGATTTGCTTTATTACCATTGTTAGCCATGTGTAGTGGATCTTCTTGCTCGATAAATTGAGTATTGGCCTCTTCACCCTCTTCCTTAATCTCAACGATTGACTCGTCTTCTATGGTAGCCACAATTTATCTAGGTCGCAATCTCAAATTTTGAAGGACAGTTCTCTCAATTTCAGGATCAAATTCTACTAAATCTTCTGGGTTACTTTGAGTCATGCACTATAAGGGTAAGAAATACAGAATCAGTTGCAGCTCTAGGTAATAAAAATAAACCATGAAAACAAAAGAAAAACAAAATGGTCAAAGTAATAAAGCAACTAGTGTTCTTAATATCGAAAATCCCCGATAACGACGCCAAAAACTTGATATCAGGCAAGTACACCTATCAATTTTAATATAGCAGATGTGAGTCCGAGTCGATCCCTCAGAGACTTCGAGTACTGATATTAACCCTAGCTCTATTATCTAACCGAAAAATTGTAATGAGTTAAATAAATTAAAAAAAATACTAAAATTAACAAACTAAACTAATTATGAGACTTGATTAAGCAATTTAAAAAAAACGATAAAACTAAGAACGACTTCAAGAAGGTAATAACGTATTTAGGAATTATTTCCCCTAGTGTTTAACATGTGATCGCTTAAAATGTTTCCAATTCAATCTCTATTATTCTTGACCGGAGGGATTCACAATTAAAGTTAATACCTTTCTCAAGCATATTAACCCTAATCTTAAATTATTTACCGAAATCTCTTCACTTAGTAATATAACTTAGAATTGCATTAATGTATAATGAATTCCCACACAAACGAACAACTTTGCGGAAGAAACATGTATCTTATCTCTAAGTATACATGTAATTCTCTCCAATTATGCCAAGATCTAATTACACATCTAATTTCTCAATCATCATGCATAATATCATAGATTGATATTCTAGAAATATCAATTAACAATTAAATAACATAATTGAATCAAGAAAAGATAGAAACTTTATTGAAAATTATCAATCTATCTAACAGTCACATGAAACCCTAGGTTCCATAATCCTAAATACAAGAGTTTGAAGCTATCATAATGAAACTAAAAACAAATTCCAACAAAACCAATAAATAAAACATGAAAAACTCCTTTGGTTGATGAAAAATCTCTCCAATCTTGAAGTTGGTATTGCTTTCGCCTTTTTCCTCTCCTTCTCTTCAAGTCTCTTCACTTCTCGAGTGTCCAATCTGTCTTATGAAACCCTAATATGTCATTTTATAATGTATTGTAAGGTTACTATTTTCATCACTAGACACGGCCTGGGATACAGTCATGTCCCCAGGTCATGTAACTTTCTGACCTTTGGTAAATTTTTCTGGATGGATACAGCCTGGGGACACGACTGTGTCCTAGACTGTGTAACTTAAAAACTTCATAACTCATTCATTTGAACTCCAAATTGAGTGAAACTTGATTCCTTTTCTTCGTTTTCAATCCAAGAACGCATTCAAACCTTGAAATCAAAATTTTACTCAATTAAGTATCAATTTCTTTAATGAAAACCAAAAATGTAAGGGAAATACTATAAAATCACCATATGAAATATGTTTAGAATAAGAGTTATCAATAAGCCCTTGTAATAACTTTGCTCCTAAGGACATTAGTAGCATTGGCTTTAACTCCATAAATGTTTTTAGCTTATTTTTGGCTAGAGACTTAAGAAGACTCCATGTAGCTTCACTCCATCAATTACTATGTTCAAAGCAACGCTCATGTCTAGTTTAAGGATCTAAAACATTTCAACCCTAAACCAAGCTAAGTGATCTCTAATCAATTCATGAAATCTTTGTTTAATAGTGCTAAGGATGGAGGAGTCCTTAATAGGAAGCTTACTTACAAAGAAGTGTTATGAAAACACCTCTACATCCTCAAAACATGTTATATTGTTTAACTTCAAATATTTAAACCATGTACAGCATTCCGTAATGTTGAGGGGATTACTTGACAAGCCACTATGTCACTCAAGCCATGTAACTTGGCAAGAGTACGATAGTATTCAAGATGATCCTCATGATCTTTTGTCTCATCATACATCTCAAACTACAGCAATTTGATGTGTCAAGGTATCACTTCTTCTAGAATTTTTAGGATAAATGGACTCTTCTTAATTGTGAATTGACAACTGGTTAAAGTAAGAGTGCTTCTATGTGATGGACCAACATAATGTACTTATTGTGGTTGCTTTCCTTCATTCATTTTTTTAAGTATAGGGGCTAAAGTTTCATGTGTCACTCTAACCTGCTTCCTTAACAACTTAAGTAAATGAGCTGAATTACTAGAATCCTCGACACTATTATTCTCATACCTGTGATTCTAGTTAGGCAAACTATTCTTTCTCATCAGATTCAAATTCCCATCATTCTTCCTAGATAACTCTTAATTCTCCTTAGCCAAATTAGTACAAAGCTACTCCAATCTGGTCAGCTAATCTAGTGGTGCTTACTCCCTTCCCCCTCCCCTTCCCTTGAAAATGTTAGGAAGGATTTCCAACACTAACACTTTTAGTCAATCGTATCTTAGCCTTTAGTAAAATGGTTCAAAACAAACTGCACCAAAATTTTGTTACTCGATTTCTGTATAAAATGTTGATTCCTAAAAGAAAGAAAGAGGTTAAGCTATGGGGGGTAATGGGACTAATTCAACATAGCCACTTGAATACCTAAGTCAAAGTTTGTTAAGTAAGTAAGTAAGCAAGCTCTAAGAGTATGTAGAGAGTTCTTATAATGGCAGCACTCCCATATTTATAGGCATTTGTCTAATAACCATAATGACAGGCAGTTTAACCACTTAAGACACGTAGCAATTCCTTAATTTAGTCACATGTCGGAAGTGATAAGAAGTGGATAGTTGTGTGGTTTAGTTTAGTTTGACAATTGCCAAAATTTTTGTACCTTTATTCAAATTTGAAGTGTCCTATCAAGGTTGGCTTGGCTCTTTAGCCCATCAGATGTCTAAGCCCAAGGTTCACTAGTCATCAAAGTAGGTCAGCAATGCAACCTTAGTGAGATAGGATAAGTCAGCAAAGAATGTGCTAAGTAGAAGCTAAGGAGGGCAAAAATCCACTATCATCAAGTACTTCTACCTTAGCCGCTAATGCCATGGTAACATAAATGTCATACATGCCTAATTCTTTTTATTTACACTGGTGTTCTCTTAGTGGAGCTATTCTTCGCTAACCTCTTTGTCAAAGTTTGAGCTTCTTTAAGTGTTTTCCTATTTAATGTCCCTCTTGAAGTTGAATTAATAGCTTATTTAGTAGAAAAATTTAAATCATGATAAAATGTTTGTACCCATATCTAAAGAGGAAGCCCATAATGTGAACACATTCTGAGCAGCTCTTTGAAATACTCTTACATATCATATAAGGTTTCAAACTCAAATTGATTGAAAGATGAAATGTCACATCAAAGCTTAGTGATCCTAGTGGAAGGAAAATACTTTTCTAGAAATTTATCAATCAACTCAACCTATTTCATGATAAAATTTTTCTAAAGAGAAACTAGCCACTACTTAGCTTTTCCTCTTAGTGAGAAAGGGAACAACCTCAATCATATTATATCATTGGTAGCTCCATCAATTTTGAAGGTAGCGTGTATCTCCAGAAAACTAGCAATATGGACATGAGGATCTTCATTTAGTGAACCTTCAAATATAGTTATTACTGCTACACCACCTAAATAATCAATGGGAAGATCACAAATTCATTCATAGTTATCGTTGGCTTCACTATACTAGAGTCGGCTTCACTAATTGACGATTTAAATAGTCAAACAAAGTTCTCGATACTTCCTTGTAGTTTTCCATTATTCCAAGTTCCTCAAACACAAAAGACAAATCAAAGGTGATTCAAAATAGAAAATAATAAGAAATAGAGATGAGAGAGAGTTAGAATAATAAAATCATGAGCTTTCTTGATTTCACATTCCCAAACAATGACGCCAAAAACTTAACCAAAGCAAGTTTACCTGTTAAGTTATAATATAATGGACTAGTAAAGTATGAGCTATAAATCCCTTAAGGGTTGCACATGCTACTTATTATCACACTACTATTCTAATAGGAAAATTAAGAAAATCACTTGCAACATAAACTAATTAATTACTAACAGTTAAAGATAAAATAGAGTTAAATAAATTAACTAAAGAAAAACAAAGTAAGGAACTCTAAATTAACCATACGGTTATCTAGACAATGTTTCATTAAGAGATCAATATGCAATATTCCAAAAGATATCTAGTTCCTTCCTTAATCTCATTAATTGGGGGAATTCCTACTATGAGTTAATGGGAATCACTTCACGAATCAACTCTTAACCCAAACTCTATTTTACCCAAATTGCTTCCACAATAAAACAGGTTAAAGTAACGTTAAGAACGTGAATCCCTTCTTGCAAATATTATATAAATTTTAGAAGAACTATATAACTTATCACTAAGATTACAGAAATTCTCTTCAATCACGTTTGATTTAATCACACATTCAGTCTTGCAATCTCAATTCAAAACATCATTTAATTAGGATTGAAACTCCAGAAATAATGACCTAATCAATTAAGCACACATGATTGAATTAATAAGAAATACGAAATTTATTAGAATTGATAAAATAAGTACTTTTACATGGTAACTCAAGGATCTATAAGTCTATATATCAACACTTTACACTACAATCATGCTAAAAGAATAGTCTTTCAAGGAAAATACAAAAGAAAACTCAACTCAATTGTAAAAGTAAAGAAAACCCTAAGAAAGTTCTAGGAATGATAATGGCTTCCCTCTATCCCTTAAGCATATGACTTCCTATTTTTATAAAATGGTGAAAAGGGTGAAGTTTGGCAACTTTTTAAGAGAATAACAAGATCATACCCTAACAACATAACCTTGATCTTCCATCGTGCTTCTCTCTTAACACAAAATTCTTCTTCAAAAGCTACTATCTCTGATTTCTTCTTCAAATAAATGAATTATCTTCTCAAACCTTGGCAAATTCTTGAAAAATCTTCACTCTTTTCACTTTAATAAATCTTCTAACTCCTGAAATCAACAAATTACTTAAATGAGTATCAAATTCATTTGAATTATTACAAAATAATGAAGAATCTTCACAAAGATCTAACAAAAAACATATGTAAATTAGTACTCATCAATTATATTAATGGTATTTACTAAAAGGAGTAAACTAGTACATCTAACTATGTTACAAAAGAAAGGGGAAAATTTATAAGCATTCTGCAAAAGAATATCCTAGTGTTAGACTGCATGAATCAAGTAGTAGGATATGTATCATTAGGAGAAAGATTTGAAAACACATCGCATGACAACCTCTATTGGAGATAAGGTTGGTAAGAACTATGACTCCAAATAGCTTGACATTCACTCACCGATAGCCACGGACTTATAGTATAAGGCAATCTTTAGAACAAGTTGGCAATGAAGGCTAAGGGTTCTCAAATAGTTCAGACGACTTAAAAAGGACTTGGGCAAAATGTTAGGTAAATCGGACTAACCTTGCTCTTGTAGTAGGATGGCATTCTACTTGCCATAACTCAACTTAAGTCAATTTCTTCTAGATTTATACAATGAAAGAGAATCTGATGAACCATGTTAATTAGACCTTTAGCTCGAAAGCAAGTGAGGTGTCCTTAGGGTTGATTCCTATCACATACTGCATGAGTTAATTTCATAGAATCCGTTGTCCTTATACCTAGGGGTGGTAAGAACTTACCTATTGCAATGTTGAGTACCGCTCTTAGTATCATTAACATGGCATAGACATTGAATCTTGTCATTTTCATGATGAATATAGTAGAAACATAATAAACTCAACTTTAGCAGCTAAAACTTACTACTACAAAAACCCACTAATAGTAGTAAGACTCTACAATAGCAAAGACAATAATAACAGTAGCTACTAAGAGTTAACAAATACAAGGCAAACCCAAGCACATTGGTACTAACACCTTTAAATGTTAAAGTCACAAATACACAACTTCGAAGACTACAAGAGATTGAATATCCACAACAAGACCCACAACAAATAACCAAAGACTAAAAAAAAAAAAAAAAAACCCACTCATGGAAGCTCATTATAGCAAAAGCATAGTTTAGAACAACACTCCAACATGTTACAACATACCTATGCAAACACTACTACTCCTTCTTTGCAACCTATATACTTAGATACTAAGATGATACGCCATGGAAGGTAGACACATGTAGCGGGGGTAGGTCAAGACCAAGACTATAGCTCGAAAATGGATGGGATAGTTAAAGGATATGCTAACTCTTGAGTTGTTCCATAGCTATGACACACTAAGAAATGCTCATAAACCTAGGTACTCTCCTGATATAATGCATAAGTGAAGTATTAAGAGTCACTCGTCGCTAAACCTTACTTAAGAGAACGGATAAGAGTTAAGGAAAAAATGTAACGTAAGCATAACTTGCAAGATAGAGTATTTCAATATTTAAAGTCTATCAACTGATTATATTATGGGCATTTATACTTAGCTATTTAAGGCATCTTTAGGTATAGAACAAATTATTAAAAAAGGCAAGTGTCCTTAATGAGCAAATACTATGTTACAATGGTTTAAGAAAAGGGTGAAACCATATAAAGACAAAATATATATATATATATATATATATTGACAATATTACAATACAGAAAAATTAACATGACACATATCATTAATGGCTTAGACTTAAATCTAATGATGTATAATGGTTTCTAGTGATAGTCCAACAGCTATCCAAACAAGTCGGTCTCATGCATAAACAACTCAAAAATGAGATGCTAAGCATTTGATAGAGTCAGGTAGGGTAAGCTATCTATCAATTCGAGATGATTCATAACTTTAAACTATAGTAAGAAGAAAGGCGCACAAGAGCTGAGGAAATAAAATAACTTAGGTTGGCTTAGCGAGGTTGACCCTTCTTAACTTGGTCGATTCATCATACCATGCTCTTAGCCCCCCATCTCGAATACGAGTAATGGTACCTCAAGTTTCATTCCTATCAATTTAATGCAATCCATCTCTAAGTAGACATAGTTATAATGGTGACATTCTAAGGTGTTACGTTCACTTTGGTTTATAATTGGCTCTAATTAGTTATGTTTAGCTTTTTGGTGATTGAATTTGATGGTGCCTGCTCCAGTTTTGTGGCTTCCTCATCCCTTTTTTTGTATCGTACTATTTTAATTATTTAGTGCTCAAATTAGACAACTGAGTACTTAATGTTAAACATGCATTAAACATATTTCTATGGTAATTAATTGCTTATTAATGTGTACAATTTGTCCCACTACTTGAATCGGGGCTATTAGTGTTTTTTTATATATACCTTACTAAGAAAAATTTTTAAATTTGGCTCCACTTAATTACCATGATTACTTTATAGTAAATTTTTTTTTCTAGAAAGATTCTTCTGCAAGTAAAATGAAATTAAAATCAATTTTCAATTGGGACAACCATTCACTCCTATATTCAATTAGACTTATATAGTGAAGTCCTTGATTATGCTTACTTTTTTAACTCTACCATTCCTTGTTAGATATTGACTTACTAGACTTAATAATTTACCATTTTGTTGTCTATTTGAAGCATAGAGTTAGAGTTATATGAGAGATGGTAGTCACAAGTGTGCCTCACAACACCTTGAATAGTGTTTGAGACCATTAAGTGGCTTGACATGCTAACTAGGTTCAAGTGGTGAAAATAGTAATATTATTCAAAATCTGACCTATTTTGTCATAAATATAACCAAGAATATATGAATTGAATATTAGATCTTATAAAAAAATAAGTGATAAATAGAGATTGAGAGTTTAGACCTCTATTTCTAATCAAGTATGTACTTAAACATATTATCAGTAGCACTACGATTATCTTTTCCAAAAACTTAAACCTATGGATAAAGTGTAAATTATTATATTTATTACATAACATTTTCATTACTTGTGGGCTAGACTTTAACTGAATAAGTAGACAACTTGATTAGATATGGAATTAACTAATGATATAAAAGTTTAAATTCAAGACATCCAACTCTGATATCATGTTATATATAGTTTTACAATATAATAGATACTAACATATACTATATTTATTAGTTTAAACTTTTATATACAGTTATAGTAATGGTTAAAATTCATCATTCAAAACAAAGAAATGATCACTTAAACGATAATACAAGAAAATGGAATGAAGACATACAACTCTTAATACCACGATGTAATATATACTCTTTTTTTTTTTCCCGTTGAACAGAACTTGAAATAATTTAAGCGTAGCCAGTTAGAGAATCGTGAATTTTAGTAGTCTTTTCTTAATGTGACCCAATGATATAATGGGTATATATGAAGATCTACTATATCCTGCTCCTGTACTAGTAGCAAGCATCTCAATGCACGGTGTAGATCAAACATAGCATGGAGCTGAGTCCATAGGGTTGGCTGAAGCACAAATCAGAGTTCTACATTGGAATATCTAATCACATACACAAGTTAGTTAACATATCAAATCACTAACTAAAAATAGGCTCTCTTGCAAAAATCTTTTAGATCCCAAAAATGTTAAGAATGATGTCATCGTTGAGCATCAACATTACGGGGCCATGTGTCCCTCTCGAATTGAGAATCGTGACAAAAGTAGTTCACACGTAATAAATTGATCCGATGGCGTGAAGACAATGGGCAAATTTTGAAACTTTGCTATTATTATTCCCAAAGTCTAGATAGTAGCGAAAAGCAACATGCACATCTAGCCAAGGATCCCAGAAACCATAAACATACTATTATAAGGTAAAGTATAATGAAAGTTCCAGGTTCCAATGACAAGCTATTTTTCTCTGTTCAACATTATAAAGTATAGAAGACAACCTTTGATTTGGGGCAAGCTTTCATTATTTCAGTGGCCCTACATCACTCAGCATTGGAAGAAGCAGCCAAAAGGGTTTATTATGTGTGGAGGAAGCAGCGCAGGAGAGAGATAAAAACAGCAGACATAGGTGGGTTATTTAACTGGACCACTTGTGAGAATTGGACCACTTGTCAGAATAGCCTATCAATGGCAAGTACTATAATGACCTACCAAGCTCATTGGACAGTTTAACTTATTTTTCTCAGTTGTCATTTATTAATGTGGTGGGGCTAATCAAACCGGTTCGGTGAACAACAATAAAAGAAACGTCAAAATCATAAATTGGACAATGCTTACTGGCGAGGCGGGGTGGGGGAGAATAATAATAAAAAAATAAAAAAATAAAAATAGAGGAGGAGGACTGGACAGTGCCAAAAGGTCCATCCCCCAGAAATTTCAAGTATATGATATACATCTTTTATACGATTTTAGCGTTTAGGAGAATATGGTTTCTTCTATGTACCTTTACGAATAACCAACGGATAGACGGACGTATAAAGGTTAGGGATCATACCGATAACTAGTGGTTGATCTTAATCATTTGCGACTAGATTCTCTCGTTCGAGCGTTCACTTTATGGCACATACGCATCGGTGGTACATCAGTACTGCTCCTTCTGGTTTATTAGAGGGACTTCTCAGCTATCGAAATATCTCGCCGACGACAAGTTTTCTACTTTCGGTATTTCAATTACATTGTGATGAGATCGTGAAAATTTAAAAGTGATAACGGCAAGGATTTTTTACGTCAACCCGATAACGAAATTAGTTAATTTCATATATTATTTTGAATGCACCCGTTAATCGAACAACCTTGCGGCCCAAATATTAAAATGACATCTCTTTCAGTATAATATTTTTTTACCCGTAGATGATTAGATCCTTACGGCCCAAATATTTCCATTTTGTATGAAAGCAAACTTTTTGTATCAGCACGATTGATTTCACCGGTTATCTTTGATTATTTTAGAATTGATTAGACTATACAATGACTATGGATGTTGCTAGAAATGTGTCAACAAAGACTCGTCATGAAAAGGTTACATAGAACAGAATTTTCCGCAAAATCATGGTTGGGTTGATTTACTAAATTGTGCCTACTCATCAACAACATATTGCATTGCATGATAAGAGACAGTAAAATAAAAATAATTTGATTTTCATTATTTATTTTCTCAAATTAATATTTCGCAAAGGAAAGCAAGGAAAATAAGAAAGGAAGAAAAAAAACAAAAAAAAAAAAAAAGAAACAAAGAAAAGTGGAATCCCGGCTCGTGGGACTTCAAAAATGCTATCTAAGCACATTCTGGATGGACTTGCTAGAATAGATTGCCTCTTTAGTGCATGAATTTAGCTAGATTGGCAATTATTCCCACCCCCAATATGTTCACTACGCTCATAATACATGTCTTTTATTTCCAATGGAGGACAAGTTGCTATCTTTTGTCTCTCCATCTATCTCTCTTTCTGAATAATAAGTAGTTTCTTGTTTTAAAATCTATATCATCTTACTTTGGCGTACGCTTGTGTTGGGAGCTAACACCGACTGATGCATATATATTATATGCATTTGGGTGTTTTAGTGGAAGTACCACTTATGATGGATTGAACCATCCATGTCTCAGAAAAGTGGTCCCCCTCTTCTCCAACATGTCCTTAAACCCACATCTGCTAACTTTAACAACAACCCTTCATCCATGCAAACACTCTTCGCCATTAAAGTCACGGTCATAGAGGTTGTGTTCTTTGGGTGGACCATCCCATGCAGAAGAGGCATTTTATGCAACCGCAGGTAGGCCCACTTATACGTATATACCTCCAAGTATAGAAAAAGTGGTTCATCAAAATTATCTGATGTATATGCCCATTACAAGGTAGCTTCATGTCGTCCCTTATTTTCCCTCTCCCAACATCTCAGCAATTTTTAGAATTATGTAGCCCTGACTTTCGGTTTTTAAGAAGTCGTCAGATTTCAGTAAGTGTTGTAATTTTCTCACTAAGATGCCTCTCAAGGAACCATTATTTTAACGGAACCAATTCAACTCTTCATCTCATTATTTATTTAATAACCATTAAATCTAAACTATTGACAAGGTAATCGATTTAATAATTCAAATCTACTAAATATTAAATCAACAGTACAACAAAAAACGATATTACTCTCATAAAAATAGTTGACAAAACCGTAAAAAAATCTATAATAATATGTTCCCCTCTTTGCCCTTTACTCATAATGTCAAGTATACCAAAATGGTATTATCGTAACTATGACAAATCCATCAAACATAAAAAGGGATATTCAAGTAAGAATAAATGTTCTTGTTCAAGGATTTCTATGTTATTTCGAATTGACAAACCGAAATTAACTTAAATATTTTAGACAAAGTTTGCAATCTTTCTATTTTGATTATGTGGGCATCATGAAGTTTCAAGTTTCGAGAATGATTTGATCGAATAATGAATTTATTCAATTTGTAAAATTAATTTTCATATGCTATAAATGCTCGCACATTATGAAGACATGACTTTCCGTTATCATAAGAACCTTGGTTGCAACATCCTCTGCTTTTGGCTCATGTTTCTCTTTTCCCTTTTTTTTGGAGGTAGAGGGTAAGAGGTGGTGGGGGGTGGTCAAAGAGATATAGGGGGAATTCGATGCTGAAGAGAGCCAATAAGAGGTTTTGTACTTGAAGTTTTAATTGTTGTGTTAAGACCTCATGAATACCCTAAAGCTTCCTCGAAAATGAAAGTAAGATTTCAATTAAGTCCAATTGTTATATTAGGTTTTGATGTGTTCATGTAGAATGAAGGCACCAAATTGTAACGTAAGAAAGAATTTAATCATTAAAGTGATATTTGTTAATTGTGATGGACAATTCAACTAGTAGTAATTTATAACAATGACCCATTAAATTGACATAAGATATTAGTATTTGGATGTTTAGTCATCCATGTGTGTTCATTGATATTACACCAATCTCAAGACGGTGCATGATTAAATGAGCGTCTAAAAGAGATAAGGGCACCCAAGGCATTTTCACTGCCTTAGAAATTATGTTCAAGAAAGATACATATGGAAAAACTCAAGTTAATGGATGGATACAATTGAAAATTTAAAGAATATCACATGCATGATTGGTTATTTTCTTAGTGAAGGGTTTGATTAAAATTTTGACCCAAGCTCATCATGCACCATGTGTGTGCACATCATGCTTTAATGTAAGTGAACTGTTGATAGCAATCAATCCCTGAACTAATCACTAGAAGCCAAGCTAGGAGTTTACAAGGACTTACCTAACTTATCCTAGCTTAAAAGCCAGCATGGGATCAAGATTCTTACCTTCTTCAAGACCTCTTGCATTTTTGCCAAGCTAAGTTCCAAATGTTAATCTAAGTAAAGATGACTCTTGACCTGACCTTAGGTAAGACGGATGATTCAAGGTCCTTGCAATCCTCCTCATGTCTAAGCCTCTTAAGTCCAAAGCTAAGCTGCTCATCCACTTAACCTAACTTGGTATAAGTTAGATGATCTAACCTACTTACAACCCTTGTCATTTTCGAGCTATCCGTCTAGGGCACTAAGCTATTTAAAGATCTAAGCTTCACTTCTACCAAAGACAGATTAGATTTTCCTTGTTCTACGTTGTCAAAGATTCTTATCTAGAGTCGACATGTATCTGGTGCACAAATCTTAAGGATGATTCTTTTAACATTTTTCTTTTTGTCCTTTCTCTACTTTACACTTTTAAGTTGTGCACTGATAGGAATCAAGGACCCATCACTCATTCCTAAGCTCACAATCTAACCTCTATAGTTCATCATGCTTTCTCACAACAATTCATAGAAGAGAAGGCTGAGCTCCTTTAGAAAACCAACCTTCTATAGTACTTAGGCTCTTATTAATATCTCACTATCTTTTGGATAGATTACTTATTTCTCGACCTATCTTAAGACCAAGTCAGTTGACCCCACCATCATCTCGGTTAGTGTGCTTCCAAGCCTCCTGTCCAACTTGCTAACCTATCCATCGACCCGACCTTTAGCATTCCTCCAACCTAAGGACATATCCTAACTCTAAGCCCCATCAACTAGAGTAACACATATCATTGCCTTTTCTAACATTATATAGACTGCACAGACCACACAATGCACAAGCTACCACTAAATGTCTAATTTACCCTTGTAACATTGTGTACATTCTATTTTAAGTATAATATCCTTTTTAATAATTGTAAAAACCTTAGGGCAACTATTTTAATAATTGTGAAAACCTTATAAGTTACCCATGTAACATTGTGTACATTTTACTTTGAGTATAATATTATGATTGTTCTTGTGCTTAAGCTTAGCTTACCTTTGTCAAGTCTATGTGTCTACTCTTATCTAGTTCCTTGCAAGAACTAGTGGTGAGTAACCCTACTAACCTAGTTATATGTAATATTGGTGGGGTGAATAGGTTCGTATGGGGTTCTTTGGTGCATAACATCAAAGAGCTAATATACAAGTTTAGCTTACATTCACCTACCATTTACATTTTTAGCCATCTCACATCTAAGACCCACCCCTATGTGATTATTGGCCACCAATTTCCACCTATGGTGCCACTTCATCTAGGTATCAGAACCTTAATAATGACATTTGTTGAAGTTGTGTTATTGTTCCTATGATGTTTTTTTTTTTTAGTGCTATTACTACTTATGTTTAGTTCGAGTAGTGCGTAGCATAGTATAGTTATATTCTAAGTTGTGAAGTAGGTTGTGAGCTTGTGTCTTAGATTTGTGTTATGAATTAAGGTTGTAGTGAGTTGCAAAAGTTTGTAGTGGTGTAGTAGTTGCTAGTGTGGTTGTAGTGCTAAGAGGATCTAGTAAAGTTCCTCAAGAAATGTCCCCTATTTTGAGTATAGAAAACAGAGTATGGTTATGCTATTATGAAGTTGTTGTAGTTGTTGTAGTATGAGACTGTAATTGTGGTGTGTTGCATGGTTGTTTTCAAAGTTTTAGTTGTTATTGCCAGACTTTAGATTGGCAATTGTAATCTACAAGAAGAATATACGTAAGGCTTTGTGGTGTTGCGATCACCTTCTACAATGTCATGTACAAATATAAAATTTGCCCCTTTTTTAAAATAATGGAAACATTATATAATAAATTGAACTCGCTTACAATCTTTTGAAAAAAAATATTTGTGGAAATCTCAAGCAAACAGCAAGTGTACCAATCAATTTATAGTATATGGTAAGTACTAAGATCGTATTTTGTGATGAAGAAAATAATAGAGTTTAGAAAAATAGCTAAGTACTAAATTCCACTATTTCTATTCTAATCTAAGCAACCGATTGAGCAAATTTTAAGGGAAGAATACGTAAGTTATCTAAATAGAAGTAAAAACTATAAAGGAATTAATCCTAGATTTTAGTAATTTTTTAGTATTGAGATGTAGATTTCTTTATAAAAGATATATGAGTAATGAGTAAACAATCATATAAAATCGTTATAGCCATACTATTAAAGTATTTATGACAGTCTAAACATGGATTTTACTCACACTCACAAAATTTATCCAACTCTCATTTTATAAATTCTATCATGTAATAGGAGCATTGTATTATCAATATCTCATCTACAAGTCTCGTCACTACTTAAATAACCATGTTAGAATTGATATTTCATTCCAACGAATTTTTAGCTCTAAGTGACTACAAAGATTTAAGTCTTAATTCTTAAGAATTACTCATGTAAATTAGGATTCCTAGGTTATATTCAGGGTTTTTGAATTCTCTTATGGTATCTAGACCTTATTAGGATAACAAAGGAGGAAGCCTAGGTGTGGGAAACACTATCTAGCTCAACATTAACCCAACACTCAAGTTATACGTAATTACACTATAGAATTAAGTAAAATTCTAAATTTACACTATTAAAATACAAAAACATCAATAGCCACAACAACTTCATCATGCTCACACACTACCTATAAGTATAATAAGCTTTATTTATCATATTCATGGAGAATAAACATTCAGCAGATAATATACATAAACATAAAAATAAGCATTGCATTAAACATAGAGAAAGTATAAGAAACATTACAAAACCAAGCTTCTTAACCTCAAGAATGGTGTTCCTCAAGATTTTCCTAATAATCTCCATGGATGTAATGAAAATCTACAAACCCAAACCTTAAAAAGAGCTAAAATCCACTAATAGTTTATATGGTCATGAAAATACAAGAAAAGTCAATGGAAATCATAATATTAGGCTAATAGTAACCTAAGATAGCCTAAAGAAGAGAGAAATGGTGAAAAGTAGAACCTTTAACCCTAGAAATTACAAAGCCAAAAATCTACGGAAAATGAAGAAGAGGATCTTGTATCAGGTCATTACCGACATGATAGTAAGAATGGGTATCGATATGCCAGTAGTTACGTGTCATGCACTTTTGTTCTTTTCTTTTAATGAAACTATGCGTTTTTACTTCAAAAGTCAAGTATATCATCATTTGAGTACTAATATGCTAGTATACCTTTCTAGTTTTGCAAGTTGATTCAATTTTATTCAAAGTACTGTCTTAATAGTAGACAGGTCTACTGGCATACCGGTAGTTATAATTTCTAGATTTCCTTCTCTACTTTTTTTCTTCATTTCCAACTTCATAAATTGGGGCTATCATGTAATGGTAGCCCCGGGACCTACAAGATCAAACACAAAAAACTTAAATTCTTTAAATATGTGATACTTTTGAGCGTCAAAACACAAAAATATGAATTATACTTGTGTTGAGTAATTGTATGTGATTTTAATGAAAGTTCATACATTTTTACTCAAAAATCTATTAAATCACATATAATTTTTACAGAAATCCTTTAGATAAGTGTGTATTTACACACTTATCATTTCAGTAGGTACCGAGGCTAGTCCAACGTATCTACTCAATACCTAGGGTAAATGTGTATTTGAAGTATAAGGAAAAATTAGCCAAAAAAAGAAAAAAAAAATAAGTGTAAGGAAAGCAGTGAATAATTAAGTAAGAAGAGAGAATAAAGAGTTCTTACAAAGGTTTATCTCCCATATTTATAGACTTCTATCCAATAACTATATTGGAAGGTAGCTAAATTGTTAGTAACATGTAGCATCTCCTCAATTTAACCATGTGCAAATCGTAGGGAGAAGTAGACAGTTGAGTAGTTATTGTCTAAATAATTGTCGAACTATTTGCACCTTTATTCTGATATTTGAATATTTGAACTTGATGAGCTAGCCCTTGATGATTCAATCCTAGAAAGTGTTGGTTTGAAGAATTGTAGCAAGCTATAGAAGTCCGACAAAAGATCGATAGTAGAAATGTCGATCTAGTAGTATCGATCAAGCGAGAGCATAGTAAGGTTCAATCAAGAGTGTAATCATTAAATTTGATGTAACTCCTAGTTTAAGATAACTTGAAATTGTATCGTGCAGCTAACCACAAGGATGAAAACCCACTATCAACATTTGCCCTCCAATTCTTAAGGGCAATAACTTGAGTATGGGAGTAGTACTCAAGCAAATTTCTTGCATCAATTGAAGCAAAAAGCAATCGAACTAGTGCTATGCTTAGAACAATATAATTACCAAGCTATTCTCGGATACTTAGCTAATTTTATTCCCATGCATTTATGTCAAACTAAGTTTAGGGTACATTGAAACTTCTAGTCTAAGAGTCATCCATTCTCTCGAAATGGGCATGATAGCTATTTCTTTAGTAATCATTTCATCTTACTGATTATTTTCCTCTCCTTCTTCATTTTCGCAATCTCTAAACTTCCTTAGTAAATTTTCTTAAACTCAAGATCTATAATCATCCTTTTACTTTCGACTTTTCAAACTCGATTTCCATATTGAAAACATTAATTTCTACACTTCTTGGAGTTTTCATCATAAATAGATGTATGGCAAGAACTTGGATTGTTCGTTTTCCTTCATTTGAAGTAACCCTAACCAAATGAAATGATGGAATCAAATTCAACTAGTGGCAGTAGTAGCTCGGCTTCAAGTTGTGTTAGTGCCATTGATAAGTAAAATAAACTTGCTTTCATTGAAGCTCTTCCTTAAGACATATACCTTGATGATGGTGAGGATGATAAACCTTTAGTTTATCTTTTTAATAATATAGAGTATAATGTTGAGGCATTGAATGGAACTCAAAGTCATGCCAATAAAGAAATTGTGTCTAGATACGAAGCTTTTCTTCTAATGCTTCTTGAGGACTAGAATCTTAGGAAACCAAGAAGAGATGAGAGGGTTAGTTTCCTAATTGAGGGGGAGTTTCATGTTTATCCTAAGTATTTTGAGTTTCTTTTATAGCTTTCTTTTTCTGACTTTTAAAATGCTTTCTTCAATTATTTTTGTGTTTCGCCAAACATGTTCTCGCCGAACACGTATATGATTCTAGCTACTTTTTGAGATGATTTGTGAAATGGTGAAGGTTTAGGCTATTGTACAACTATTTAGGTTTTTTTTAATTTTTTTACAATTAAATGTTAAAGTGATAGGTGGTACTATGCCCTCTTGATTCTTTCACTTACCCTTACACTTAAATACATAAATGATGGTCCTTGAAGGCCTACATTTATCAAACCAACATCAGAGACCATGTTTTGAAACCCATGAATTTGTCTCCTACCATTTGGATTTCCATCTTTTTTTCCCTCATCCTTTATAATTTCATTGAAGTCCATTATATAAAGCCAAGCATCCTCATAATTAGCTGCAATGTGTTCCAACATCTTCCATAGACTTGCTTTTCCTTGAAAAACCATATCCAAATGAACCCGTGTAACTTGACCAAGTTTCTACCCATTTACATTAGCAATTACATTATCAATATAGCATTTTCCAACTACTAAAATTTGTAGATATGTTTTGTACTCACCATGCCAAACCACCCCTCGCACCCCTATACCCCACCCCCCCCCCCCCCCCCC